>MU225558.1:1345820-1361009 GCA_018584345.1 Thuja plicata | reverse complement strand
TGGCTTGTCAATAGGTATCGGGCATATCCAATGCTACTTTCTATGATCAAACTTTTTGATACTCCTTGGGATGTATCTCAATTACAAAATACTTTTAAGTCCTGCTCGGTTAAGAGACTTGATGCTTTAATGGTTAAACTATCATAGTAAAGTGATCTGTTCACACATACAACTTGAATTGTAGATTCTTAGATCAATTGTAAGTACATTACCTCTCTGATCAATATAATCAATTCGATACCTTTGCTCCACACTGTTCTGCTCTGTGATGTTGTTTCACTGTTCGTCGGTGTCTGCAGAATCTAGCTCTTTCCTCAGCTTGTTGATCAAGTCCGAACGAAAAATTTCTTCTCCTTCAGCATCTATTCTCTTTTCAATTCTCTTTTCCCCTTTTTTTGTAATGAATTAGGTTGTCTCTTTATAGACATGATATCACCGTTTCTAGGTTCTTGACTTTCTTTATCTTGGCATGATCCACAATTCTCACCAATTAGATTTAAAGAAAAACTTCAATTTTATCTCGTAGAGATCTTCTTTCCAACTGGAAAAAGTAGCTTTAAATCCATTACTTATCTCTAGATTTATCTTTTTGATTAAAAAAATGATAAGTATCAGTTAAGTCTATTTTTAGCTATTGATAGCTAAGCATTTTTTTGTTTTTGAACTCTCTGTTTTGTCGGTCAATACTCCAGTTAGTCATCACTGATAACTGACTGTTTGGTCGGTGTGACTTCAGTTGTCTTCAGGATCTCCTTCCGTTGGGAAACACTATAATTATATCCGTTGGGTTACTCTTTGCTTTGCTCTTTGGGAAACACTGTAACTTTTCTTGTCAGTAATGTTGTGCATTTTCTCATTGGGTAACACTGTGAATTTTCTCTTTTACTCTGACCGTCGGTGTGCACTTCGTTGGTGTATATAGTTACTTTGTGAATACTTGACTTATATGCATTACTGATAGCATAGCCTTTGATTCATCAGTTTTTTGAAGTATTTGGCAGTATGTCCATGACCATACAAATTATATCAAGTTGACATCAATGACAATATAATGCATTAATTGATTCAATGTCTTGCATAAAATTTCTTGTCTCTGTGATCATCAACTTAACATATTCAAACATTCAATCAGTTACAGCTCATCAATCTCTCCCTTTGGCATTGATGGAAACATACTACATTATCACACTATATTATTACTAATACAATATGAAATATAACAGTTGAAGTTCATCAAACTACCAATCTTATGTACTATAACCTATACAAATATCCGGTCCTCGATAAGTTCTTATAACTTAGATTTGATTCTTGTAGCTTTCTTTTTGTCTTCAATCCCTTTACTAGATAGATGTAGAATCTTTCTTTCTCTTATGTGATGTGTTCTTCTGTGTCAAACTCTCTCCCTTTCACTATTCCCTTTTCTTTTGATGTCTTTTTTCAGCAATTCTCTTCCTTTGTATGTACTCTCCCTTTCTGGTTACATCTCTCCCTTTGGATAATGTGATGGATATAATCTCTCCATGATGTATAATCTCTCCCATGGATATAATCTCTCCCTGAAGTGCTAATGGATATAATCTCTCCCTTTGAAAGCAATGCCAAACAAATATTTTTGACAGTAATGCCAAACAAATCCTTTCTATCCATAACATACTCCTTGAATTTCCCAATCCATCGGTAATACAATAACTCTGGTGCTTAGAGTAGATAAATACCTTGTTGTTTATAGATTTATCTTTGAAGTCCAGCTATGTTCTTACATCAACATGAATGATATTCTGATAATATGAAGGCTGATGTAGACTTCTAGTCATTTTACTAACCAGTAGACAAGGGTCTGACCCCTAGTCCTTTTCTCAAGTACTCAAATGCATCCTTGGGTAGTGGCTTGGTGAAGATATCAACTAATTTTTCCTTTGATTGCACATATTCAAGTATCACCTCCTTTGCTTGAACTTTTTCTCTTAAATAATGATACTTGATGGAAATATGCTTTGTCTTAGCGTGCATGACTGGATTCTTGGAAATGTTTATTGCACTTTTATTATCACAATAGATAATTATTGGTTTAATAATTTTCATATGCATACCTTCCAGTAGCTATTTGATCCATGCAATATTTGAGCAGTATGCAGCAGCAACAACATACTCTACTTCTACAGTAGATTTAGAGATGCATCCTTGCTTCTTACTGATCCATGTGACAAGTCTATAACCCATAAAAAATGCTCCTCCAGTTGTGCTCTTCTAGTCATCAATATTTCTAGCCCAATCAATGTTGGTAAAGACCTTAAGTTCAAAATTGCCTTCTCTTTTATACCATAAGCCATATTCCTTGGTATTCTTTAGATATTTTAGGGTTTTTATATAGCTGTCACATGTGATTCCCTAGGATTAGTAGAAATGCTTGTAACTATTCCTACTGCATGTGCAATATCTAGTCTAGTATGTACAACATACATGAGTTTTCCAATCATTGATATGTACAAAGTTTGATTTACCTCTAATGACTTGTCCTCCTTTTTTGCTTACATCCATTTTCCATTGGTGTTCCAACTGGTTTGGAATCTTCCATCTTGAATATTTTCAGCACTTTCTTGATGCATTTGGATTATGTAATGAAAATACCTTCATCTTGTTGCATGATTTGTAGACCAAGAAAGAACTTGATCTCTCCAAACATAGACATCTCAAACTCTTTGCTCATTTCATTTTCAAATGATTTGAATAGCATATAATTTCCTCCAAATATGATGTCATCAACAAATATCTCAGCAATCAAAATGTTAGCATTAGTATCTTCCTTCAAATAAAGATTATTGTTTTCACTAGTTCTTACAAATCCAATACTTATGAGATAGGAATGAAGTCTTTCATACTAGGCTCGGGGTGCTTGTTTCAATCCATACATGGCTTTGTGTAGTCTACATACCATGTCCCTCTTGTTTGGATCAACAAACCCTTCTAGTTTCTCAACGTATACCTCTTCCTTAAGTATTCCATTTAGGAATGCAGAATTGACATCCATTTGGTATACCTTGAATCCTTTACATGTAGCATAAGCAAGTAATATTCTCACTCCTTCTATCCTAGCAATGGGTGAAAAGGTCTCTCCATAGTCAATCCCTTCTTCTTATGCATACCCCTTGCATACTATTCTTGCTTTATTTCAGGTGACTTCTCCATTCTCATTCAGTTTATTCCTGAATAACCATTTTGTACCGATGAAATTCTTGTCATATGTTCTTGGTACAAGTGTCCATGTCTTTTTTTTCTCATTCTGCTCAATCTCCTCATTCATAGCACTAATCCATTCATTATTATCAAGTGCAACATTGACAAATTTTGGCTCAAAATCACAAATAAGACATCTTGTGTTTAGAGACTTACTTCTAGTTCTCATACCAACCTTCTTATCTCCAATGATCTAGTTCTATGGATGGTTCCTTCTGACATATCTAGAAAGTACAGGTTCAATTCTTTTTCTATCAGCTTGATCATCATTGTGTTCTTCATTTTGATCTCCATCACTTGGTACATCATCTTGAGCAATATCCTGATTGTCAGTATTTGCAGCCTGATGCTCGGGTGCAATGATCTGTTGCTCAGGAGCTATATATTGTTTCTCGGGTAGAGTGTCAGGTTCTTCATTGTAAACAAACCTATTATAGTCCTCTAGTTCTTTTGTGCTTTCCTTTTCATTCTTCTCTGCAAATTCATCTATCTTTACATTTTCACTTTCAACAATTTTGTTAGAGGATTTATTGAGACACTTATAAGCATTTCTCTTGGTGGAATACCCTAGAAAGATTCCTTCATCACTCTTGGAGTCAAGTTTTCCATTTCTGTCATCTTTTAAGATATAACATTGACTACCAAAAAATTTTAAGTAACTTACATTGGTTGTGTATCCATACCATAGCTCATAAGGTGTCTTCTTGGTATCTTTCTTCAATTGTACTATGTTCAATGTGTAAACAGTATTACTGACAGCTTCCCTTCAGAAGATTTGGGTGATGCCTTTCTCTATCATCATTGTCCTTGCACAATCAACTATGGATATGTTCCTTCTTTCAACAATTCCATTTTTTTGTGGTGTTCTCAGTGCAGAGACCTGTCTTTTGATTCCATGCTCATTATGAAAGTTAGTGAATTCATCTAAAATAAATTCCCCTCCTCTATCTCATCTTAAGCATTTCAATTCTTTACCACTGTGTTTTTCTACCATTGCTTTGTACCATTTAAACATCTTGAATGCTTCATATTTATCTTTTAGAAACATAACTGTCATCATTCTAAAGTAATCATCAACAAAGAGAATAAAATATATATCACCATAATAACTCTTTGTCCTCATTGGTCCACATAGATTAGTATGGACTAATTCTAGAATGGTATCAGATGTATGGGTTTTTCTTTTGAAACTAGACTTTGTCATCTTACCCTTTTGACAATTTTTGCACATGATATTGTCTGGCTTAATCATCATCGGTAAGCCTGTTACATTTATTTTTCTTCTTATCTTTATCACGTTGTCAAAGTTCACATGACACAATCTTTTGTGCCACAACCATATGTATTCATTTCTAGCCATTAAGAAAGTGGTTTCAATATGATTCAGATAGAATAATTTACCTTTTGTCTGCTCACCGGTACCAATCAGACTTCCTAATTTATTGAAGATCTTTGCCTTCTTATTTTCAAATGCTACTCTATGACCTAAATTATTCAAATAAGAAACACTCAATAGATTATAATTCAATCCTTTCACCCATTAAGCATTTTCACATTTTATCAGTTTATTCAACCTTATGGTTCCTTTACCTTCAACTGGATAAGGTGTGTCATTACCCATTCTTACTGAACCACCATTATAGTATTCAAAAGTCTCAAAATTTTGTTTGTCACCAGTTATATGGTGAGTGCAGCAACTATTTATGATCCAGACATCATTTTTACTAAATTTAGATATGAGTGCAGTTTCTACATACCTTTCTTCATCATCTTTTACTACCACAAACATCATCTTAATGTCTTCAACAGATTCAGTGTCAATATCTTCATCTTTGCATTTAGCTAGGTAACTGACCTTCTTTCCTTTGTCCTTGTAGTCTCTGGTATCTCTTCTTTCTAATTGTTGGTTGCTTCTGTAATCACCTCTGTCATACTTCTTTTCAAATGACTTGTCATTACTTTTGTCATCTTTTCTTCTATTACGACATCTTGTAGCAAAGTGTCCAATCTCTTTACAATTAAAACAAACAAGTGGTAATTTACCTTTGTATTTACCTTTGCCTCTCTGCATTCTTCTAGCCATAAGTGCTTCAATTTCATCAAGATCTTCTTCTTCACTTTCACTATCTATATTTTTTCTCATAGTGTGCTTATGACTTGATTTAGAGTGTCAGTATCTTCATCTTTACATTTAGCTAGGTAACTGGCCTTCTTTCCTTTTTCCTTGTAGTCTCAGGTATCTCTTCTTTCTGATTGTCAATTTCTTCTGTAATCACCTCTGTCATACTTCCTTTCAAATGACCTGTCATTACTTTTGTCATCTTTTCTTTTGTTAGGACATCTTGCAGCAAAGTGTCCAATCTCTTTACAATTAAAACAAACAAGTGGTAATTTACCTTTGTATTTACCTTTTCCTCTCTGCATTCTTCAAGCCATAAGTGCTTCAATTTCATCAAGATCTTCTTCTTCACTTTCACTATCAATATCTTTTCTCATAGTGTGCTTATGACTTGATTTACTTATTCTCAAAGAAGATTTGAATGCAGAATCTATGTTTGGTAAGACACTATTATCAAAATTATTCATCTTAAATGAAATTAGTCTTCCAATTAAACTATCTAGAGTAATATTTCTATTTGCTACTACTCTCATTTCTTGTATGGCAGATACTCTCATAGCATAAGTAGGCAATAAGGTTCTTATAATTTTACTTACCACTATATCTTCATCTAGTACACCTCCAACTCCTCGGATAGCATTCACTACCTCTTTGATTCTTGTGTTGTACTGTGTGATGTTTTCACCTTCTTTCATTTTGAGATCATCAAAATTTCCTCTAAGGATTTTTGCCTTGGCTCTCAGAACATTTATATCACCTCCATGTACAAGATTCAATTTGTCCCACATCTGCTTTGCAGTTGTTCATGCTTTGACATCTTCAAATTCAGCATCAAATAGTGAGGAAGCAAGCTCTATCATCATGCAGTTGTGCTCATGCTTCTCTCTCATTTTTTCAACTATGGGTGCTCCTATTGGAAACACAAATTCAATATCTAAGTATTGAATAACATCATTTCCAATACCTGATAAGTGGAGTCTTATTCTACTTTTCCATGAAGCAAAGTTGTCTTTGTTCAACTTGGGCACATCTCGTCTGTTCATCTTGTGATCTTTACCTTGAGCTGTTAAACTCCCTTTCTAAGCACACAAGCTTTGATACCAATTTTTAGTAATAACTGAGAGGGGGGTTGAATCAATGGCCTCAAAATTTAATCCTTAAATCAACCCTTCAAACTTAGTACCACTTTTAAGCCTCTAGTTATACTCAGTCCTACAAGATGAATGCCTTGAAATACTTATAAAAAATTTATACTTGTCAAAATAATTTGTAAAACTTTCTTCTGTATGTTTACTGATAAGAAGTCTTTCTATTTACTAAAACATAGTAAATAACTAGTGTATACTGATCAATCTAGAATAACTTATGTGAAATGCAAAATAGTAAAGTAATGAAACATAAACACATAGCACATAGATTTTTAATGTGGAAACCCTATTAAGGGAAAAACCACTGGGACCAGTACCCCAAATTTTCACTCTTCTGAAGTGAGCTCGCTTAAGAGCCAACCCTATTAAAGGTTACAAACACACTGTTAAGTGCGACCTTGTTAGAGGATTTAAAAGATAGTTTATCACTTAGTATATGGCATCTAATGCTACCATCCTTGATCAAACACTCACTTGGCCTATCAATAGGTATCGTGCATATCCAATGCTACTTTCTATGATCAAACTTTTTGATACTCCCAGGGATGTATCTCAATTACAAAAGAATTTTAAGTCCTGCTCAGTTAAGAGACTTGATGCTTCAATGGTTAAACTAAAACTAAAGTGATATGTTCACACATACAACTTGAATTGTAGATTTTTAGATCTATTTTCAGTACATTACATCTCTGATCAATATAATCAATTCAATACCTTTGCTCCACACTGTTCTACTCTGTGATGTTGTTTCACTGTTTGTCGGTGTCTACATAATCTATCTCTTTCCTCAGCTTGTTGATTAGGTCTGAATGAAGACTTTCTTCTCCTTCAAAATCTCTTCAGCATCTATTTTATTTTTAGTTCTCTTTTCCCCTTTTTCATAATGAATTAGGTTGTCTCTTTATAGACATGATATCACCATTTCTAAGTTCTTGATTTTGTTGATCTTGGCGTGATCCATAATTCTCGCCAATTAGATTTAAAGAAAAAATTTAGTTTTATCTCGTAGAGATATTCTTGCCAAAAGGACAAAGTAGCTTTAAATCCTTTACTTATCTCCAGCTTTATCTTGTTGATTAAAACAATGATAAGTATGAGTTAAGTCTATTTTTAGCTCTTGACAGCTAAGCATTTTGTCATTTCTAAACTATCTGTTATGTCTATCAATACTTCAGTTATTCATCGGTGATAACTAACTATTTTTTCAGTGTGAATTCAGTTTTCTTTGGGATCTCTGTCCATCGAGAAACACTTTAATTCTATCCATCGGGTTACTCTGTTCTTTTCTCGTCGGGAAACACTGTGAATTTGCTCATTGGTAATGTTGTGCATTTTATCATTGGGTAACACTGTGACTTTGAACTTTTACTCTAACCATCAATGTGCACTCTGTCAGTGTATACATTCACTTTGTAAATACTTGACTTATATGCATTACTGATAGCATAGCCTTTGATTCATTGGTTCTTTGAAGTCTTTGGCAGTATGTCCATGACCATATAGATTATATCAATGATAATACAATACATTAACTAATTTAATGTCTTGCATAAACTTTCTTATGTCTATGTGATCATCAACTTAACATATTCAAACATTCAATCAGTTATAGTTCATCAAATCCTAGATCTACCTGCATAATCAACAAGTTGTGAGAATCAATTACTTCTCACTGACACACCTCATGTAGAGGAGCAGAAAGATAAAGCAAGTCCTAAGCACATTTCTTTGGATAATGTGGATAATAATGAGCCTATTGACTTAGACAAAGTCATGGATGATCTTGACATTCAAGACATCACTCATTATGATTCTGATAAAGATCCACAGAAAGAAGACAATGTCATTTTCATATCTCTTAAGGATCAAAACAAGCAAAAAGAATTGGATACACAAGGAAATAAGAACATGGATGTTGTTGATGATATATGGAAAGACACTTCCATCATTGACATCATAGGGCTGAACCCTACATATCAAATATAAAAAGATGAAGATGTCACTGCTCAACAAGCTCAAACTAATGAGCAGGACACAATTCTAGATACAGCACAAGTGGGCACGTAGAACAATATGCTAGTATTGATGAAGGCCATCAATCTGCTAGAAGGAAATGAAGAATCTAATGTAGTAGATACAAGCATACCCAAAGACAAGGGTGATGTAGAAACAAAGGATACCACAGATGACTCAAAGGAGACAACTACAGATCAAGCTGTAACCAATGATCAGCAAGACAAGTCTACTGATTAGAATAAAGAAGAACAACAAAAAGTAGAATAAGAAAATCACAAGGAGAAGACTGAAGAAGAAAATACAAATGATTCTCAAAAGAAAATAGAAGAGAAATCTGCTGGACCACCCAAGGTTGATGGAGAGATGTCTTCACCTAACCAAAAAGTGAACCCTGAGTAGAGGATACAAGAGGTTTCATCTACAAAGCCTTCACCGAGCGCCTCAGACAAAAAAAATGAACTAGCTATGGTAGTTCATACATTTTCTTCTACTCAAATCTCAGGGAAGAAGAAGAGAAAGGACAAGAATTCAGTTACTCTGGATGAAATAATTGAGATTCCAGTATGTGATCCTAGAACATTGGATCCTACTGATTTGACAAAGTATGCAAGACTTTGTGAAAGGAAAGCCATGCAGGATAAGTTGAGAAAACCCACAAAGGAAGAAAAGGTACTTGAAGTTGCAAGAGGAATCCTTTAGCAAATTGTACCTGATACAGATGTTGATCAGACAACCCCCATGCTTGATCAATTAGTGGTTCTCACCGATGTCATCACATCTACAAACATAGATGTTGAGAAGGCTATGGAATCTAGACTTGAAAATAAATATGAATTCAATTCAGCAGAGAAGATAAGCCAAGAAGTCGCACTGCAAAAGGTGAAGCTATATGAACTGGTAAATGCAGTAGACCCCATAATTTTAGAAGTTATAACCTTAATTCAAATTTTACATGTTAGATCAACTCACAAAGGAGTATACCAACAAGATAGTATAGATTGATGTTGATCTTCAAGAAAGTGCACATGGTCTCACAAATAGTGAAGAGGCAATCAAATTTCACAATGAATAGCTCAAGCAAGCTCGAAAGCTGAGACACAATATACAAATTGAAAAAACCAAGTTCAGAGATGAGGTGAATGAGCTTTAAGCTCAACTCTTACCTACTCTCACATTACTGCATCAACATATGACAGAGGCAAGAGTACATATTTCCACCCTAGAAATGTCTGTCCTAGATAGCATTTATGATATGCATGCTCGGATTGAGCTAGAGCACCTCGCATTAGAAATCTCCAAAGAAAAATGGGAGAAAATTATTGAAGATATCAAGAAAACTCACTCCCACATTCTTGACACTCTATAAGTTACACATTTTTGACAACTTATAAGTTGTACATTTTTTTCATGATTATCAAAAAAGGGGGAAATGATATGTACAGTCAATCAGTAAAAGGGGAAATGAAAGGAGGAAATGATATGTATAGTCATTCATTTAAAAGAGGATAGAACAAAAAGGGGAATGTATAGTACAAAGGAAAGTATACATGTACATATACTTATACTATACCGATGCATATAGTTAGGGGGAGTCATATAATGACAAGGATATATACATGGTGTACATACTAAACACTTTAGTATTATGCACATATCAGTTTTTCATACTAATGTCAACGAGGGAGATTGAAGACATTATATTTTTCCATTAGTATATGCAAGGAAAAACATGATAAACACCATCGGTCTATACTACACCGACAGATAGGGAACAACACTACCCAACGCCAAGGTTACTGATACTGCCAAGTATAAAGCATCCCGACAAACACTATTTAGTGTTACCCAATGACAAAAAGGACAAAGGAACCCGTCGAGTAACCAACAGTGCAACCCGATGAAACAATCAAGAGTAGAACCCAACTGATGAAGGGAACCTGACAATCAGTTCAATGAAGGAACACTGATAGACTTTTAGATCACATCGACGATCAAGAACTGACAGTCAGTTACATCCCGCAAAAAGTGGATCTGACTTTCCATGTCAGATAAATCACTGAAGTTTTATATTTATCTTCTTGATTTGTTTTAAATCCATTATGTGAGGGAAAATTGATGTATTTTTTTTTTTTTTATCACTATAACTGATTTAAAACATGCAAACTAAAGGATCAAGGTCAAGTTGTATACCTTGGATCTAGAGTTAACATTGTAATGTGTTATCATAAAATAGGTCAAATACTTGTATAAATAGATGCTAAATCAATTATTAACATGTTGTTTGATGATGATTGTAGCCACTGAGAGCATCTAAGGATCAGATAAGAGAATTCATGCAACGGCACAGACAAAGATCAAATCAGTTGTCAAGAATAGAAAAAAGGCTACCGATGAGTAGGAAAAGGTATTAATCAATTACTATAGGTGATATTCATATACTGTGAGCTTTAATGGATCTATAATCAAAAATTATAGATTGCATAAAGTCAGGTCAAACATATTGTACACATTCTAACAAGTAGGGTACACTTAATAAATCCTTTCAAGGAAGGTGGACTTAATAGTCCTATTGTAAATCTCTTAATCGAGTGCACACTTCATTAGTGTTGCTAAAGCTCTTAATAGAGTAGATCCTAATAGGTCTCCACATTAATACTCCTAATAGGGTATATCATTATAAGTGATCAAATTATAAGCCTTAACCGGCTCCCTTCCATTCTACAGATAGTAAAGTTTTGTGGGTGTCATCCCCACCGCAATTTTTACTTCCTAACAGGAGTTTTCTGGGATATCATATCTTGTGTTATGTGTCTATTACTTTCATGAATATTTTTATGAATGTTGCATACAATTAAGTTTATGAATTATTACTACATGCATAAGAAATAACATCATATATGGTTGGTAATACAGTAAAGATTGATTACTAAAGATGAAAGGTAAAAAGTGTTAAAAGTTTTACAGGTACTAATTCACCCCTCCCCTCTCAGTACTACTTCCCATTAATCCCAACAGCATTGTCAGGTTGTGAGGAAACCTTTGGACATAACTTATAATGTGGTTCCTCACAGGTTGAGTTCTTGATAAGATTGATCTTTTTCTTCTTAACACTCTTAAGCTTAGCGGTTCTTGATGTAGTTGTCATTGTTTCTGAAATTAGGGCTTTCTCATAAATGATAAACAAAGTTCTTAGTTTATACTTGGTACTTACTTTTCACCTCTGTAGTTGTAAGTGATCATTTGGTGTGCTTTTGAATCAAGTTGGAGTCATTCTACAATGTTGTTGCTTCGTGTTTTGGTTTTGTCTTGTCATTTCACTCTAACCACTTGGTGAAGAATAAAACCCTTCCGTTGTCTATTTATAGACTTTTCCCTAAGTCGATTCATTAATACTCAACCACTCCTTGGTATGTGAAGACGGATTCATCAGGTGATACACTAACTTCTCCTTTAGTGATAACATGATGCTTTAGGTAGCCATTTAACTTGTTTCGTTCATCGACGGATTTTGGTGTATGGTGAAGACAACTTTGTGAACTCACATGATTACCGACAGATCTAGGTTTATACTAGAAACTTTAGCCTTTATGTTTTGATTGATGATTCTCGGTAAGTATAGACAACTTAGCTTTTTATGTATAATGATGCATTTCAGTATGTATTGACCAATGAAATTGAATTCACAGAGTTATAACAAGTAATACCATAGTGCATCTATAATCATGCTAATTTGGTATTTTAACAATGTATAATGGAACTGATGCAAAATATAACTTGGTATAATGCAGTTCCATACTTACTTGTTCTACTTAGGTGGGGGTGGTGATGTCACTAGATCCATTGGATAAGGTGTCACCATTTTCATTTTTGGTTCTAGCTTCATCAAAGTTTGTAGCTTTCCTCCACATTTTGTTTCTCATCTTTCTGATGTCTTTAATGGTGTTTCCATTGGCAAAGGTGTTGGTCTTTGTCATTTGGTCTCTACAGTCTTTCATCAGATGACCAACTTTATCATAGTGTAGACATGCCATTCTAGGGTTAGTCCAGCCTTTAGGCTTTCTTGTCCATTATCTCATACAGTTTGCAGCAATGTGACCAAATCTTCCACATGTTGTACAATTTGCCCAAGTGTTGTAATCCCAAACATATTTTTTACCGACTCTTTCAGTTTTGATACGGAGCCTCCTTGGTAACCTTCTGAGTTTGCTTGAAACTCTTAATATGTCTCTCTCAGGACCTCTAGGGCTTCCTCAATCCACCCTTCAACACTTGGAAGAATCATTTCTTCCTCTCCAACCAAGAAAGCTACCTATCATGTTAAAAACACCAATCTTGTGTTCCACAAGAACCTTCCACTCAAACCACTCCAAGCCCTACACTTAAGTTTGGATTTGCAGGAGGGTTAGGGCTTCAACATACTCCATTTTTGAATTCCAACCTAGGTTTGAAACCACCAAGTTGATCCATATTTCCATCAGGTTCTAGTTTCCTACTTTCTAGGCCTTGTAGCCTTTTTGCACAATTAGCCCTCCTAGTTTTTAGGAAACCTTAAAAACAGAAAAAATCTCTCAAAGGAGACCCTAATATTTTGTGGTATTATTTGGGTAAAGAAAAAACCCACAAGGATTTTCTAGGTCCCTTAGTCTGGAACTGTCTGTACACCCTGTTATCAGAAAATGGCACAATTCATGTGTTTAGACCACTTTGAGGTCTTGGGCATCAAAACTTGTCTTGTTGGATCCTTGGGCACTCCTCCACCTTGGGAAACACCTGAAAAACATCATGAAACACACCCATGGCCTTCTTGGCTCATGAGAACACCCCCTTCAACTTTTAAATCACCTGTCACTTGCTTCCTCTAACCGGGCTATGAGTTTAGCTCGCCTAGGGCAAGTGCTTAAAAATACATGCCAGCACTTTGAGAGCTCCTCCTTCCATAGTATGGTATCTCCATGGACCTAGTTCCCATTCCTAGATGGCCATATAGAACCAATGGTGGGAAGTGGAGTTAGGTCCACATCTTTGCCCCTTGCTCCAAATCAGGACAGCAAACAATCCAAAACCAAGAAATTTACAAACAACAACCAAAAAACAATTACAAATAAAACTAATTATGGGTAAATCTTGGTAACATGTACATTCATGATTTCCAATAATCATAGTTTTAATTTCAATCCATTCAATACAAAAACAACACCAAAATGCTTCAATCTGTTGTCCCTTCAAAAACTCTCTTTGCTCTAGAATATCAGTCCGTACAGAATGAACTTCCACCCTCACAATTAGGGTTTTTCCACCTTATATCCCTTAGACACATATTTCCCCACCATTCTATGGGTTCAAAACTTCTTAAAACATCGATTTCCTCTAGACAACAAAATTTTTTCAGCAACTTTGAAAAGTTGCTCATGTTGCATAGCAACATTTTTCATTTTTTAGCCAATAACACTTTTTAAGTGTTTTCTTCACCAAACTACCTTAGCTAACTTTAGGTAGACTACCTAGGGTATCTATGGACCCTAAAAAATTCTATGACATCATCCTAACATTTGATGACATCATCAAGTACACCACATTTAAAAGGAGCCAAAAAGAGCTATTTACACAAGAAAAGAAGTGAAAACTACCTAAACTACTCTTGGTCAACATGAACTTATATATTTAAATTTCCCTACTAGAGGGTCTTACACACACTAGCACACCAAAATGACAAGAGACTAC
This sequence comes from Thuja plicata, assembly GCA_018584345.1. Classification (NCBI taxonomy): domain Eukaryota; kingdom Viridiplantae; phylum Streptophyta; class Pinopsida; order Cupressales; family Cupressaceae; genus Thuja; species Thuja plicata. The sequence continues at coordinate 1,346,768 of MU225558.1, read as the reverse complement.
CATATTTTCTTGGCATCTCCAAGGTGCTCCTGCACCATACTACCAAGGTTAAGAACTTATGTCACCTTTGGGGACAGGAGCTTAGGATCAATTCCCTACTTCTTAAAGTCACTCTCAGCCACCCAAGTAGCCTCAGCCTCTAACATGCCTGCCCACTGAATGAGATGTTCCAAATAGGTTCCTTTCCTAGTCTTTGTCTTCACCCGAGAGTCTAAAATCTTCTATGCCTTTGGTGTTGGTGTAGGGGTAAGCTGAAAATCTACTGCTATGTCCTTACCATCTAACTATACCTCTGTATCCAATAGTATAGGTCCCTTATATTGGACCAAATCTTGCACATTGAAAATAGGAGAGATTTCCAAATTTGTTGGCAAGTCAAGTTTATAGGCATTTTGCCCATACTTTGCAAGAATCTTGCAAGGACCAATCCTCCTCATCGGCAGCTTGGTGGGGACTCCCTTCTACAATCTGGACCAATCCTCCTCATCGGCAGCTTGGTGGGGACTCCCTTCTACAATCTGGACTTGTTAAGATGAGCCATCACAAGGTCACCCACAGCAAACTGAAGATCTTTCCTTCTTTCATCAACTTTTGCTTTTAACTTTTGTGTAGCCTCTTGGAGTTGCTTCTTCACTTGCTCATGAACCTCTTTCATGGATTGAGAAAAATCATCTACATATGCACTCCTTCCTTCTACATTTTCCAAGTTTCTTAACTCAAACACACCTCTAGGGTGCAGCCCATATACTACTTCAAAAGGGCTTTTACCTTTTGTTCTGTTGACACTATCATTGTAGGCATATTCAGCCTATGGTAACATTTGATCCCACATCACTCCATACTCCTTTGTCAAGCACCTAAGGAGATTTCCCAACACTCTATTGATCACTTCAGTCTGACCATCAGTTTGGGGATGGTAGGCTGACCCAAATGAAAAATTGGTTCCCA
>MU225558.1:1292278-1303352 GCA_018584345.1 Thuja plicata | reverse complement strand
ATTACATTGTTATGCTGTTAGATTCACTCTAGACTCACATTTCATCCATTTTAGCATGCTAGTTTATTATTTTCATTTCATGTTTTAAAGCTAGATTGTATGCTTTTTCTCATTTTTAGTTTAAATTTGAATCAAATCCTTCATACTAGGACAGTATTGGTCACTGATTTGGAGCATATTATGAGGGCTAGATATACAACTGATTACACTCTTTCTAGTTAGAAGGCAATAGGCTGATATTAGTGGTTTTACATGTTTTGACTAACCTTTCAAGCTAATGCAATGACCTATTGAGTGTTTGTGTCATTTTCAACAGGTACCCATCTACACACACACAATCACTAGTGACCGAAGAGTAAGAGTCTGTCAAGTATCCCTCTAAGCTACCTAAATCAGGATTCATCCTAAAAAGTGAAGAATCATCCACTAAGGAAACACGTGGGTTCAAATCCTCTAATCCTACATGTGACTTGTCAGCTACCTCAGGTTGAGAACTATAAATGTGAACAACATCAATATCTCTATCAAATGTAGAAGGCTCTGAAAAAGAGTCTCATTCATACTCATTAGAACTTGTATCTGAACTGTGACTAGGATGATTACACCATGAAGGTTTGGGATATCATGATGTAGAAGGTCTAGTTTCATCAAAAGTAGCACTTTCTCTTTCCATTAAACAAACAAGATTCTTTCGTTGACGCTCTCTCAAAGGATCTTCTATATCTGATTCATCTTGTTCTAAAGTTGCAACTGATGCATGGGTGACTAAAATATATGAATCTCCCCAAAGGAGAGTAGTGGAAGGGACCCAATCTTCACACATATCTTGCTGATTCATGAAATTAGGTACATACTTTGGTTCATCATCACTATCCAACTTTTCAAAGAGAGGATTAGTGTGCTTGTTGTAATTTTCAAATCCTAGGTCAACTGGCTTCTTAGACATGCATCCAAATTGAGCATGATCAAGAGGTTTAGACCTAGCACACAAATTGTGATTAAGGGGGCCATATCTAGGATATCTCATCTATTTTACAAAAGTATACTCTCTTCCATAAGCCTTAGGAGAGGGAGAGAATTTCTCATTGTGCATATATTTTTCTTCTCTATAGATCCAGTCTCTAAAAAATGTCTCCTCTTTCTCATCTTGAATCAGTACATTTATCTGTTGGGTGATAGGTCTATATGTTTTCCATACTATGTTTCCATAGGTAGGAAATTTCTTTTGAACATAGAAAAATGTGCATACAAGCAAGGATCTAAACTTACACACAGAATTCTTCACTTTCCTGATTGATGCAAGGTTCTTGGCAAGCTGTGTTGGCTATAGCTTAGCCAGGTCGTATGTGTGATCCTTCTTGATGATCTTCCATGCTTGGTCTACTACAATGCAAGGCACACTATCCAGTCAGCTTGACTGATAGAACTTGTGAGCTATAACCCTCATAGCAAAATCAATTTCTAGGTCTTCGATGGTGGAAATAGTCATTCCTCTCTTGTTCCATACAGCTTTAGTGACCTTCTCTATGTCTTATTTACTCTGGCATTTCATGGTCCTTTTCCCGTTGATTATAGGGAAACCAGTAACATGATGTATGATATCCTTGGTAATCTTTACTAGTCCATTCTCCAACCAAATGCTCATATCATGTACCCTGCTAAGAACAATTTTGATCCATTCTTTTCTAAAATTCCTTAGAAACTCTAGGGCTCGAGTTAACCCTCGCTCGGCTAGATCATTGTGTTCAAGTTTTAGGGCTCCATCTATACATAGTTTCCCGTAGGATTCCCTTAGCTTGTGGTCTCCAACTTCACTAATTTTACACATGTAACATGCCCTAATGTCATGAATCATGAGTACCTTTAGAGGGATTGAAGATAGGGCTCCAGTCAGATCACCTTTGATCGTGCTCTCAGGAATAGCTAGAAAGTTGGGAGGCACACAGGTGTCACTCCTCACCAATTTAACTTCTATCAATTCCTTCTCCATTCCCTTAACTGGTGCAGACAAATTAGCGGCCATGATTTCATGATAAAGGGTTTCAAAGATGAAATAGAGTACCTCGGCAACTGTCAAAGTTTGCACTTTTGCTGAATAGCCGACGACACGCTATAGAATTCTTCAAAAATCTCTACTGAAATAAAGTTTTCCAATGCTTCAACACTTCAATTAATCTCAAATCACAAGGTGAAATGAATCATGAATGGTTCATCCCTTTATAGGCTTCGAGGTAGGTTTGCAATAAATGTTCTATCTATTGGAGTTAGTGCAAAATAGCTGTCCTCAGCCGACTCTGACAATCTCTTAGTTGCAACCCAAACTAGCTTGGCACATATGCTGATGAGCTTGGTCTTCATATAATACTGATGCTTGGTACCTCTAGTTCTTAAGTGAATTTTCTTGGTACTTTATCTTTACAATATGTCCTGATGCATCTTATCATATGCAGATATGGACTTTGGCATAGTATATGTTAGGAACTGATGTAAGATATGAAATTTAAATATAGTTCTGTACGTACCTCTTCTACTTAGTTTGAGATTATGTGATCACCTGATCCATTGGATTGGGTGACCTTGGCTTTAGTAGTTTCACTACTACTTGGCTTTTTTTTCCTTACCCATGTCTGGTTTATCTATGCTCTAATTTCCTCAATGGTGGGAGAAGGTACTCTTGTCTTGCACTCTCTCTTAGTATGATCAGTTTTCAAACAACTAAAACAAACTAGGCTTCCATTCATCCAACTCTTATATCTTCCCCTGAAATGTGTCTTTATGCAGTCTTCAAGTGCATGTCCATATTCTTCATAGTAATGAAAACTTTGCCTTGTGTTATAATCCCAATTGTAAGTGTTGCCTTTTCTTGGTGCTTTTTCTTGTGTCTTTGATGTCCATTGTTGTTTAGCATTAGATCTGCAATCTTGTGCCTTATGTCCAAATTTTTGACAATTGTAACAATATCCATTGATTCTTGATGTGAGAGGTGCATCATTAGCCTTAGCCCAACATTCATGTGCTTTATGTCCAAATTTCTTACATTTAAAGCAATAACCATTGAACTTAGATTTAGGATTGGACTTACCATTCTTGCTTCAGCAAAAGTTTGCAATGTGTCCTGGTTTTCCATAGTGGTGGCATACAGGTTTGTTTCTGTTTGTCTTTGCATTCCTCTTTTCAGCAGTCTTTGATGATTCTCATTTCTTAGTAGATGTCTTTGGTTCAGTGTGACCTAATCCAAAAGAATCTTTTGGTCTCCTTTATACTTCCATCAGATTCTCAAAATGAGTCAAGGCTTCATTAGGTTTATTCAACCTTTCATTCAATTCTTTCTCGGATCTCAAATCATCTTTCAATTGACTGATCTCAAATCTCAGATTCACAATTTCCATGTCTTTCCTACTGATCTCCTAATTTGCAAGTAGCAGTTGATTTTCCATGTCAACCTGATTGATTGTCATCATTTGCAAATCATGTGTCCTTTCATCAAGTCTGATAGTTATCATTCTTTTATCTTCTTCTGCCATAGCTTTTTTATCTTCAGCTTTCTTCTTTTGTTCATCTACTTCACATAGTCTTACTGTCTACATTTCTTGTTCTCTTTTCAGGTTCCTAACTTCTTCACACAGTACATTGTTCTTTTCCAGTAGATCTACAATTGCTGCATCACTCTTAGTACAATCTCCATTCTGAAATAGATTTGCATTTTCTTCTTCTTGATAATGAGTACCATTCATTTTTTTGGAAAAATCTTTCCTAGATTTCAATGACTTCCTCAACTCCTGTCTGGCTGCCTCAAGCTGATGTAATGCTAGCTGAATTTCAATCTTTTGATTCTCAATGAATTTACCCAATCTGTAAATCTCCATCTCCATATCTGTACTCTCAAGCTGATTAAAACCTTTTGTACGAGAACAAAGCTCTGATACCAATTGTTGGAAATACAATATTGGGAAAGCAAGATACTAAGAGGGGGGGTGAATCAGATCTTGAACTTTAATCACTTTAAAACAAACTGATCCACAATCATATAATATATAATCAATCTAACATCTAGTAGCATCCATGACAGTAAATGAATAACACAATACACAGAATTTGGTAACCCAGAAACCCAAATAGGTAAAACTGGGGTGGGGATGACACCCACAAATTCTTCACTACTGCAAAAATAAAGTGTGCCTATTAGGGCTACAAAAGTTTGATTACAATATGCAATCTACCTGGTTAAAGGTCTACCTGGTTAAGAGCTTTAGATCATTATAATCTACCTTGTGAAAGGATTTCAACTTACAGTAAAGTAAGCACTCTGCTAAGAGATTTAGAAAGGTCTACTAGAACCACTCTGTTAAGAGATTTCACTGATACACTTGTTAGAATGTCTCAATATATGATCCTTCGATATGCACTCTAATGCTGATAACAGATCTCCTCTTTATAATGTCTTTTCTGATCTTATAATCTAATATTTCTTTACTCTGCTTCTCACTACTCTTCTACTCTACTAGATCTATGCATCTTACCAAAAAAACTCTTCACACATCTCTCATGTATGTATGCACCTTCTCTCTGTACTCTCCAATCACTCACTCATAATTAGGGTAAGAAGCAATCTTATTATACTCTTTGAATATGGCGAATAGATCTAGATCAATGATCAAAAATAAAACTTATGCCTCCTAGGCATTCCAATTTTCTGATAGGCTACATGCCATGTATAAGATAAAACAATTAAATGTGTAATTAACTCCATAGAGAATATTAAATTCTTCACATATGTTGGCCCAAAACACCCATAAGTCAGCCCAAACATATTACCTTAAAGTTTGTGTCATATCTGACATGTATGCAAAATTGTCTTGCTTAGCACTTAAGTCTCTATCGCTCGGCACTGAATTTCCAGATAGCTTGGCATCTATAATCTGTTCTGCTCAGCAATGACTTGTCAGATAGCTCAGCCTATACTTTTTTAGCTTGGCCGCAGTGGTAGCTGACCAAAACAGCCTGAATAGAAAACTAAGTGTGGACACTAAATGATCAACAAAAAACTTAGAGATTAACAATAACTAACTTTCGGTGTCTAATGCTTGGTTTTCTCTAAAAACAGTTTGACTATCTTTTGGTGTTCCTTGGTTGAACTGTCTATCGGGTTCCTCTCTTGTATGTTCATTCATTTTGCACTGTGTTCTACTCGTCGGCTTCCACTGTCACTTTAAACTGAAAACCTAAATTTCAGTGTAGTGTAACCGATGGATTATTACAATTGTTTTCTCTTTGCATACTAATGGAAAAACTTTATGTCATCAAGGATGCTCCAAAAATCAACTATGAGTGTTATATATCTGATTCCCAACAGAGCGCAGAGAAGCAATAGAAGGAATCAAGCTGGGTGTTGGTAATTGTGTTTTGATTGGTATTTTATTTTTAGTTATTTATCTATTTATTCTTTTCTTCTATTGTTTGTAGGTTTTTATGATTATTAGTATGTTGATTTCTTTAATCATTCAGTGCTACTAATCTTCTTTCTTGAGCCTATGTAGATTTCCCTACATACACTGGTGAACCCGATGTGAATCAAGAGACCTTGACTGATAGGAAGGTAATAGAATCAGAAATCCAATTGCATGCATGTGTGTGTAAATTTTGCAGGTATTCCATTATTGGATGTTGGAAATATCTGAAAAGATAGATCATTTGTTTTCCTCATGTACATCTCGCACCCCTAATGGGACCAAATCACAAGGTTTTGAAAGATTTGGTCATATCATTCAAATGAATTTGAATTTTTCTATTAATTTTTTTATTGCAGTTTGGGGTTAATACCAGGAGCCTACATTCCAAAAATTAAAAAAAAAAATTATTAATTTTGTGTGATATAAATTATTTTTCTATTATATTTCATGAAAAATACTTCTATGTGCAAATCAGATATTTTTTTTGGAAACATTTACATTTCTGAAAATATCTTGATATTATAGAGGGGGTATATTCTTTATAGTTTTAATTTGGATGGAAAATAATTTTTGAAAAAAGTAGATCTTTGAAAACTAGTCTATTTTGATAAATTGGGTCCCTAGGGCACAAATTAAGGAATTTAAAAAATATATTTCATTTTTGGAAAGCTCACTAATTTTTAGCAAGGGTTAATTCTTTCCATTTCTATTTTGTGGGCCATAAATATATCTAAAATTTTGGATCTTGATGAGTAGGTCAAAAGCACAAAAAAACCAAAAAAAATTATTGTAAAGCATAAATTCAAGGTCCAATTGTTCTAGACTCTATTTCCAACTCATTTCTAGCATAATATTTTGGGGTTATTGATCTTGATATTTTTAGCTTATGGCTTTCTTGAGAGAAAAAAATTATTTTCAAAGACCACACTTTTTCCTTATCTTAGAATTAATGTAGAACACACAACTAAGGGGGGGGGGGGGGGGGGGAAGNGGGGGGGGCTGAATCAGTTGTATCAAAAAACTCAAGACCTTTAACCAAATTACTAACTTAATCTCAACTCTGAATAATAAACATGAATGCAAGATCATAACATAGTAATCAACATATAACACCAAGATTTTTGACATGAAAACCCTGTTAGGGTAAAAAATACAGTGGGGGTCAAACCCACAAGATGAATGCACTTTGTTAAAAGAAATATACCCTGTAAGGAGTATTAAAAGGGGGAATGCACATCCATTCAGGCACACTGTCTAGAGCTCATTGCTCAAATACAATAAGGGCTTCAACCCAAAGGAAGGCTCACTGCATTACAACAATCTCTGATCTCAAATCATAAAGGACATACTATCCAAATTCATGAACTGAAAAAAAACATCTACAATATGCCAAAATAGTTCCAATGAAGTACATCAAATGTTTTCCCCAATTGCAAATTCCACTCATACCTCTTCCCTCAACATCTATACATCTCTTCCACTCATTTACACACCTTCACAATCACAAATGATTACATCTATATATACATTGCATCAATTTATCTCAACTAGGTCAAGCAGGGACCTAATTACAAAATATTAATTCAATACAACTCAATACATAATATGATCCATTAAATGTCTGATAAGACATAGAAATGATCCACAACAAAATTATTGAACACACTCTAGATCCATAAATCATGCCATGTTCCTTTGCAACACGCTACACCACCCTTGTTGGACAAGAACAATTAAGAACATCAACACGCCACATGAAAATATTCAATTCTAATCCCATAATCTAATGCAATCCAGAAAAATGAATAGGACGTGATCAAGAAACATCAGCAAGTAACATGAAATACCATGACATCAACAGGAAAAACTCTACCTCATAAATCCTACTCATCTCTGCACTGTTCATCAGGAGCACTAATCAACAACCATTGTCATAAAAGAAATATATCTTGCCAACATCCAAATCATAAACCACTCAATCTAAGGACACACATCCATGTTCTGAACTCACCACCAGGTTAGCAACCAAGAATATTGCGTAATCACTCCACACCAATCCAATAACTGAAACATTGTCTCTAACTAAACAACCAAAATACCACACTCTAATAAATCTTTCATAGCTCACTCAAATCAATATGCTAACCTCTATATATTGACATAGATAAACTAAATACATCAATGAATCTCTTTGTACCTTCACAACATTTAATTTTCAATATAGTAGTCATACCACATAGATCATCTCACTGAACATCTTAGGAACATTGTCATGAATAGTAGGAATATGTTGACATCAATGACAAAACATTAATGCTAGCACATATATGCACAATACTCAATAATATCTCAATAATCTCCCCCTTTGGTATTGATGATGACATATGATGTGAAAAATCAAATCAATGCACAAAGAAACAATATCAACAATACTACTAGAAATATCCACAATATGTTTCAAAGTCTCTCTAAAAATCTCTCTCCCATAGTCTCATACTTGATTTTCACATGAATCTCTCACTCTTTTGACATCAATGACAAAGGAACATGAATTCACTAAGTCATAGAGACCAAAAAAAAAAAAACCATACCTCAACCACTACTAACCACTACCCCCCAAGGAGTAGCCACAAAAAACATCAATCTAGATTCATGATAATATGTAAGCACACTAGACTGATGCAAGTTAATGCATCTCTAGCTTTGATCTGGAGGAGAAATCATACCAAGCTTACCTCAGAGATACTCAAAAGTATTCTTTGGAAAGGGCTTCATGAAAATATCAACAATCTTCTCTTTTGTAGATGCATTCTTTAATTTGACTTATTTCTCACTGACCTTGTCTCTCAAGTTTAATATAAATGTGCTTTGTCTTTGAATGCAACACAAGATTTTTCAAAATATTGATAACACTTGAATTGTCACAATGAATAGTAATAGGCTCATCAATAGTCACTTTGATATCTTTCAACATTTGCTTCATTCATATCACTTGTGTACAATTAATAACAATAGAAACATATTTAGCTTCAGCAATAGATTGTGAAATACAATTTTGTTTCTTACTTTCCCATGAAACTAATCTCTTACTCAAAAATAATGCTCCACCACTTGTGCTCCAGATCCATAAATTATGACATGATCCTTCCCAACACGCTACACCACCATGTCAGCCAAAATCAATGAAACTCTTTGTACCTTCATAGCACATATATGCACAATACTCAATAATATCTCAACACCTTAATCATTTTCATCCAGGTTGGGGGGAAATCTCAAAAAATTATTGATCAATTTTGGTTGCAGAGATAGCTTAGTTGTCTTTTCCTGTTTTCTTTTTAAAACACTTCAATTTGGGATTTTAAAAAGAACTATGTGCTTGACATACACACTTGAATTGGTGCTTCACAATTGAACCCATTTTTTTTTTCTATTTAGCATGCTTGTGCATCTGTAGAGTGGTCCCACCACTAACACACACTACTCTGTCCCTTTTCTCTTGTGGTCCTAGGTTCAAGAGAAAAGCGTTAGAAACACTCAAGTTTTTCTTTTTTTAGATCGAATCACTATTTGGTGAGAAAATATTACTCACCCCAGATAATGGTTCAAGTGACACTACTTCAGTCTACACCTAAATTCTCCCCTTAGTTAGATCTTGCATTTTTTCCCTTCCATCCTTTGGGTTGTAAAAATCAGATTTGGCTATAGGGTAGGATTTAGGGTCTTCTCAATGTTTATGTGTGATTTGGTGGTCTACCATTTATCACCATTTCACCATATATGTTTTGGTGAACCCGCCTCTTTGATGCTTCATGCCTTTTGATTTGGTAGTTAGATCTTCTTTGCATCTAGTTAGCATTGAATTTACATTCCTTCTTTTGATCTTAGTGTTAGATTTCCTTTACATATCTAGATTATTTCTTTCATTATTTGGATAGATTTTCCATTTCTATATTTAGATCTATTTTGTTTTGATTGCATGGTATGCATTTAAATATAGATTCACTTGGTGTTAAAATCTTATTTCATATCTAGATTTACTTTGTATACATTGTGATAATCTCTATTTACATTACATATTTGCATTTCATTTTTCCTTCCTTCCATTCCTTTGCATATGAGCTTTATCACTTTGAGTCCAACTTATAGTATTCCGGTTAGAAGAAGTCCTAGGCTCATGGGTTCCTTTGATCCCAAACCTTCCTTATTTCCTAGGAATCTTGATGAAACCACCATGAATCCTAATTATATCAATCCTATCATGGAGAATAACTCTTCTCATGATGAAGATGAAGCATTAAGAGTTCCTCCCATCCAAGTGCAAAAGATTAATCATGAATTTGAAAACTTAGAACATTGGTTAGCTCAAGAGAATCATAATCCTGAATCTCTTTCCATTGTAGAAGGTTTAAAGAAACTCTTTCATAATGATTAAAATGGTATTAGCCTCTTGCATGCAATTACACATATTATTAATTCCAATGTTAAACCTCTTACGTAATGTGCTCAAGAATTAGGCTATGTTCCCCCTACTAAAAATGATGAAACTTATTTGTCTATCTCCACTTCTATTCCTAGTATTTCAACTTATGCTCCACCTCTTATCACAACTTCAATCCAAACTTCTAACCCAATACGCATGAGTCTCCCTAATCCTATTGTTCCTTCTCTTCCTATGAGTATTCCTTGTGTTTCATTTCCTTCCTCTATGCCTTCTCATCATAGTGTTCCTTTTTCATATCCCAATCCTAATTCCAATAATTCTTCTACCATCCTTCATGCTTCTTCCAACATTCTATCCATTTCAAACAATATTCCTAACATTTCCAATGTTTCTCCTCCTATCATTTATTCTACTAATTCTACCATTAATAGCTCAATTCAAATTCTGTCCTCTTTTCAACAACAACTTTCTTCCTTGACTCAATCCAAATTCAACATTTCCATGTGTGATATTTATATTCCTTTTTCCATAGATATTATCTGAGTTATTATTCCACAAAGTATTGAGATTCCTCATCTTGAGATTTATAATGGTAAGGGTGTGTTGACACCTAGTTTTGCAAGCATTACATTGATAGGGAAGTATACTTCACTAATATATCCTTCTTCCTTATTTTTCATTTGATAATTTATATTATTTGAAATTCTAATGATGGTTCTATGTATACGATTTTCAAGTGTAAACACCTATTATGTTACATGGAAAAATCAAATGTTTTACTGTCATAAATTGCTTCTATATTTCCAAAAGTGAGAAATGATTTGAAATAAGATATTTTAAAAAAATAAAATAAAATGTAGTTAGGCAAAAGGGTGGCGATCGGGAGTTGAACACTCAACCTCTCAAGCCAACCCTTTTTCCTACCTACCTACCCCTCCCCCCTCTAACCAATTAGTCTAAATGTTTTCTTTGAGTTACATGTTAGAGGGAATCATATTATCTCATTTCTATTTTATATTTGTTACTAAAAGTTTTTCACACAAATATGTTTTATATATTTTAGCTTTATCCTAACTTGCCCTAAATTACTAATGTGAAATATCTTATTAGGGTAAGTAAATATAGTTGAGCGTCTTTTGGAAATATATGTTTCACCTTATATACTTATTTAAAATATTTA
>MU225558.1:1245557-1292178 GCA_018584345.1 Thuja plicata | reverse complement strand
TGATATTAGGGTTGTTGGTTTTTTATCCTCTTTCTATAATATTAATAACCTTACCCTATGTAAATAATTTTAAATATCATTTTAGGGTAAGTATTCCCCCTTTTATTTTCTAGGGTGAGTTATAATACTTACAATTATTGCACCCTAGATTATAGGAATTATCTATATTTTGATAATTAAAAGTAAATATCTATGATTAAATATTTAACTTTATTGATATTTTTTATTTATTTATCAAAAACATTTGTACTAATTGTATTATGATCTTATTAATGTTTATTTGTTATATCATAAATTAATAATTGAATATTTTTAAAGATTATATTAAAAAAAGCCTAATACATTATGAACATGATGATTTTTGATTTTAGGTTTTATTAAATGACTATCTAATGATAGGTGTTTTTGTTCAGGAACTTAAATATCATATTCTTATGCACGGAACACCAAAGAACAATAAATCAATATATTTATACGGGAAATATTCCTAAGAACCATTATTTTGGTTTATTATGTATTTTAGGGTTAATTGCTAGGATTAGGCCCTGTGAAAGGGCATGTCTTTTCACAATGAACCTTTGAAAACATATAAATATTGAATCAAAATAAATTTAAAAGGATTACAATGAGATTTTTTGGGAGTACAACTCTCGAAGAGAATGGATACTGCACAAATTTTCAATACCAAATGAGATAAGTTGTTTTTTGTTTATTTGAAGTTATATGTTATTATTTCAATTAGTTTTTCAGATACTCTGTATAAATGAGTGTTCCACTGTGTTATATTCCCTGGATATTGTAATTCAAAGTTAAATATATGCAACTCGAATATCAATTGTATGGTCTGCGTACTTACTATTGTTCTTATCTGTCTCTTAGTTTGAGTTAAATTCGATAGGACTAGTTGTATAGATTTTTTTGATTTGTGAATTAAGCGAAAGCCTGTGGAAGGATAGTCTTACTTTATTAAAGTGAGTTTTCTTAAAACTGTCTCTGATTATACGTAGGATTGGAATTTTTGACTCTATAACCCAAATGCTCATTAGGCACTGATCTTATTAGTATTTGAAAACTGCTATCTATTTCTCCTTTTGTAGTTTACAATTTTATATAATTACTTTCCTACAAGCATTAGTAATTAGGTTTTAGTGATAATTTAGTCTTTAGTTTAGATTTTCTAAGATTAAAGTTATTAGGAGATTGTATTGTTTACCTGCAAGGACTGTTTACCACCTTGGGAGGAGATTTGATTGTCTGTGTATGCAACCAGGCATCATAGAAGATTTTTCAAATTAAAGTGGAATCAGGCCTACCAGCCTTGGCCTAATGAAGCCAAAATTGCAGAAGTAGTAGTGTGTACCTGTCAGTTGGCCAAATCTGATCCTTCATTTTTGGGCACCAACAAATTGGCAACTCTACTGGGGAAGCTATCAGCGAAAGATAGTTTTAGAATCTTTGGTTATTGTTATAAAGACTCTACTGGATAAAAGACTCAGAACAATTACATATTCCTCACAGAAGGTGGGGTGGGGACTGTAAAACTCAATTTCAGGAAAAGCCTATGTTAGGGAGAAGATCTCTAAAAACCAATTTATTCATTGAATTGGAACCAAATAAGAGAAATAAGAAAGTAGATGTTGTATGTATGAAATCAGAGCTCTCAGAAGATGGCCCGATGAAGCTCTCAAGAAGTTGGGAATAGAAAGGGAAAGCATTATTTCACCTGAGAGAAGTGATGCAGAAAATGGGGAAGTTAATAATAATGAAGCTATTGATAGAAGTATTTGGGTGCAGAAATACAACCCTCCTCACAAGAAAAATGGTGGGCATCTCTCCAATAGTAATCATATCAATCCTTTGTTCGAGCCAGACAATGAAGGAAGGATTGCGATAAATGGCAATGAATGGAGAGATAAAAATCATTGGGGAAAAAGAAGCAATAAAGAACATGACTATGATAGTGGAATGAATTTCCATGTACATGATCAGCGTGAACAGTTTAGACATCATGATGATACACATCAAAATGATAAAAATCAGAAAAATAAACTTGTTCGACATAATAGAAATATTCATAGTCTATTAAATAATGATAAGCATTTGAAAAATTTTAATTACGCTCAGCATCCACAAAACTGGTTTGGTGAGATGGAAGGAAAATTTGATCTGCAAGATGAAAGCGACATTTACCTACAGCTAGATAGAGAAGAACGTGGCTTATACACCACTTTTGAAGGTAAGTGCAGAAATGTACTTCCGCATGGTTTGATTGTCAATGATGAATATGCACAACCACGACATAGAGGTGAAATGCCTAGTCAAAACGTGCCTTATCAGCAAGGTAACTACTAGCATCATGATTTGAATAGTAACTTGCATGAGAAGAGCAATTCACAGCAAGCCAATCACTCCCATCAATATGATGGGGTCCACGAGTAGCCACAGGAGAACGTCATTGGTATAAACAGTAGCATGATACACGTAACATGTATCACAGACAAAATAATATGTAGCCAAGCAATTTTTCAAATGGCCAGCACGTTAAAGTCAGAGTGAAACTGGGAAATGAGTATTTATATAATGTGCCAAGTAAGGAAAGGCATTATAGAATATATGATGTGTCGTATCATAGTTTACATACGCAAGGCATGCGCAGTGAAGATACACAGCCAAATAATATCCATCCATTTGCGCAGAAGAAGGATCATGTAAAAGGGAGTATTAACAATGAGCAAGGTTATTCTAATACATAGAAATATGGAGAGAAGGCGCAGCATTATGGAGGTAATATGCAACTGTATAAACAAGGCGTGTGCTACATAAACTTTGCACAGTACTTTAGAGAGTGTGCAGTACAATGAAGACCATGCACGAAGTGTAGGTGACTGCGCACAAGGGGGGGTAGTAAATGTCTTGTGTAGCCCCATGAAGACCTTGCCCAATACCATGTGTAGTATACAGAGATCCACGTGCAAGGAAGGGAAAATAAACATGCCCAGCAGTATAAAAACGTGCAGCCACAGCATGATTTGGCACATAATCAAGATCATTTCATAATGCAAAGAGCATATCAAAAAGAACGTGATGAACAATTATTGAATACATATCATGAATAGCCACTTAGCTTGAGCCACGTAAATCAGAAAAAATACGATATATGTCATCAAAACTATAATTGAGTTTGGCAGTTTGAGATTTATGCTCACCCTAAAATATTTACACAAGTAAATAATAGTTATTCTCAGCCTAATCAAGGAAGAAATGGCTTGCACGCTGAAGATGGAAGGCATAATAAACACCTACATGGTGTGGGAAATGAGAATACACAGTCAAGCGATGTTGAGCAGAGAAAATTTACATAGGCCAAAGATGGAAATGTTACACAAGGAGTAAATAATGGTTATGGTAATCAAAAAAATTTAGATGAACATTGCTTTGAAGATGTTGTGTAGCAAGAGCATGGGGACCACATGAAATTTTATAATCATTATCGCCTAATCTAGCAGGGTAGGCAGAATGGTTTTAATATATCAGACAAATATGATGTGCAGTATGATAACCTAAATCTGGATAACTGGAACAATAATGAGCATCAGAATATGCAACACCAGAACCAAAATCATGGATATCATGATCAGAAGGTTAATCCCCATCAAAATAATGGTGGCATGAATGATGGTGTGAAGTATCAAAACCAGCAAGATCATCCTCATAATAGTTTGACACAGAACCATGCTCGACACTATTACATAAGAAGAAATCAACAATATGGGAATCCTGGACAACATCAATATCAACAACACAGAGGATGGATGCCTAATCTAATGAATATGGCTCAGCAACCTCACACAGGTCAATCTGTTAACCAAGCAAATCGACACCAGAGAGGTAATCCTATGTGCCAGAATCAGTATTTTTAGAATAATAGTCAAAAAAGAAATATAGTTGACGTCAAATTTCATGAGATTAATGAGAGATATAAACAATTAGAGTTTACAAATATTATATGCTCTCCAAATCCAATACCTAATAAGTTAAAAGTTTCTATCCCTAAATTTACTGGTGTTGGGTCACAGTTAGCAGAATAGCATGTTATAAATGTCAAAAATCTTGTATATGAATTTGACATAACATATGAAGATGTGTGTATGAAGATGTTTGTGAAGCCACTCAAAGATAGTGTAGATGAATGGTATAGGAATTTGCTTGATGGGTCTATTGATTGTTGGCAAAATTTTGTTGATCAGTTTATGGAAGAGTTCGAGGATCACAGAGATCCATCTTTTGCATCTCATGAATTAACTAGTATAAAGAAAAATGTGAATGAGACAGTGAAAGAATTTAACAAGAGGTTTAATAGGGTATTAAATAAACTTCCAAAAGACATTCACCATGTTGATTCCTTTTTAATAAATTTTTATTTGACAGCTTTTGATGTCAAAATGAATTATGAGATAAGGTCTCATAACCCAGCAACATTACAGCAAGCTTTTAAAATTGCATTAACTATTGAAAATAATAGAATAGCTGCCGGGAGAGTGGATAAGAGAAATGATCATAAGATTTTTAACCCTACAGCCCCAAAAAGGAATGATGAGGGTGATAAGATAGATGAAGTAGTGAGCTTATTGAAAATTTTACAACCAAATAAAAGTCATTTTCAAGTAGGAAAGAATGACATAAATTTCAACAGGAATGATAGGTACAGATTACAAGACATGCCCTATCACACCAAATGGAAGGATGGGAAACCTTTGAAAATGTAGATGGAAACTCCTAATCCACTTAAGAGGAATAACCACTTCATAGAAGGTGAACTCTGGTGTGATGTTTGCAAATTACCTCATTCACAAGAGGGATGTCTAATAGCTCACAAAATTTTAGAAGAGAATTTTCAGAGAGATGAAGATCAACCCATGATAAATGCAACATCATCCAACCCATTTTGGGTGGCAGATAGTGATGATTCTGAAGAAGAATATATGCCAAATGAGGATCATAAGAAGTTGAGGTATTAACAGGAGTAGCAAATATTTTCAGATAATGATGAGAATCTAGAAATAAGGTCAACTAGAGAGGAAAGAGAAGCATATATTGTGGCAGCATTGGAAAAGGTTCGTAGTAACTATCATTTGAGGAACAGAGCTATAAATGCAGACTAGGAACAAGTAGTGGGAATAATGAAAGCTTCAAACAAGAGTAGTAATGCAAAGGGTGGAAAAGTGGAACTCCCTAAAAGGCAAGTTGATTCAACACTAAGGATAAGCAAACCAATGGATATGCAAATTTCTGGTAAGAAAATTTCTAACTGTGCTTCATTTATGTCTCAGGCATTGTCTCAGGTAAAAAAATTTGTCCCTCTAATGGATATGATGAAATTAACTGATTGCAGGAATGAAACGCTCAAAATAATAAATGATGTTGTTAGAAAGGATTCTAAAGAACAAAAGGATAATGAAGAGTTACCAATTATTTATCTAGGAACATCTATTAATGAGGATACTACTAAAGTAGACCCTTTCTTTTTAACTTTTTTAATAAACAATAAACTAGTAAGAAATTGTATGTTAGACTCTGGAGCAGTAGTTAATATCATGCCTCATGGAGTTATGAAAGAATTAGGGATGAGTGTAGATACTACTTATGGCAAGTGTTATGCTATGGATAATAGATCTATCCCAGTTATTGGAATAATGAAAAATGTTGAATTCAAGTTTCCTTCTTGTCCCAAAAAGTCTTATAATATTGATATCATTGTTGTAGAAGTACCACCTAGTTATGGAATGTTATTATCTAGACAATGGTCTAACTTGGTAGGTGGTAATGTCCAATTGGATTTATCTTATGCTTCTATTCTAGTTAATGGCAGGATTGTGAGGATTGATAGGGAACCAAGGTCTACATATATCATTGAAGAAGTTGATCCAAGTCAAGTTACATACTTTTGCCACACAGATATAGAGAACTTCCAAGTAAGTATTCGTAAAGATGTTGAAAATACTAATCCTATTGAGTTACATGCTAAAGAAAGTAGTACTTGTATTTGGAAAATGTTTTTCAATGGATCATGTAGCAAAAGTGGTAATGGAGCAGGTGTAGTATTTGTATCCCCAAGTGGGAAATCTTTCAAATATTCCTTTTTGTTAGCTTTTGATTGTACTAACAACACTGCAGAGTATGAAGCACTTCTAATAGGTCTTAAATAAACATGGTATTAAACTTATTTATATTTATGGGGATTATGAATTAGTAGTATCTCAAATTCAGGATAGGTTTGTTACTAAAAATCATAACCTAAAGAGGTACAAAAATAAAGTTTGGGATTCCATAGAATGTTTTGATGCTTTTTCAATAGCTTGGATACATAGGTTTGAAAATATTCTTGTAGATTTTATGGCTAACTTAGCAGTTAGGCAAAATGATTTTCCTTGTGGGGATATTATACAGGTTGAGACCAAATCAAGACCAGCAATACCTGATAACATTCAAAATTGGCAATTTTTTGAAGATGATGGAGATATCATAAAATTCCTTGCATGTGAAGAAAGGTATGAAGATCAGTCTATTGATTTGAATGCTTATGTTGAAACGGTAGAAGTAAAAGAGATTTTATTTGGGAAAGAAGTGATTCATCTTAAGACTAATAAAATCCCAAAGGTGCTTGTGGCATTAGAAATAATGTTTGATAATAAAGACTCTAAGAATGAAATCAAGATAGAACAAGTTCCTGTAGAAGAAGTAGAAAAGATAAATTTGGGAAATGAACATACTCCCAAAGAGATTCTTATTGGCAAGAAATTGAATCCAAAAATTAGATCAGATATTATTGGCTTGCTTAGGAAATACAATTATGTATTTGCTTGGTCTTATGATTACCTCAAAGCATATAGGGGAGACTTATTCCAACATGAGATACCCCTAAAACCAGATGCAAAGCCCTTTAGACAAAGGAAAAGACCCATAAATCCAACTTTGGCTCCTAAGATGAAGGAGGAACTAATAAAGATGAGAGACGCTGCCATCATAAAGCCAATTAGGCACTTTACTTGGGTTTCAAATCTAGTACATGTTAGGAAGAAAAATGGAGATATCAGACTTTGTGCGGATTTCAGAAACTTAAACATATCTTCATTAAAAGACAACTATGCATTACCTAACATGGAAGCACTATTACAAAAAGTCACTGGTAATGAGTTGTTATCGATGATGGATGGGTTCTCCAGGTATAATCAGGTGAAGGTCAAAGAGGAAGAATAGTATAAAATGGCATTCACCACACCATGGGGTACATACGTTTATGCAAGGATGTCATTCGGACTTACGAATGTTGGGGCTACATTTCAGAGAGCCATGGATGTGGCTTTTGAGGATTTCATCAATGTTATTATGGCAATATATCAAGATGACATCGTAGCTTATCCCAAAAGGGCAGAAGAACATTGCAAGCATTTAGAACAAATCTTCAAAAGAGCCCTTGAGTATGGGATATCCTTGAACCCAAAGAAATGTCATTTTGGGGTAACTGAAGGTAAACTTCTTGGACATATCATATCTAGAGATGGAGTGAAGATAGATCCAAAAAGAATTGAAGTAATTAATAAGATTCAGATTCCTAAAAATGTTAAGGGGATTCAATCTTTCTTCGGATAAATCAACTTTGTGAGAAGGTTTGTCTCAATTTTTTTAGAAATTGTTAAACCTATTGCAAAGATGTTAAAGAAAAGTGCAGTTCTAAAATGGACAGATGAAGCCTTAGAAGCTTTTTCTAACATTAAGAAAGAAATCAAGGAAGCTCTGGTTTTGAAATCCCCTGATTTCTCAAAACCTTTTCAATTATTCTCTTTTGCTTCCTTTCACACCATTGCAGTTGTCCTATTACAGAAAAATGATGAAGGACATGAGCAACCGATAGCCTTCTTTAGTAAGACTTTACAAGCTTCTAAGTTAAACTATGATATACATGAGAAACAAGCTTATGCATTAGTAAAGGCAGTAAAATAGTTCATGCCTTATTTAGTTGGAGCTAAGATTGTGGCATACGTACCTAATGCAGCAACTAAGGACATATTGAGGCAATCGAAGGTCACAGGTAAAAGATGCAGATGGATAAATCAAGTTCAAGAGTTTGATATTGAGATTCAAATCACTAAGTTAATAAGAGGTCAAGGGTTGGCTAAACCCATGGTAGAAACAAATTTGGATGCAACCCAAATAAACCAAGTAGATTTGGAGAACTCAGGAACTAGCATCGAACATTGTCCATGGTACACGGATATAGTTTACTTCTTAAAACATATGAAATGTAAAGAAGGTTTAAGTGATAATCAAAAAAGAACTATAAAATTGAAAGCATCAAGGTATGTACTGATTCAAGGAGATCTATATTGGAAAAAAAATGATGGTATCCTTTTATTTTGTCTAGAAACCTGTCAGGCCAATTCAGTTATAAAGGAACTACATGATGGGGTCTGTGGTGGTCACTTTTCGGCTAAGACAACGGCTCATAAGATATTGAAAGCCAGGTATTATTGGCTCCATGTTTTCAAGGATTTTTATAATTATGTTAAAAAATGTGAATCTTGTCAGAAGTTCTCCAGGAAACTGAAATACAATGGTGCTTTACCCCTTATCCCTTTACAAATTGAGGAACCTTTCAAAATGTGGGGAATAGATTTAATTGGGGAAATTGTAGATGCTTCGAGTGGAGGTCACAAGTGGATATTGGTTGTCATAGATTACTTTATGAAATGGGTTGAAGCTATACCTACGAGACAAGCTACAAGCAAGGTGGTCATCAAGTTTTTGAAAAACAACATACTTACCAGATTTGGGGTACCTTGTAAGATTCTTTGTGACAATGGCATGCATTTTAGATCAAAGGAATTCTCAGAATTTTGAGAAAAATATGGCATCAACCTATCATACTCATCCCCGTATCACCCACATGGAAATGGTCAAGCAGAATCAAGCAATAAGAATATACTAAATATTATCAGAAGAATGTTGAGCAACAATAAAAAGGGATGGGATTCGAAGCTAAATCTATCTTTATGGGGAGATAGAGTGACAGTGAAAAGATCAACAGGTTTTGCTCCTTATGAGTTGGTTTATGGAAAACAAGCAAGGTTGTCGTTGAACAATCTCCTACTAGTTTACAGGTTCATCCAGGAAGAAGAACTTGAGGATGTAAATTTTATGGAAGATAGGTTAAGCCAGTTATCAAAGCTAGATGAGATGAGAAGAATAGCGCAAGAAAGGAATCTGCATTAACAATGATAGATTAAGACCCTTCATGACAAAAGAGCATCAAACAGGCCTTTCAGAGAAGGTGATTGGGTATTAAAATGGAATGCAAAAGACCAAGACAAGGGAAAACATGGTAATTTCAAGGCATTATGGCTAGGACCTTACATGGTCATTTCAAAGGAAAGTGAGAATTCATACTATTTACAGGACACTGATGAAGTTATTCAGGAGTTCCCAACTCATGGTCAGTGTTTGAAACCCTATTTCTCTTGAAAATAGGAAGTATTCTCTAACTGGTACATTATTTTACTTGTTTTAAGCATTATGATTCTCTTCTTATTATGGTTTGCTTTTCTAGAGATAACTAGACTCTCGCTACATCCAAGCATGAATGCACATCCCCAATAAGAGCCACTGTTGACACCTAGTTTTGCAAGCATTACATTGAGAGGGAAGTATACTTCACTAATATATCCTTCTTCCTTATTTTTCATTTGATAATTTATATTATTTGAAATTCTAATGATGGTTCTATGTATACGATTTTCAAGTGTAAACACCTATCATGTTACATGGAAAAAACAAATGTTTTATTGTCATAAATTGCTTCTATATTTCCAAAAGTGAGAAATGATTTGAAATAAGACATTTTAAAAAAATAAAATAAAATGTATTTAGGCAAAAGGGTGGCGATCGGGAGTTGAACACTCGACCTCTCAAGCCAACCCTTTTTCCTACCTACCTACCCCTCCCCCCTCTAACCAATTAGTCTAAATGTTTTCTTCGAGTTACATGTTAGAGCGAATCATATTATCTCATTTCTATTTTATATTTGTTACTAAAAGTTTTTCACACGAATATGTTTTCTATATTTTTGCTTTATCCTAACTTGCCCTAAATTACTAATGTGAAATATCTTATTAGGGTAAGTAAATATAGTTGAGCATCTTTTGGAAATATATATTTCACCTTATATACTTATTTAAAATATTTACTAGGTGATTTAAATACATATGCTCCTCTTATTATGTTTTAAATTTATTTTATAGAGATGCATAATTAGGGTTTTATTTTAAAAAGAATGTAAAAATTATTGGGTTGCCCTAAATTCATAATGCATTTTTTATAGAATGAATTGTGAAAGTATTTTTTTATTACATTCGGATGAATTACATGATATTAGGGTTGTTGGTTTTTTATCCTCTTTCTATAATATTAATAACCTTACCCTATGTAAATAATTTTAAATATGATTTTAGGGTAAGTATTCCCCCTTTTATTTTCTAGGGTGAGTTATAATATTTACAATTATTGCACCCTAGATTATAGGAATTATCTATATTTTGATAATTAAAAGTAAATATCTATGATTAAATATTTAACTTTATTGATATTTTTTATTTATTTATCAAAAACATTTGTACGAATTGTATTATGATCTTATTAATGTTTATTTGTTATATCATAAATTAATAATTGAATATTTTTAAAGATTATATTAAAAAAATCCTAATACAATATGAAAATGATGATTTTTTATTTTAGGTTTTATTAAATGACTATCTAATGATAGGTGTTTTTGTGCAGGAACTTAAATATCAGATTATTATGCACAGAACACCAAAGAACAATAAATCAATATATTTATACGGGAAATATTCCTAAGAACCATTATTTTGTTTTATTATGTATTTTAGGGTTAATTGCTAGGATTAGGTCCTGTGAAAGGGCATGTCTTTTCACAGTGAACCTTTGAAAACATATAAATATTGAATCAAAATAAATTTAAAAGGATTACAATGAGATTTTTTGGGAGTACAACTCTCGAAGAGAACGGATACTGCACAAATTTTCAATACCAAATGAGATAAGTTGTTTTTTGTTTATTTGAAGTTATATGTTATTATTTCAATCAGTTTTTCAGATACTCTGTATAAATGAGTGTTCCATTGTGTTATTTTCCCTGGATATTGTAATTCAAAGTTAAATATATGCAACTCAAACATCAATTGTATGGTCTACGTACTTACTATTGTTCTTATCGGTCTCTTAGTTTGAGTTAAATTCGATAGGACTAGTTGTATAGATTTTTTTGATTTGTGAATTAAGTTGAAGCCTATGGAAGGATATTCTTACTTTATTAAAGTGAGTTTTCTTAAAATTGTCTCTGATTATACGTAGGATTGGAATTTTTGACTCTATAACCCAAATGCTTATTAGGCACTGATCTTATTAGTATTTGAAAATTGCTATCTGTTTCTCCTTTTGTAGTTTACAATTTTATATAATTACTTTCCTGCAAGCATTAGTAATTAGGTTTTAGTGATAATTCAGTCTTTAGATTTTCTAAGATTAAAGTTATCAGGAGATTGTATTGTTTACCTCCAAGGACGGTTTACCACCTTGGGAGGAGATTTGATTGTCTGTGTATGCAGCTAGGCATCATAGAAGATTTTTCAAATTGAAGTGGAATCAGGCCTACCAGCCTTGGCCTAACGAAGCCAGAATTGCAGAGGTAGTAGTGTGTACCTGTTAGTTGGTCAAATCTGATCCTTCATTTTTGGGCACCAACAGGGTGATCATGTGACTCATGTTAAAAAATTTCAAACCTTGTGTAGTGATTTCTCTCACAACTATAGTTTTATGACAAAGGTGTTTACTAGAACCTTTAGAGACAAAGCCTTTCAATGGTACTATTATTTGCCTCCTTATTCCATTGATTCCTTCCACAAGCTTTCTAATGCTTTTATTAAACAATTTCAAAATAATATTGGTCCTCAAATTTCTTTGACTGATTTGATGCATTGTAAACAAGGTGTTAAAGAAAAAGTTAGAAACTTTATTGGTATATTTAAGCATTTGCATTCTCATATTTCTTATCATGTGCCTGATGTTGATATACAACACATTTTTATTACTAATTTACAAAATAACATTAGAGATAAGATACTCCTTACTGAATCTTCTTCCTTTTCACAATTGTGTGCAATGCTTCATCATTATCAACTTCAAGTGAGTCAATTTGAGAGAAACACTCCAATGGATCCTCTTTCCATTGATAAGAGTGATGTCGCATCTATTTTCAAAAAAATTCAAAAGACTAAAAACTACATCAAAATCGATAAATCATCCAACAGAGTTGATGAACAAGTGATAGTAGCATTCAAAGGTGTGTCTCCTTTTTCCTCTATGTTTAGACCTTCTCATAATTTTACTCCACTTTCTGAATCTTTTCATAATGTTATGTTGAAGTTAATTAATGCAAACATGATTAAAATTCCTCGTATCAAACCAATTGACCTATCCAAACCGCCTTCTAGATTTTTTGATCCCAAAGATTTCTATCAATTTTATCGTCAACCTAGTCATGATACTAAAAAATATTGTTCCTTGAAGAATGTGGTTCAAGATTTTATTGATTCTAATGCTATATATGTAGATGTTGATATCAACCAAGGAAATAAATTAGTTATACCTCCTAATCAAAATTTTCAAATATACACTAATCCTTTGTCATCTCAGTCAACTAATACTATTGAGAAATCTTCTTCTCCCACGCACATTGAATATGATGAGAAGGTTGAAAAAGCCACTCATATTGTCAAAAAAATTGAACATTCTCTATATCAACCTTTGTTTCTATCTTGCATTACTTTTGATCTTGCTAAAACAAATAAGGCACCTGATGGTCCTCTTTACATTGTTGCTAGGGTTGATGGTATTCCTTGCCATAGTATCCTTGTTGATCCCACTTGCATGGTGAATATGATAACTGAAGAGCATATTTTTAGTAAACAATTGCATAAATATTTATATGGTAAATATTATGTTTTGATTCAAACTTGCAATGGTTTCCTTTATCCTTCCCATGGTTTCATTTTTTTCCTATGGAAGTTGGTGGTAAAAATTTGGACACTACTTTCATTTTTATTCCTACTTCTGATCAATTTCAAGATAAACTTGGTATTCTGATATAGGAGCATCTTG
Organism: Thuja plicata; assembly: GCA_018584345.1. Lineage (NCBI taxonomy): Eukaryota > Viridiplantae > Streptophyta > Pinopsida > Cupressales > Cupressaceae > Thuja > Thuja plicata. Next base: position 1,278,945 of record MU225558.1, on the reverse strand, counting down.
GGATCTTGGAAATCTTTCATCAACCAAAAATATTTATTTTTAGTTTGTTTGTTATTTTGTTCAATTTGGGCAGTTTTGGTGTTTTAGGTCATGGTCGCTCTAGTTGTCTCATTATCTTATGTGATCTGATGGGTTTTTTCTATACATCTTGGAAAAAATTTGTCTATGATCACATCTTTTTTCATTCTATTTTGGAGAACATATCTCAATTTTGATCCGACCCTATTCTATTCTTCAGTTTCCCAGTTTGTCTTGGTGATTTGTGATCATTTGTTGATCTTCTGGTGGGAATCTCTGTGTGTGATCGTGCCATCTCATTATTATATTTGAGGCCAAATTTATTGTATGAGAACATCTCTTAATGATTGCATTAGAGGTTTTTCCTAATGGTTTTGGGTCCCGACCTAATTATTGTAACATGTTTTCTTCTTCTTGGAGGATGTGATCTTTTTTGGTTGACTTGTGGCTTGTAGTCTTGTATATATTTGTATTCTTAGGGTCTTTATGGGGTAGGTATATTCAAGAGGTTAGCATCTAGTATGGTTCTGTATTTCTATATGTATGTAGACATGTGTGATTTATAATGTAACCTGGGATGTTGTTGGGCATGTAAGATGTATATCTTGAGTTGATTCTAATATGAAGGCATGTGAGGCTTGTTTGTCATTCATTTCTGAGTTCTTTATCAATTGTTGTGGATTTTTTACGTTGTGGTGACTCCTTATGCATGGTTGGACTCTCTCCATTGGGGGAGCTCTGACTATGACTGCATCATATGGTATCAGAGTTAGTTTCCATCTTGTGGTGGTAGTGATTTGAAATCTTGGACTTGCAAAGTTCCTTAGGTATTTCTTGTGAGGTGGCAGAGACTAGATCTGAGTCACATCAACAAAGGACTTGTGTAAGAGTGGTTTGAGGGGATTTTTGTGGAATTTTGAGTTTCTATGTTGATATGAGTTTATTGGAATGTGTGATGGTTGATTGTTTTTTACTAAGATCATGATCCTATGGAAGGCTTTTTGTGGAATGGCAGAATGTAGATCTAACCTACAACCTATGAGGAAGGATCAGAGTGTGGTTATTGATGATTGTGAAGCTTGGAGTGGGTTGTGTTCCTTGATACATATTGTTGGTGGACATATCACTAGATCAAGATAGGTTGTGATCTTGGTCAATAGATTTTTGAGTGAGAGGTAGTTGAGATCTTGCAGTCAGATCGCCATGCAGAGGAAACTACACCTTGTAAAGGGAGAGAAGTCATTGGAAAGGATGAACCCTGAAAGTGTGAAGAAAATGTTTGAAGATCTTAGGGTTGAGTTGAGGTCAAATATTTGTAATTCTTTGGTTGGTTTGAGGAGGAATCGTGAACCTAAGAATGAATGTGAAGAAGCTACTGAGGAGTTGAGGAGGTTGAGTTGGCATCTACCAATCAAGAGGTGGATTGTTTGACCTGTGAGAAGGATTTTTCAAAGGAGGAGAAATAAAGATAGGGTTACTACTGAGATTGAGCTTAATCTTGATAAGGTATGTACACCTATGAATTATTTGACTGAGAATGTAGAGGATAAGGTAGATATGGTTATGGGTGAATTTTGTAATCTTTTGATGGGATCTGACGAGATAGTTGAGGAATGTCTTGTTATTGAGGAGGATCCTAAGCAGACTGAGGTAGGATCTAGCAGTAGTCAAAACACTAAGAATTACAATCGTGGGTATGGAAGAAGAGGAAGAAGTGATTTCTTCGATACTTGTTTTCAATGTGGTGAGAGGGGTCATAGATATTTTTCATGTGCTCAAAATAAGTTTACCCTAGCTACTGAGGAAATTTCAGTGAATGTTGCAGAAGAAGGTGAAGTTAGGATCACTGGAAGGTTGGCTACATGTATTAATGAACCAATGCAGAGAAGAAATTTGTTTAGAACCATATGTAAGTGCAAGGATAAGTTATGTAATGTCATAATTAATGGTGACAGTTCTGAGACCTTTTTTTTAGAAGAGATGGTTAGCAAGTTGAATTTGGGAAAGAGGAAATATCCTAACCCTTATCAGATTAGTTGGATACAAGATGTTTCTAATTTTAGGGTTGAGGAGCATTGTCTTCTTAATTTTAAGATTGGATCTTATTGAGATGAGATATTGTGTGATGTGTTTACTATGGATGCTTGTCACATATTGATTGGTAGACCTTGGCAATATGAAAAACATGTTATGTTTGATGGTCGTGCAAATACCTATGTTGTAAAGCAGGGTGAATCCAAGCATAAATTGATACCTTTACAGGGAGAAGGGACTAAGGGATGTGGAGTTATCATATGTTGTCAAGATGAAAATGAAAAACATGAGGAGAAGAGATTTGATGAACCTATTCCTATGGATAACATGTAGGAGAGTTTGAAGGGAAAAGAGAATGACATCTCTGAGGAACTTGTAGAGATTAAGAAATAAATGGAATTTTTTCTAAGATGGTACAACAAATGTTGACACTAGTGACACACAGAGATGCAAATGATACTGAGTTGATTAGTAAGTCTAGTGAGGAGGAGGTTCACTAAAATACTGATGATATCAAAAGTGTAGAGGATGGTCAAATTTGGGTACTATCAGTGGCAAACAAGAGATCTAGGAAAGGTGTGGGGCATTTGAACTTGTCAAATGGGACAATGGACAGAGTGAAGACAACATGGAATAAAGGACAAGAGGAGATATGGGTTAAGAACAAGTATGGAATACCTATTCTGATTCCTTTAAGATGTTCATGATTTCCTTTATGGGAACGTCTTCTTTACCTAGGGTGTCTGACACAGGAGCATCCTAGGATTCTTGGAAATCCTATATAAAACAAAAATATGTTTATTTTTTGATTTTGGTAGCTTGGAGAAGTCCTTGGTTGAGTACTCAGTTTCTCACTTTCCTATTAAGAAGTGGTTGGTCGACTCGATGAATAATCTCAGTGGTTTTTTTCTTGGTGGTGTTTCTTGGTACTCGTTCACTTCTAGGTGACTCAGTTACTGTTGGTGACTCAGTGATTTCTTCTTTCTACTTGGTTGTTTCACTAAGTTGAGTTTGGATGGTTCAGTGGCTTCACCAATTGGTTTATTTTGGCTTGGTTTTAGTGCTCACCGAGTGGTCTATCTTTTGGTGTTCTTTCTCGCCGACTAGGTTTAGTTTGTTAAATATCGAGGCTGACCTTGCATATTTAATTTGGGTCACGACATTTGATTTAGATCTCTCATTGGGGATCGTGTGGACCTAAATCTAGGTCATTGGCTTCTCCAATGTTAGATTTTGTGGATCTGACAGGCTGACCTATTGATTGCCTCTTGTATTTAAGTTGTATTGTGTTCTTAGTTTTGAGCATCAGCTTTGGGAAGGAATATGAGTGTTGGATTAGAGAAAGTTGGTTAAAGGGTTGTATGTTTTTGCAGAAGGTAAATGGTCTAATGCTTGGTAAAGATCTATGGTAGATATTAGAGTTATTATTTGTAATTGGATGTAACCGGGAAGGCCTTACTTCCCGGCATGTTGAATGTAATGGATTCTCTATGATAATTTAAAGATGAATGTTGATTATATTTCTATGTGACTGGTTGTTTCCACTGTCTATCATAGTTGTTGGCTGCAAGTTTGGACAATCGTTCATTGGATCCTCCAAGATTGACTACATCATACCTTCTTCATCTTGGATGTATCAATTTTTATCTCAGCTATCTTGGATGACTCTCCCTTTAGGATAGTTTTAGGCCTAGTAGCCTTAGGCTTAGGAGGTGAAGAGTTCTCATGTTTATTCTCCATTAGGACCTTATCAATAGCTTTGTGTGTTTCCTCAATAACCTTGTCATATTTCCTTCCCATTATTTTTGTCAATCTTGCTTTAGTTCTCAACAATGGTTTTATTGCTTTCATAATTCTTTCATGTTCATCATAAGATATAACTGGCAGCATGTGTTACTCCATATTAGTTTGAAGGTTGTCATTAGTATTCAAATTGACCAGTCAGTAACTGAGTCAAAGATAGTCTAGTTAGTAATGATCATAGAGTGCAGATTTAACCAAGTATAGTGATCATCGAGCAATAGCATTACCGAGAAGCATACACCAAGTACCGAGAGACAGTATTCACCGAGTGAACCAGTAGTTACATAAAAGTTTGTAATGAAACATCATTCTAGGTAACAACTTTTTGTCAAGCTGGATAATTGATTACCATGATCGAGGAGGATATTAATTGTGAATGTAATCATTTATTGGTTGTATTTTATATGTATAGATGATCAAGGTAAATTTTGTAAACCATTGATCTTGGGTTTTCTAAGATATTGTAAAACCCTAATTAGGTCAAATAGTTTGATATATGAATGTCAAGATGTTATTTTGAAAATAATGATCGAATTATGATCAAGTAGCCACCACACTAAGGACATCCAAAGATCAGACAAGGGTTTTAGCACAAGGATTTCATTGAAGCATTCAGTTTATTCAAAACAGGCACAAGGCTACCGTGCAGTATAGAAGGTATTATCAATCACAGCAAGGTGATAAACTTATTGCACTTAAAGGATCTGATATCGACAATATTGAGATTGTATTATTCATGTCACAATTTTTTGTTACTCTCTAACAATTGTAACAGACTCAAAATCTCTTAACAGAGTAGAATTAATTGTCTTTTCTTAAATCTCCTAACCGAGTGCACACATACATTATGTTGCAAAATCCTTTCACAAGGTAGATCTAACAAATCTTATTGTTACTCCTAACATGGTAAGATCACCAGAACTGGTCAATATTTGTAAGCCCTAACAAGCTACTTTATTACTGCAATAGTGAAGCTTTGTGGGTTCCATCCCCACCACAGTTTTTACCTTCTAACAAGGGTATATGGGATACCAAAATACATGTGTTATGTGTATTTGAGTTTAATAAATGTTTTATTGTTTTGATTACATTCATTTACATTTCTGCAATGGTATTTCATGTATGGTGAAAGCAAACTACTCAGTTGGTTAATATAATTTATGTTTACAAGTATTTTTTTTGAAATTTTTTTTAAGGGTATTGATTCACCCCTCCCCACTCAATACACACCTTTCTATCATTCCAACAACATGTCCTCAATTGCTTTCACTCTAATCTGTTCTTCCTTAGTTAGTGTTAAATGTTTCCTAACCTCCAATTTCTCATATAGCTCCTTGGGAATCCTACCTTCAATTTCAATTAGGTTCTTCTTAAATAAAAACATATGATCTATGAAAAAATATTCAATCAGAGTCTTATCTTTTTCATCATACCTTTCATAGTATTTAGGTAGGGGATTGATTTTTCCTTATTCTATAATTCTCTTCGCCAACATTTTTAGATCTGGTTTCCATATTTGTTTCGCCTATGTTTTCTTCTCTTTTACCTTCTTAAATTGAATTTCCTTTTCTTGTGCATTCTTATTTTCTTCTTCTCTCTTCTTTTGTATTCCATTCCTCTATCTTTTTGGTGGTGAATAATGTTTGGAGGAACTTTTCCTCTTTGCAGTGATCTCTTTTATTTCCTCTATCTATTATTTCTTCTTAGGTTGTTCTGGTGTAGTATTAGACACTTCTATCATAGTAGGAGGTGGACTTAGAGTCTTCTCAGTTTCTAGTGGTGGAAGGGTTGCAGGAGTAGTGCTCGCTAATATAGAAGCACTCTCAGCCATATTCTTCCTTATCCCCTTCATCTTCTCTCTAGAAATACCAACCTTCTTTGTTAGATCATCAACAACATTCTCAATTTTCTTTCTCCTTGTTGTTCTGGTATGTTCCTCTCTTATCTTAGCTGATTTTTCCTCATAAGTTCCCCATCTTTCTTCTGATGGATCAATCTCTGAAGATAATATATTCTCAACTTGTATTTTTAATATCTTTGCACTAATCTCATACCTTATAGGGTAACACCATTTCTTTTTCGTTTCTACTACTTCAAAGCAGAGACAATAAGTTTCAACCATGAAAAAGATTGTATCCTTATACTTCTCCACCATTTCCTCATGTATCCTCATTCTTCCCTTCATTTGTCTCTATAGAATATTGATCATTCCAAATAATTCTCCATCTACCCAATCATTGTTTTATCTTCGGTAGTTGTTTTTAATCTGAATTCTAGTAGGTTCATTATCCTTCCAAGCTCTTGGGTGCATTCCAGGGAATTTTTGCACTGTATGGATTGACATATGTATTAGAAATGATCCAAGCCTGAATGTTTTAGATTTGTCTTTCTTTATCTTCTTCACATTCTCCAAGAATTATTGTACAAGTACTTCACAAAGGTTGTACTTTACATTTTCCTTTACCATTCTATATGCCATCATTATAACTCTAGCGAATACAGAGTTAGGTTGGATGTTGTAAAGAATTTTGTAACCTAATATCATTGAAACCAATCTCACATCTTTTTGAAACATGTCGGTTGCATTCATCACTCGCTTATCCCATTTAGAGTGGGTTAGGGTTTCCACTTGCTTCTTTTTGTCCTCTGTAACATGGATAACACCAGATTTATCCAAACTAGTTATGTCATGGTTTATCTTACTACATATCTTCACAGTTTGATCAATAATCCAAATGAATTGATCATGTACTCTACATAACATGATTTTAATCCATTCTTCTTCATCGAACTCATAAAGTTCCATCATTCACATCAAACTTAGGTTTTCCAAATGAGAAAACTCCTCCTTCCATTCACCATCTTCTTTGATCATATCTGTCATTTCCTTATAGATATCAAAGTCTCCAAGTGACTCAAACATACAATGGATGTATGTCCTAATATCCTCAACATGTAGAACATTGTAGGGTGTTTGTGAAAATGTGCCTTTGGAATAATCTTCAGTTGATTTACAAGGATTTTTCTTAAAATTATACCTAGGCCTTTCATTGTTATCAAAGATCAATGGAGTATCCATAATCAAAACTTTTCAAATAAAAATACCTCTTTTTCTTCGATGAATCTTTGAATTTACACTCGATCAATCGCAAGGTGTCTTGGATTTCTGCTTGCTTCACTAATCTCCTTCAACTCTACTTCAAATAGTGATTATATATGTTCGAATGAATACACTTATACTTTGCCATGAAAGTATTGGCACATTTCCCAATAACCTTAACTCTACAAATGATCTAGTCAATCACTAGTCTAGCGATCACAAGATACAGTGTGTATAGTTGTGTGATCTCATATAGATGATTCATATCAATCATATATACTCTCCATAAGCTCACAAAATCTTATTCCACAAAAATAGGGGTTGGATGGTTTTCTGTGTATTTCTCCAAAGCTCCCCCTAAGGCCATTCTTGGCTATTTAGGTCGATGTAACAATATTAAGAGAGGGTTCAGTAGCAACAACTGAATCTCTCTAAACCTTAGGCTCACTTGACTCCTTCACTTTCCAAACCTTACCACTTTATTTCATAAATTCATTGTCAAACTCTTTGATTTATTATACCATACTTTTTCCAACATCACCAACATTTTTCTTTATAACAATAGGTGGTGGTCTTTTGTTACCTGTAGATCCATTATACCTACAAAACTTCCCTATATGTCCTTGATTGTTATATTTGTAGCATATAGGAGGTGATTTGTTCTAATTAATCTACAACTTGCAATAATTTCTGATGTGTCCAAAGTTATTACACTTGTAACATGTGATATTATATGTTTTTTCTTCTCTAATGTAATCTTGCATAGTGTAGGATTGATCAGGCTTCCTGCATTCTTTCTTCTTGTGTCCATATTCATAGCAATTGAAATAATAACCAGAAAAAGGTTTGTAAGGAATTTTACCTCTACAATCTCTCTTCATGTGACCAATTTTGTTGCATCCAAAGAATCTTCCTCTAAAAGGTCATATCTTCTTTCTAGGTTCTTGTATAGGTATTTCTTCATCTATTTTTTCTTTAGATTTTTCTTCTTGTTATTTGGAACATTCAATTTCATTGAAGCCAAATCCTGTCATTTCTCCTTTAGGTTTTTGTCTCTCTCCCTCTCTCTCTCTATTCATCAAACTTGTCACAGCTCATATGAATATTTTCAATGTGTTTCTTAGCCTCAACAAGTTCTCCTTTTATGATTTTGTTGTATTTTTCTAAGTCATCAAGTTCAATCTACATCTTTCCCATCTGAACATTTTCATTCTTTAGGATTTATTCAATTTTGGTTCTTCCATCTTTTTCTTTCTAAATTTCCTTAGCCATCAGAATAGAATTAGTTTCATGATCCTTCTTCAATGCATCTTTTTCTTGTTTAAGTTGTTTGACTTGATTAGATGAATCATTATTTAAATCCTCTTTTATCTTTTCCATAAGATCTTTCCTTTGATTCCTACAAAGTTCAAGTTGCTCCTTAAGTTTCCAGATGAAACATTCTACTCTTCTTAATTTGAATTTCAAATCACCATTTTTAGCTTTAGCCTTATCAAGGTCTTCAAGTGTTGCTTCAAAGTTTTCTTCCAAACTATCTGAATCTGTCTAGATCTCTCTTAAGTTGTTAGACTTTCTCTCCAATTGCCACAAGCTCAGATACCAATTTTTAGGATTAGGTAATACTGAGAGGGGGGTGAATCAATATTACAACACTTTAAATACAAACTTAATAACTTCCAACTTAACCATACAATTGCATAAATCAAAGAACTACATATAAAGAAGATAACTCATAACACCATAATTTTGTTCACGAGGAAACCTTGGCCAAGGGAAAACCCTAGTGGGGGTGATACTCACAAATTATGCACTAAAAGTATAGTGTCCTTGTTAGGACACCTAGCCCTTTTAGGAGCTTAATATTACATTAGTACATTTCATTGTTAAAGGAATAGAAAACCCTATTAAGGGTACACAATGAGCATGTAAGTGCTTTTTCTTATAGAATCTCAATATAGAAATTATGCTTGACTCTTAGATTTCCAACTTTTGATTCATACAAGTAAAAATCTAATTGAGGATGATTTATTCTCATTCTTTGACCTCCACAAACTCAAGTGGGTGTACCTTCTACAAGTTACTGCTTCTCAGTAAACTTATCAATGGATCAATTGTTTACACTGATTTTCTCTTGTCTTTTATTGCAAAAAATTACAAAAAATTTTGCAAATGAATATGAAAATATAATGCAGATCTTAACAAGCCAGACCATGAACTTGGCAAGGGAAAATAATAGTGAAATAAGGATTCTCATCCTTCTTCTATTCGAGTTCTAGACTCGGGCAGGTTGACATAATGATTCTATCTCCACGGAATCAACAAAATGAATTGTATTCTTCAAAACAATTGATAAACATGTATGTTCTTAATAAAAAACATATAAAAGATTATTTAGATTTGAGTTTGATGATGATAACTACTAATAAAAATCTAGACCAGTGCCTAATCTAGGGCAAAGAGTCAATTTAAACATACATTCACAGAAATTAATTAATTGAAACACACATGAAACTCAGATGGAGTGCCTTAAAAAACACCTTCTCATTCCCACACCCATGTATCAAATTCCCACACTAATATTTATCCCTCTAAAACTATTTATAAGGTTTACTCCCTCTTTGAAAGAAACTCAAATAATCTCACAGTTACCCTGTAACCAATACATTTAAAATGCCTTACAGATTAAACATACAAGAACATAAACATAAATACAAGAATACATCGTTTATTTGAAACAGGAACTTCCATTTTTATTTTATTAAAATATTTCTACTTTAGTACATTCAAAAAGACAAAAATTTTGAAACTAGACAAAATTCAAAAATCTGCCTCGCAGTTGTGAATTTGCCATCCTTTACAAAATTTTACAACTTGCTATATATAGTAAGAAGTACCCATGTTGGGATCCTTAAAGAGAAAGGATGAAACAAGCTTTGGATGGCTCAGAAAAACCTAAAAGTACTAAAAGACAAAAAGAAGTTACATTTTCAGTCGGTGGAAGCAAACACTTGAGTAGCTGATTTGAAATGATTCCAAATCATTAGCAGTTGGCACCTTTGTTCGCAGATATTCAGGGTAACCTCTTGAGGTTGTTATGAGATCTAGTAATCACCAATACAGGATAACTTACACTATTCTTGATGATGATTACCCTCCATGTGCTCATTGATCAAGTGTCAGGCGTCACTTCACTCTTCATCTATCACATCCAAATCAATATTTGTTGGCTGTCTTCTTTGGCTTGGTCATAGTGTCCCAAATTTTAACTTCATCCTCTAAAGGCCAATTGAAACCTTGTAGGCTCTATAACTTATTTACCTTCCTTCCCATGTAGCATCAGTGATAACCTTGACATCTGTAACAAACTTTAAAAATTATGTCTCTGCTTTGAAGGCTTCATCCAAGGCTTTATTGAATCTGTCCATGTCTAGGACACTATCATCTATCAGGAATGCCTCTTTCTTAGGCAGTAGAGTGTCAAATTATTTCCTCCATTCCTCATCATATTTTATCTGATCATCTTCTCCTTTGATTGGAGAATAAACTTGTTAAAATCAGGGCCAAACATACTGATCCTTGCCTGAATCTGATTGGCTTTTACCTTAAAGAAAGACAATGAAGTGCCAATCTTCTTAATTATTTCCCCCACTTGGAAAACTATCTCTGCGATATCTATCATGTGTGGCTGTAGTGCCTCTAATATTTCAAACAGTGACCCCCTACCTAACCATGTGCCAAAATATGGGTCCAAAGCTATTATGTGGCCCTTCACCTCTGTTTCTAAGCCTGGTAGTTTTCTATAGGCCTTGTGCACTAGGTCAAGATTTTCCTTCAAGATATCCACCCTATGTTGCAAGATATTCAGTAATGCATCTAAAGCCACTTCATTCTGATCTTAACCTAGTTGCTTTGTTCCCTCTAGGAAATCTACAGTAGTCTTTGTATGAACATATGCAACTTCCTTGGTTGGAGTGGGGAGAGCTTTGGGAGCTTCTTCTAATTTAATTTTCAATACCTCCACTTTCCCTTGTAATGAATTGATTTGTATCAAGCATCTTTCTCTATCTTTAATCACAGCAACTGACTCATCAAAGAGTTTTTCATATCTAGCAGAAAGTTGATTTGTTTTTTCTTGATTAAGATGGGAAAAGTGGGTGACTTCCTAGGATATTTCAAGGTCAGTAGTATTTTGAACTGTCTAGATAATTGTATCGCCATCCATCTTCTCTTCAACACTAACCAAGGATGGATTTTGTTTTCTTGGTTCTAGAGACCACATGGATAGAGTCTGGTATCTTGGATCATGTCCACATCCCCTGATCATCTCCCTAATTTGAGTCTCAAAAGACAAGTTGGCATTTGGTTGCTTCCTGATTTGTTCAATTATAAATGCAGAATTCAAATACCACCCAGGCATAAGTAGCATTCCACTAGACTTGACTAATTGTCTAGCCTCCTCAGGTGTTATATTCTTTGTCTCAGGATCATAGGCTTGTAGGGCTTGCAAAGATTCACTTTGCATAGTGTCACCCTCTGTCAATTACAACTATGATCCTACTTCTTATTGCTTTATCCTTATCAAGAAGTTCTTGAATTCATCAATCTTGATGAATGCGTCATCACTTGGGAACTCTTCTTGATGGAGATCTCTTTCATCTTGACATAATTGGAGAGGCAAATCAACTTCTTCTTGGACATCCTTTTCTTGTTTCTTCCATTCTATGATCATCTTCCTCAGTTGATGGTGGTATTGCCTATCACCAGTGATTAAGGCACTCACTCTATCCTTTTTCTTTCTATGTGTCTATGCTTGAGAGGGATCCGATTGTTCTACTCTCTATTTCTTCCTTGGGGGCTCATTTTTCACCTCAGTATCATGAAGTTGTGTAAGATCAACTTCTATGCCTTGTTCTACTGCAGGTGGTTGGTTCATGTGAGGAGGGTTATATACTGGATATCCTCACTCACTTTCCTCGTCATACTCAGAGGATGAATTTTTCTCAAGGCTTCTCTCTTTTTCATCAATCTGTCCCTTGAGTTGATTATACAAAGTATGATATGATTCAATCATCTTTGTGATTCTTTGCATATGAGGAAATCCTGGGAAGAAGCCTCTAAAAATGATCCATTTTTTCTTTATTTCATGTTCCAAGTATATTAAATCTTGGTATTTTTCAGCTCTATTATTTCCTCATCCACATCCAAGATGTTTCTGATAAGGTCTTCTTCAACACAATCTTCATGCTCTTTAATGGCAGTGATGCTTGGGGTTAGCAACATCTTAGCACTCTTCATAAAACCCGCAGGGTCTACATACCTATACAAGGCCATACTCATTATTTATTTCCCTAACCATTTATTCACTACTTCCATATCCCTTTTCCAAATAGTAAATTCCACAACTTTGAACTGCCTAGGTGTGAAGGTGCCTTTTCTATGAGGATCCAAATGCTCCTTGTCTGTCCACATCAACTGCCAAGTAAAATCCATCAAAGCCATTCTTGGAGGAAAATACTTTGGAAGTATGTGTGGGGGATGGGAACATCCATAAACCCTGATCAAAGTATAATTCTTCTCACAATAGAAGTCGCCCTAATTATGATCTCCTGGCTATTTTTCAACATATTAACAAGGTATTAGAAGATGGAGCACTCTAACTGTCAGTCTAGTTACATTCAAGCCCATCAATTCTATAAGTGGGTGCACAATCTAGTTCTCAAAACTACAGAATTCATTCTCATTTGAAGTGTATTTCAAAACCCTAATCCATAACTGTATGGGGTTTGGCTAGACTTGGAAAAGAGTCCTAGGTCTCAACAACTTTGTATTCATGATGTCTACATTGAAGTACAAAATTAGATGCATTAAGAGAGAATAATTCATGAACTTGGGGTTTCTTTTCTTCTAAATACTGATCAGGCCCTCATGCATCATGTCAATGACATACTGAATATAGTCAAAGTCAGTGTTGGAGTGGGAGTTTTGAATATCTAGGATCATCATCAGTAGATCTGCAAGCAACTTCTCAATGTGTCCATCAATTCCTAGTACCCTACACAACCCATAGGATATATACTTCATGTAAACACAAGTCTTTAAACTCGTATGGTGCACCCTTAGAAGAAGGAATCGGGGCCACATTATTCCTATTTGATATAGGCACACGAGTTTGGACCAACTTGATAACTATGTTAACCTCTCTTGTATACTTGTTCTGCAATTTTTTCAAGTTATTCTCTATGGAAGAGGCATGGTAAATTCTAAAGTCTTTCATGAAGGATTCCCTATCCAAGGTAAGTAAGGTTGTTTCATCACCTTTTCTGATAGTTTCTGAGGTAGAGTAATATTTCCTAGCCAACTCTATTAACAGGTCAATATCCAAAAAGACATCAGGGATAATTAGCTTAGCTAAACCTAATGTTCAAGGGTTTGATACTGGGATCTTCCTATCTTTATTGTTGTAGAATTAATTAAATAAATGAAAACCAAAGCATCTGGGAGTGTTGGGATCTCTACAATTTGACATGAAATCAGTGAAGGATTCATCATCTACCTTTTTTTTCCGATTGGTTCCCAATAGAAGAGTGACAAATTCATCTGAGAGTTCCTCTTTCCTTTCTGTTCTTCCTCTGCATCCTTGCTTCCTCCACTGGCTGAAACCCTACTTGGTCCTGCTTGACTCATCTATACTGGTTTTCTAGACAAATCTTCTCTCAGACACAAGCTTTTTCTCAAAATTTCTTTGAAACTTATGCAATCTCTTTGTTCTCTGCTCTGAAAACTTTGGTAATCAGAATGTACAAAGGTTGCATCTATTTATAATTGAAAATTCAATGCACCAGTCTAGTCAAGAACCTGGAAACCATTGCTCAATCACTTCTGCAATAACTCTACATTTCTTGACATCAATTATCTCCTATCTGTGGCGCTTGAAGTTGATAGGTAATCAAACTTGAAAAGCCCAGTCTGAAAATTCATGAGTGCCTTTTCAGTTTTAAAACTTTATTTTATGTAAAAAGGATTGATACACGATCTGATTGGCCTACTTTTCTTTCCTTTTCACAGCTCAATGATTACTTGTACTCTGTTAGAATCTTTCATCTTTAATAACCCTATCTTTTATATTTCTTTCCTTGAAATGGTGCGAGAACAAATCCTTAAGATTTTACCATACTCAAACCACAGTTTATCTATAGATCACGCAACTACTTCGTCTCCAAGTCACTGAGATTTTTCTCTGACCTTGGTTACATTACAAGATCTAGAGCTAGCCACATGACAAGATCTTGATCTATGGTTCTCGCTAGGTCGCTAGATGGTTTTCTTAACTCTAATTCTGTTCTGAGATTTAGCGTTGGCCACTCATTTTAACTTTACTTCACCTTTGGTTTACTTCTTAACACTAAGTGAAGCCTTTATTCTTATCTCTGAATCTCGTAATAAATTTTACTAGGCTTTTCTCTTGCTATGATCAAATATGGAGATTCAAAGATAAAGGAAACCACTAAGTCACTGAATAAAAATCTTAACTCGAGTATCATCTAGAGATCTAGCACTAGTCATTCATCTGATATGAGATCGACGATCATCACTAAGTCTCTAAGATTTTATCTTAACCTTAGGTTTATTTTGAGATCTAGTGACAAGGCACAAATATAACCATGTTCTGACTCTGAGTTTATCTGGAGATTCAGAGATAACTAAGTCTCTGAATCACTGAGCATTTTGACTAACCCCAGATCTATTCAAAGATCACACGCAGACCACAAGATTTAAATCATGTCAATGGTCAAGATCTTTTCTTATCAACTCATCTTTTAACTTTGTCGTGACCTTAAGTTATCTGGAGATCATGCAACTACTTTATCTCTGGGCCACTAAATGCTTTTCTTAATAATGAGTTTATTTAGAGATCACGCGCCTACCACACTATGAGATCTTCATCTATGCCTTGCGTTGAGCCTCTGAATCATTTTTTACTTACTCATTTTATCTGGAGATTACGTGACAAACCTTGATCTTACTTTTAATCCAATGCTTGTGTTGAATTTCATAATCTTTGGCTCTAACTCAATTTTATTCTGAGATTACGTGACCATAGGCTATTCACAATCTCGTAATGTTTGGAATTACTCGGGTTAAGTCTTGAGATTCAGAGATAAAGGCTATCTCTGAATCTATGAAAGATCTGCTTAACCCTAGGTTTACTTAGAGACTTCATGAACATCATAGATTTTCTTGGCCACTTAAAAATGCGTCTGCATCTTAGCTCATTACCTCTTGATTACTGAATAATTCATGACTTATTGAATTTTTGTAGCGACTCAGCACCAGACACACATATTTATCTTCATCAATAGTCAAGATTCATTCACAAAAAACCTTACTTGGCGTTTATTTAACCACAACTGAATATTTCTTCTAACTCAAGTTTAATCTAGAGATCACGCACTAGCCCTCAGATCTTTCCTTGATCAACGATCAACGCTAATTCTCTAAATCTTTCTATACTTTACCAATGATTCCCGAGATTACACAACAACCCTTGATTATCCTTTGATCCAACGGCCTGCATTGAATCTTGAGACTATTTTCTTAACCACACTTTCATTATGAGATCACATGACCAAGTTATCTCTGAATCTCATAATAAACTTTACTTGACTTGGTCTCAACCACGGGTTTATCTAGAGATTACGTGACTAGCTTTATCTACAAGTCTCTAAAATATTTACTAACACTAGGTTTTATTTGGAGATCACGCATAGACTAGATGATCAAGCCAAGGATAAAACAAGATCTATGGCTCTCGCTTAATCACTAAAGAAAAGCTTGACCTTGGCATTATTTGGAGATCATGCGCCAGTCACTCATCTAGAAAAAAATCAATGATCCTTGTTGAATCTCGCAATGAATCACTTAACTCTAATTTCATCTGGAGATCACGTGACAAAGCATAAAGTAAAATATGTCTTAACCTTAGGTTGAATTACGAGATTCAGCGACTAAGCTATCTCTGAATTTCTGAAGATTTCTTGTAACTGGAGTTAAGTCATGAGATCTAGTGCTAGCCACATGATTAAAATTGCATCCACATTTGTTGCTACGTCTCTAAATCTTTGAGCCAACTTCACATTTGTCTAGCGATCATGCGCCAACCGCATGATGAGATCAAGATCAACCATCTGCACTTAATCTCTTAATGTATAAGAGAATATTCCTTTCTTCTAGAGATTAAGAGATAAAATCCCGTACCAAGTCTCCAGACTATAAATAATATTTGGTTATGATTGCGAGATTAGGAGATAAAGGCAATGACTAAAAGGCACATGACTTAAAACATCTTAATTTACTCGACAAAAGTAACTTAAAATTAGAACCAAGTTATGAAGTTCTAGGGTTTTTGTACGGAAAAGACACAAGTGACCTAGGGTTAAAGGTTTCTCAACCATTTTTTGCATCATACTGCTTGAGAAACAGACACTTGCAAAAAAAATTGATGGTACATTGGAACAAACTTTGACATTTTTAGGCATAACTGACATTATTAACCAAAATCTTTAGCAAGACTCAGAAAAACTAGAAATATACCCAACAATGGCTCTATCTGAGGATGAGTGAATGCAAGTTCATAGAAAGAATTATAGATCTCTAGGAGGAAGACCACAACCACACTAACCTACTACAAAATCAAACACACAACTTGGAAAGAAACACACAACAAAAATAAAACATGCCTATACATAAATTACAAGACTATTGTGCATGGAAAAATTTGATAATTCAATTGAAGAATTTTTTCAGAAATTGTCCATGCACTGGCAATTCCTATTCTTCATCATTCATATTATTCATAAGATATGAATCCTTTACAAATGTCTCATGGATAATGAAGGGACCTAACCATAAAGGTTCAAATTTCTTATGCTTTCCCTTATCTTTAGCCCTGGCATTCCATTAAAGAACCAAGTCACCAGGCTAGAATTTTTTGTCATTGGCCCTTTTATAAAAAAAATATTTCATCTTTTTTTGTAATCTAATATTTTATTTTTGGTTGTCTCTTCTCATTTCATCCAATTCTACTAATTGAATCATTATTTCTTGCATTGGCTCAAATACTTCTAATCCCTCATCTTGGATGAACTTATAGACTTGAAGCAAATTGTTTATAGGAATTTTGGATTGAACACCATACACTAATTCAAAAGGAGACTTTCACTTTTCCATTTTCATAGTAATCATGTCTACCCATAAGGTAAGCTTCAACTTTGTATGTCATGCCCTTTTGTTGTTTTCTAGGGTCTTCTTCAAAATTTGCAGAATACTCTTATTACTAGATTATGCTTTCTCATTGGCCTGTGGATGGTAAGGGGATAAATATGATATCATAATTCCCATGTTAGAACAAAAATCATCAAACTCTTCTGATCTAAAGCACATTGCATTATCCATTACTATTTTAACAAGGACAGCAAACCTAGTAATGATATTATCCATCAGAAAGTCAATCACTACTGTGCTTGTGGCCTTTTTAGTTGGAATTGCCTCAACCCACTTGGTAAAGTAATCGTTAGCAACTAAGACCCAACTATGTCCCCCACTTGATTTTTTTCAAATTCTCCAATGAATTATATTCCCCACATAGCAAAAGGTGCTTCTACAACTACATGATTCAGAAATAAGGCACTTGAAAACTTCATCTTATTGGAGAATCTCTGACATGGTTCACATTTCCTGACAAAAGAATGGGAATCTTTAAACAAATAAGGCCAATAATACCCAGCCCTTAAGATCTTATCAGTTGTTTCTCTGGTTGAATAGTGTCTTCCAGACATCCCAAAATGTATTTATCTCAAGATCTTTTTAGATTGCCCTTTGTCTAGACATAACAATAGTATTCCATCCCTATTCTTCCAATACAAATCACCCTACAATTGTACATATCTCTGAGCTTGCAATCTCAGACTTCTCCTCTGATTATCAATCAAACCCTCTGGGAAACTTGCATGTTTTAGAAAATATACAATGTTAGTATACCAAGACTGCATTTCATAACTTGTAATTACTTCTCCACAAGTGTTGACATTATTTACTTGAACTAGATCTAGATTTTCTTCTACCATCAATTTGGCTAGTCTCAATCCCCTTACTAGCTTAGTAATTTGGATTTCTAAGTCAAACTCTTGAATTTTGTTAATCCACTTGCATATTTTCCCTGTCACTTCACATTGGACCAAAATGTCTTTTACTGCAGCATGGGGAACATATGTATTAACTTTATCACATACTAGGTAGGGTCTAAATGCTTTGACTACTTTCACTAAAGCATAGGCTTGTTTCTCCATCAATTGATAATTCAATTCAGCTGATTGTAATGACTTACTCAAGAATTTTATAGGATGCTCAAAACCCTCCTCATCTTTATCCAATAGCACTGCTCCAATAGTGTGAAATGATGCAAATGTAAACAGAGAAAAAGGCTTAGAATAATTAGGAGAACTTAAAACAGGGGCTTCTTGAATTTCTTGTTTAATTTTTTCCAAGCTTCTTATTCCTCCTGGTTCCACTCAAACTTCACATCTTTCTTCAACAGTTTGACTATTGGTTTGACTAGCTCTGCAAAGTTGGCAATAAATCTCCTAACAAAATTGATTTGTCCCAAGAATGACTGTACACCTTTTAGTTTTTTAGGATAAAGTACCTTCTAAATAGCTTCAACTCTTTTTGGATTTATTCTTGCCCCTTCCTTTGACACTATATGGCCCAAGAGTTTTTCTTTAGTAACAGAAAATTGATACTTTCTTGGGTTCAGTGATATCCCATATTCTAGTGCTTTGATTAAGACCTTCTCCAAATGGCTACAATGGTCTTCTACTCTTTTTGAGAAGGCTGATGGATCATCCTGGTAAACTACCATGAAGAAATCTATAAGATCCTTAAATGACACATCCATTTCCCTCTGAAAAGTTGCATGAGCATTTTTTAGCCCAAAAGGCATACGAGCATATACATAAGTTCTTGAATTGTTCTGACTCCTTGAATAGAACTTGATTATACCCAAAGAACCCATCCATCATAGATAATAGATCACATCTAGTGACCTTATGCAGCATAGCTTTCATATTAGGTATTCGATAATTATCTTTTAGTGAAGCCACATTCAATTTCCTAAAGTCAACACAATCTTATATCCCCATTTTTTTTCTTACAAGGACAAGATATGAAACCCATGATGAATGTCTTACTGGCTGAACTATGCATGTATCCCTTATTTTCATTAACTCCATTTGCATCTTAGTAGCCAACAATTGGTTTATAGGCCTTTGTTTTTACCTAAATGGTTTTACATCTTCTTTCAGTGGAATGTCATGTTGAAATAGGTCCTCCCTATAAGCTTTGAGATCTTCATAGCACCATGAAAAAACATTTTTATATTTTTTCAGCAATTTTATCAAATTCAATCTCACATTCCTATCTAGCTTTTTTCCAATGTAAACCAATTGAGGGGATGTCTCTGATCCTAGGTTTATCTCCTCCAAATCTCCCACCTTGGCATTGTACTTTTGTGACATGTAGTTATCATTTATACTAAATATGTCCTCTAATTCAACTAATCCCTTAGGAATTTGATTAGAAGTTAGCTGAACAATTTCTTTGTCAAAAACATACTCTTTTCCATCTACAACTCCTATCAAAGAGTCACAGTCAATCTTTTGGCCATTATATTGATCTACACACTAGATAAATCTGATGATATGATCATCATCCTTAAAGACTTGCCAATTATGGATATTGTTAGGAACTGCTGGCCTATTCTTGACTTCCACCACGGATATGCTAGCAAGGGTAATGTCATCATTCTTCAGAGCAACATTTGCAAGAAAGTCTGTCATACTATTGTTTGACCTTTCTACCCAAAGAATGTTAAAAGCGTCAAAGAATTCTAATCTATCCCAGACAACATATTTATAAAACTTCAGTATGTCATCCTTAGCAGCATAATTTGATCTAATCTAAGCTAAGATTAGTTGGGAATCCCCATGAAATTTTAAGCATTTAATACCATGCTTGATGGCAATATCCATTCCCAATATTAATGCTTCATACTCAGCTGTATTGTTGGTACAATGAAAGGACAAAAGGAAAGAGTATTTAAAAGTAATACCTGATGGGGAGATAATAAAACACCAACTCCTAATCCTTCTTTAGAGCATCCTTCATCAAAGTACATCTTCCACAATCCATCTTGTTGTAAAAATAGCTCATCCACTATTGGGTCATTATTTCTTAATTGTGGCTTGACCTCTTCAACAGCAAAATTTTCCATGTCAATATCTACACAACAATTCAGTTGATCAGGCATGACCATTTCAAACATGACAGCAGAATGAGGCTCTCTATACAACTTGACCTTAGTTCCATTCATAGGAATTATTGCATATGACAAATCCAGTTACAATCTTCCACCTACTGTTGTTGCCCATTGTCTAGATAAAAGCATACCATATTGGGGTTTTGTGTCAACAAAAACTATATACATTCTATAGGTAGCTTCAGGAATGCAGAAATTTTGAATTCAATATCTTTCAGTGTTCCTATCACATGAACCTCCCTGTTATCCATTGCATAGCAACTCCCAGTAGGAGTATTGACTTGAAGAACTAGTTCTTTCATGACATGATATGGCATCACAATAGCTACAAAACTAGAGTCTATCATGCAATTCTTTACTAACAAATTATTTATCACCAAAGTTACATCAAAAGTATCAACTAACAGTGGTTCTTGAGTAATCAAATTTCCAATGCAGATATTAGATAGTTCCCTTTTTTCTCTAGGCCTTTTACTTGTTATCATTTTCATTGACAGATGGAACTTCTCTCTTATCGTTATTCAAGGTCAAGGACACATCTTCCTGGTTTGACATGGGGACATCTTCTATCCCTTTAAAAAGTGCAAGTGTGACTTCTTTATGCTCTTTTATCTTCAACATCTCCATCAATGGGACTGAAACTTTCATTTGAGTAAGAGCATGTTTCATGTCAAACATAATCAATTAAGAAGATACATCACCTATCCTTTTACCTTTCTTGGCCTTATCATTAGCCACTTGTTCTTCCATTTTTGTTTCCTCTTTCACCTTCTGAGAAGAAGAAGATTCAACTTACTTTGCAGCTTTCTTTTGTTTACTACCCTTGCCATGAGATTCTGCAACATTTTGTGGGGCATCCTCTTTAATGAAAATAGAAGCAAGTTTGCCTTGACCAGGCTCAACTATTCTATTCCTCATATTGTATGCATCTTTAGCTTGGTTTATTGTTTCTATGGTCAGGGATCTTTTTTCTTCATCACTTGGTAATTTGAAATGGGGATGCTCCTTGTCATCACCCATTGTATTGATAGTTCTTTCTGATACAATACCAATCCTATCATTTGAATCAGAGATCATTTGGGGTTGGTATTCTAGGTATTTAATTCTTCTATTTCTCATATCTCAATAGGTTCACTTTTTTCAGAAGACCATGGATAAGGTTTCCTTACAGTGAACATATTCACAGCAGGACTTTCTTGTTCAGGACCAGTTTGTTCATTTCCCTCCCCCATTTGATCAGCTAGGGCTTGGGATACAACACATTGGTAAGAAGAGTGAGGCATGTTGCAAGAAGCACACCAAGGAGTTTTCTCCACATAGTTTGTGCTATTTCTTTTCAGGGGATCAGGGGTTTCTTTTGTCTTTTGGTTTTCTTGGTTCTCAGGGATTGGCTTTCCATCTTTCCAATTTGTTCTGTATGGCATATCCCTCGGATTAGGCTATTTATCATACCCTTGATATTGGTACTTATTGTCATGAAAACCTTTATCATTCTTATCCATTTTAGCAGTAAGATCATTTTTTGCACTCACCACTTTATCAACACTATCATCTTCCTTAATAGGTTTTCTTGATTGTCCTTTCTCTTTCCATAGTTTGCCATCCTCTCTCTTTCCCATCTTCCCCAGGCGCTTTCCTATTACTCTTAATCTCTATTGTCATTTTGTAAGCCTCTCTCAAGTTACATGGGTTCTTATCTCTGAGAAGATAGGACATCTTCCCATTAGCAGCATTGAAGTAGGTAGTTAGACATACTTGCTCATCTAGCCTTAACACTTGGAACAACTTGTTCATAGCCTTTTGGAACCTATTGTTGAAATATGACATGCTCTCATTAGGGAATTTCTTAATGTTATTAAATTCATTTAACATGTAACCAGAGTTGACATGTTCTTTGTATTATTCCCTAAAAGATTTAACAAATTCTTCCCAAGATATTATGCTATCATTAGGAAAATTCCTAAACCAATCCCTGGCATCTTCTATCAAGGACTGAACAAAAAACTTCATAATAACATCCTCATGTTCTATTTCAAAATCAGTAATCTTATCTATGAAAGCTTTTAAATGTTCTTCACAAGTTATGAACTTACTTCCTATGAACCTAGGGATTCGATCTCTTACCTCATTAGGGATCATGTTTGGATGACCATGGATGCCATCAAAGAAAAGAGGTCGATATCTATCTAAATGGATGGTTCTTCTTTGGAAATTTCCCAAGGTATTGTTTTCACTTGGGCCTACTACACCTCCTTGATTTTGAGTAGACTGGGGAGCCCCTTGCTTTAGACAAAATATTTGAGCACTTGGACCAGGACCAGATTGTTGATCATTTGGACAAGGACCACTTGGTGGTACCTGTTGTAGTGTCCTAGTAGTGACAGGCATAGAGCTAATTGAAGTAGTATTTGTAGCAGCATGCAAGAAATCTATCCTCATCTTCATGTCATCTGCAGCATCCTCTAACTCCATCTTTTCTAGCTTCTTGGCTAGATCTTCTTTAGTTTTTCTAGCTTGTTCAAGTTCTATGTCAACTTGAGACATTCCTATAGGGATAGTTTTTCTTTTCTTAGGCTCATTAATACTTATGCCAACATCTTTTTTCTTTCCTTTATCAGAGACATCTTTGTCACTTTTCTTGAGCTTTGCATTTTTCTCAATCTCATGAGAGTGTAACTGCCTTATGATAGGTCCTTCTCCTTCAAACTCATCTTTGTTAGATTTTGATCTTTTATTTGCAAATTGTTGCCTTAAAGCCCTAAGATCACCAAACAAATCTTTGTATGTACCCTTAACCTCCTCATTTAGACATTTAGCCTTAAGTTCATTTCTCCTTGTCTCTGCCAAGATTTATTCTCTCTCAGTTAACAAGTCATACAATTCTTGCTCACGCCTTTTCCTTTCATCTTCTATCTTTGATTCTTGCTCACACTTATTTCTTCTCAAGGCTAAAACTTCCTCGCGCAATTTATCAGATCATAAGATGTTTCAGCAGCAGATGTCTATCATGGTTGTTCTAGAGTTTCTTGTTTAGGGAAGAAGCCTGCATCTGTCATCTCTCCATCTCTGAAAGGATCAAAAGATATTTCATCTCTATAAATACCTACTGGCCTTGATTTCTCTACACTCTCAGATGAGGATGACCTTCTCTCAGGGAAAGGGGTTTCCATTCTCCCCTTCGAAGTATTGGGGGAATTATGGTTTCATCCACCTCTTTTGGACCACTTCCTCCTTCCAGATGTATGGAGATCATATCCTATATCTTTCTCTAGATTATCTCTATAGTAAGACCTAGTGTTTCTTTTCTGACTCATTTTTAAATTAGACAACTATTTTCAATATTTCAATATGCAAGTCACATTGGAATGCACAGAGTATAGAGTGGCCACCCACAACAAGTATGGGAAAATTTTAAGAATTGAACAAGAAACGGAGCAATAAAAAGATTAGTCCCTATGAACTTTGAAACCTTATTGCTAAAACCCACTTCTCTTCAATATTTTTAGTTAACTCGGAATTGGATCAAAATTATTTGAAAAGATGTTGCACCAGAAAATCTAGGACAGACTAAACATGGTTTACTTCAACCCTCCCCAGTAGAGTCACCATTTTGTTAGTGTTTTTTCATATAGAATGTCAATATAGCAATTATACTTGACTCTTAGATTCCCAACTTTTGATTCATACAATTAAAAGTCTAATTGATGAGGATTTATCCTCCTTCTTTGAGCTCCACAGATTCAGGTGGGTGTACCTTCTACAAGTTACTACTTCTCAGTAAACTTATCAATAGATCAATGGTTTACACTTATTTGCTCTTGTCTTTTGCTGCAACAAATGACAAAAAAATTTGCAAATTAATATGACCAATCTAATGCAGAGCTTAACAAGCCAGACCATGAACTTGACAAGGGAAAATAACAGTGAAATAAGGATTCTCATCCTTCTTCTATTTGAGTTCTAGACACAGGCAGGTTCACCTAATGATTCTCTCTCCAAGGAATCAACAAAATGAATTGTATTCTTCAACACAATTGATAAATATGTATGTTCTTAATAACAAAAATATAAAATATTATTTAGATTTGAGTTTGATGATGATAACTACTAATCAAAATCTAGACTAGTGCCTAATCCAAGGCAAAGAGTCAATTGAAACATACATTAACATAAATTAATTAATTGAAACACACATGAAACTTAGATGGAGTGCCTTACAAACCACCTTCTCATTCCCACACTCATGTATCAAATTCTCACACTAATATTTATCCCTCTGAAACTATTTATAAGGTTTACTCCCTCCTTGAAAGAAACTCACAAATAATCTCGCAGTTACCTTGTAACTAGTACATTTAAAATGCCTTACATATTAAACATACAAGAACATAAACATAAATACAAGAAGACATCATTGATGTGAAATGGGAAATTCTATTTGTATTTTATTAAAGTATTTCTGCTTCAGTACATTCAAAAAGACAAAAAGCTTGAAACTAGACAAAATTCAGAAATTTGTCTCGCAATTGTGAATTCACCATCCTTTACAATATGATACAAATTTCTATATATAGTAAGCACTAGCCATCTTGGAATCCTTAAAGAGAAAGGATGCAACAAGCTTTGGATGGCTAAGAAAAACTTAAAAGTACTAAAAGACAAAATGCACTTACATTTTCAGTTGGTGGAAGCAAACACTTGAGTAGCTGATTTGAAATGATTCCAAATATTTGGCAGTTGGCACCTTTATCCGTAGGTATTTAGGGTAACCTCTTGAGTTTGTTATGAGACCTAGTGACCACCAATACAGGATAACTTACACTAGTCTTGATGATGATTACACTCCATGTTCTCATTGATCAGATTTTAGGTGCCACTTCACTTTTCATCTATCACATCCAAGTCAATAGTTGTTGGCTTCTTCTTCTTCTTCGGCTTGGTGATAGTGTCCCAAAGTTTAACTTCATCCTCTAAAGTCCAATTGAAACCTTGTAGGCTCTATAAATTCTTTACCTTCCTTTCCCACCTGGCATCAGTGATAGCCTTGACATCTGTAACAATCTTTACAAAGTTTGTCTCTGCTTTGAAGGCTTTATTGAATTTGTCCATATCTAGGACACTGCCATGAGTCAGGAATGCCTCTTTCTTAGGCAGTAGAGTGTCAAATTAGTTCCTCCATTCCTCAACATATTTTATCTGATCATCTTCTCCTTTGATTGGAGGAATAAACCTATTAAAATCAGGGCCAAACATACTGACCCTTTCTTGAATCTAATTGGCTTTTCCCTTAAAGAAAGACAATGAAGTGCCAATCTTCTCAATCATTTCCCCCACTTGGAAAACTATCTCTAGGAGATCTGTCTTGTGTGGCTGCAGTGCCTCTAATCTTTCAAAAAGTGACCCCTGCTTGACCATGTGCCAAAATATGGGTCCAAAGTTGCTATGAGGCACTTCACCTTTGTTTCTAAGCCAGGTATTTTATTGTAGGCCTTGTGCACCAGTTCAAGCTTTCCCTTTAGGATATCCACCCTATGCTGCAAGATATTCAGTAATTCAGCTAAAGCCACTTCATTCTGATCTTGACCTAGTTTCTATGTTCCTTGTGGGAAATCCTCAGTAGTCTCTGTCTGAACAGATGTGAATTCCTTGGATGGAGTGGGGAGATCTTTGGGAGCCTCTTCTAATTTATTTTTCAATACCTCCACTTGCCCTTGTAATGACTTGATTTGTATCAAGCATTTTTCTCTGCCTTTAATCACATCAACTGAATCA
Organism: Thuja plicata; assembly: GCA_018584345.1. Classification (NCBI taxonomy): domain Eukaryota; kingdom Viridiplantae; phylum Streptophyta; class Pinopsida; order Cupressales; family Cupressaceae; genus Thuja; species Thuja plicata. Next base: position 1,252,846 of record MU225558.1, on the reverse strand, counting down.
TCAAAGATTTTTGCATATCTAGCAAAAAGTTGCTCTATTTTTGCTTGATTAACATGGGAAAAGAGGGTGATTGCCTAGGATATTTCAAGGTCAGCAGTATTCTGAATTTTCCAAATAATTTTATCCTCATTTTTCTTTTCTTTGACACTGACCAAGGATCAATTTTGTGTTCTTGGTGCCAGAGACCACATGGATAGAGTCTAGGATCTTGGATCATATCCACATCCCTTGATCATTTCCCCAATTTGAGTCTTAGAAGACAAGTTCGCATTTGGCTGCTTCCTGATTTGACCAATTATAAATGCAAAATCCAAATCCCACCTAGTCACAAGTAGCATTCAACTAGGCTTGAATAATAATGTATCCTCCTCAGGTGTTATATTCTCTGTCTCTGGATCATAGGCTTGTAGGGCTTGCAAAGCTTCACTTTGAATAGTGTCACCCTTTGTCAATTGCAACTATGATCCTACTTCTTGTTTCTTTCTCCATATCAATAAGTTCTTGAATTCATCAGTCTTGATGAATGCGTCATCACTTAGGAACTCTTCTTGATGGAGATTTCTTTCATCTTGACACAATTGGAGAGAAAACTCCACTTCTTCTTGGACATCCTTTTCTTCTTTACTCCCTTCTTTGATCTTCTTCCTCAGTTCACGGTGGTATTTCCTATCACCAGTGATTAAGGCACTCACTCTATCCTTTTTATTTCCCTGTGTCTCTTCTTGAGAGGGATCCCCTTGTTCTACTCTATGTTTCTTCCTTAGGGGCTCATATGTCACCTTAGTATCAGGAACCTCTGTAAGATCAACTTCTATGTTTTTTTTCTACTGTAGATGACTGGTTCATTTGAGGAGGGTTGTATACTGGATATCCTCCCTCACTTTCATCTTCATACTTAGAGAATGAATGTTTCTTAGGGCCTCTCTCTTTTTCATAAATCTTTCCCTTGATTTGATTATACAAAGTATGATATGATTCAATCATCTTTGTGATTCTTTACATATGGGGCAATCTTGAGAAGAAGCCTCTAAAAGGGATCCCTTTTTTCTTCATTTCATGTTCCAAGTATATTAAATCTTGGTATTTTACAACTCTACTTCATGCCTCATCATCATCCAAGATGTTTCTGATAAGGTCTTCTTCAACACAATCTTCATGATCTTTAATGGAAGTGATGCTTGGGGTTAGCAACTTCTTAGCACTCTTGATAAAACCCTTAGGGTCTATATACCTATACAAGGCCATACTCATTTTGTATTTCCCTAACCATTTATTTACTGCTTCCATAGCCCTTTTCCCATTAGTAAAGTCCACAACTTTGAACTGTCTCAGTGTGAAGGTTCCTTTTCTATGAGGAGCCAAACATTCCTTGTCTATCCACATCAGCTGCCAGATAAACTCCATCAAAGCCACTCTTAGAGGCACATACTTTGGAAGTATGTGTGGGGGCTGGGAAAATCCATAAACCTTGATCAAAGTATAAGTCTTCTCAAAATAGAAGTCACCCCAATTGTGATCTCATGGCCATTTGTCAACATATTGACAAGTTCTCATAATCTGAAGTGCGCTAATTGTCAGTCTAGTTACATTAAGGACCATCAATTCTAAAAGTGGATGTACAATCCAGTTCTCAAAACTATAGAATTCATTCTCATTTGAAGTTTAGTTCCAAACCCTAATCCATAATTGTACAGGGTTTTTCTAGCCTTGGAAAAGAGTCCTAAGTCTCAAAAAATTTGTATTCATGTTGTCTACATTGAAGTAAAAAATTAGATACATTAAGAGAGAATAATTCATGAACTTGGGGTTGCTTTTCTTCTGAATACTAATCAGACCCTCATGCATCCTGTCAATGACATACTGGATGTAGTCAAAGTTAGTGTTGGATTGGGAGTTTTTAATATCTAGGATGATCATTAGTAGATCTGCAGGCAGCTTCTCAACCCTACACAACCCATAGGCTATATACTTCATGTAAAAACATAAGTCTTTAAACTCATATGGTGCACCCTTAGAAGAAGGAATTGGGGCCACATAATTACTGTTCGATATAGGCACATGATTTTGGACCAACTTGATAACTATGTTAACCTCTCTTGTATACTAGTTCTGATATTTTTTCAAGTCAATCTCTATGGCAGAGGCATGGTAAATTCCAAAGTATTTTATGAAGGATGCCCTATCCAAGGTAACTAAGGTTATTTCATCACCTTTTCTGATATTTTTAGAGGTAGAGTAATATTTCCTTGCCAACTCTATTAATGGGTCAATATCCACAAAGACATCTGGGACAATTAGTTTAGCTAAACCAAATGTCCAAGGTTTTGATACTGGGATCTTCCTATCTTTATTGTTGTAGAATTAATTAAATAAATTAAAACCAGAGCATCTGGGAGTGTTTGGATCTCTACAATTTGACATGAAATCAGTGAAGGATTCATCATCTACCTTTTTGTTCTGATTGGTTCCCAACAGCAGAGCAACAAATTCATCTGAGAAGTTCCTCTTTCCTTTCTATTCTTCCTCTGCATCCTTATTTCCTCCACTGGCTGAAACCTCGCTTAGTCCTACTTGACTCATATTTACTAGTTTTCTAGACAAATCTTCTCTCAGACACAAGATTTTTCTCACAATTACTTTGAAACTTATGCAATTTATTTGTTCTCTTCTCTAAAAACTTTGGTAATCAGAATGTACAAAGGTTGCATCTATTTATCATTGAAAATTCAATGCACCAGTCTAGTCGAGAACTGGAAATCGTTGCTCAATCACTTTTGCAATAACTCTACGTGTCTTGACATCAATTCTCTCCTAGTCATGGTTCTTGAAGTTGACAGGTAATCAAATTTGAAAAGCCCAGACTGAAAATTCATGAGTGCATTTTCAGTTTTAAAACCTTATTTTATGTAAAAAGGCTCAATACGTGATTTGATTGGCCTTCTTTTCTTTCATTTTCACAGCTCAGTAGATTACTTGTACTCTATTAGAATATTTCATCTTTAATAACCCTATCTTTTATATTTCTTTCCTTAAAATGGTGCGAGAACAAATCCTTAAGATTTTACCATACTCATACCACAGTTTATTTGTAGATCATGTGACTACTTCATCTCCAAGTTGCTGAGAGTTTTCTCTAACCCTAGTTACATTATGAGATCTAGCGCCAGCCACATGACAAGATCTTGAGCTACAGTTCTTGATAGGTCGCTAGATGATTTTCTTAACTCTAATTTTGTTCTAAGATTCAGCGCTAGCCACTCATTTTAACTTTACCTCACCTTTGGTTTACTTCTTAACACTGTGTGAAGCCTTTCTTCTTATCTCTGAATCTCGTAATAAAATTTACTAGGCTTTGTTTTGACTATGATCAAATATGGAGATTCAAAGATAAAGGAAACCACTAAGTCACTGAATAAAACTCTTAACTCGAGTATCATCTGGAGATCTAGCACTAGCCATTCATCTGATATGAGATCGATGATCATCGCTACGTCTCTGAGCTTTTATCCTAACCTTAGGTTTATTCTGAGATCTATCAACAAGGCACAAAGATAACCCTATTCTAACTCTGAGTTTATCTGGAGATTCAGAGATAACTAAGTCTCTGAATCGCTGAGCATTTTGACTAACCCCGGATCTATTCATAAATCACATGCACACCGCAAGATTTAAATCATGTCAATAGTCCAGATCTTTTCTTTTCAACTCAGCTTTTAACTTTCTCTTGACCTTATGTTATCTGGAGATCACGTGACTACTTTATCTCTAGGTCACTGAATTCTTTTCTTAACCATGAGCTTATTTAGAGATCACGTGCCTACCACACGATGAGATCTTGATCTATGCCTTGCACTGAGTCTCTGAATCATTTTGTACTTTCTCATTTTATCTAGAGATTACACAACAACCCTTGATCTTACTTTTAATCCAATGCTCACGCTGAATCTCATAATCTTTGTCTCTAACTCAAGTTTATTCTTATATTACGCGATAAAAGGATATCTTGCAATCTCGTAATGTTTGGACTTACACTGGTTAAGTCTGGAGATTCGGAGATAAAGGCTATCTCTAAATTTTTGAAAGATCTGTTTAGCCCTGGCTTTACTTAGAGACTTCACGAACACCACAGATTTTCTTGGCCACTTAAAAATGTGTCTACATCTTAGCTCATTACCTCCTTATTGATGAATAATTCATGACTTATTGACTTTTTGTAGCGACTCAGCGCTAGACACACATCTCTATCTTCATCAACAGTCCAAATTCATTCATGAAAAACCTGACTTGGCTTTGATTTAACTACAACCAACCATGGTTCATCCCGAGATTCAGCGACTAAATAGATCTCAAAGTCATTGAATATTTCTTCTAACTCAGGTTTAATCTAGAGATTATGCGCTAGCCCTCCATTTTTTCCTTGATCAATGATCAGCACTAAGTCTTTGAATCTTTCTATACTTTACCAATTCTTCCTGAGATTGCACGGAAACCCTTGATTCTGCTTTGATCCAACGGCCTGCGCTAAATCTTGATACTATTTTCTTAACCACACTTTCATTCTGAGATCACGCGACCAAGTTATCTTTGAATCTCGTAATAAACTTTACTTGACTTGGTCTCAACCACAGGTTTATCTGGAGATTACACGACTAGCTTAACTCCAAGTCTCTAAAAGATTTGCTAACACTGGGGTTTATTTGGAGATCACGCGCAGAACACACTACCAAGCCAAGGATAAAACAAGATCTACGGCTCTCGCTTAATCACTTAAGAAAATCTTGACCTTGGCATTATTTGGAGATCACGCACTAGTCGCTCATCTGGAAAAAGATCAAGGATCCTCGCTGAATCTCACACTGAATCACTTAACTTTGATTTCATCTGGAGATCACGCAACAAAGCATAAAGGAAACTATGTCTTGACCTCGAGTTGGATTACGAGATTCAGCGACTAAGCTATCTCTAAATCGCTGAAGATTTATTGTAACTGGACTTAAGTCATGAGATCTAGCGCTAGCCACATGATTAAAACTGCATCCATGGTTGTCGCTAAGTCTTTGAATCTTTGAGCCAACTTCATATTTTTGTAGCGATCACGCGCCAACTACATGATGAGATCAAGACCAATTGTCTACGCTTAATCTCTAAATGTATAAGAATGTCTTCCTTTCTTCTCGAGATTAAGAGATAAAAGCTTGCGCCAAGTCTCCAGAATATAAAGAATATTCAGTCTTGATTGTGAGATTAGGAGATAAAGGTAATGACTAAAAGGCACATGACTTAAAACATCTTAAGTTACTCGACAAAAGTAACTTCAAATTAGAACCAGGTTATGAAGGTCTAGGGTTTTTGCATGAAAAAGACACAAGTGACCTAGGGTTAAAGGTTTCTCAACCATTTTTTGCATCATATTGCTTGATAAATAGACACTTGCAAAAAAATTTGATGGTACATTGGAACGTACTTTGACATTTTTAGGCATAACTGACATTAGGAACCAAAATCTTTAGCAAGACTCAGAAAAACTAGAAATATACCCAACAGAGCACACTGCTCTTGCAATCAGATAATTGTTCTATTACAATGATTTACCAAAAGTGAATTGTACAAGCATCTGATATGTTCAAGTAGTCCCAATTATAGCTCGCATCAACTTATGTCTGATTCTGAAATCACAATTCATTTACACATTTCATCCATATCTTTGCATCTCAAAACATCTTCATATATACCCGATTCCATAATCAGTCGGCTCTCAAGAACATTACCAAATGTGTCCAATACTTATCCAATTATCAAATCCATATTTGGAGATCATACTATAACAAAAGTGGGGTAGGATCCAATCCAAATCTAACTTATCACTTCTAGATTCCACGTTATACTTCCTTAATCATCGCGTCCATTCAACTGCTTTGTTTCACTGTTACATTATCTTTGCATGACTTCAATGGCTTGTAACTCTTTGAAATGAACTCCAAAACACAAGCGACCTTAACTAGAGGTCTTCCATATCACAAAATATCTTCCTCTAAGATTGTATGAATTATTTCACCATATATAGTGCTCGTTGATCAAAATTGTACTTTGTACCTAGTAAACTGAGTTTCACTTCAAGCGACCATACACAAGAGTAGTGTTGTCATATATGACAACCTCTATACAATCCAAAATGGGCCACTTGCCAACATGTTTCTTGTTTCACTACCTCTAGATTTTATCTTCTTATAAATGGCTCCCCTTGTAGCTAAATTAGCTAACCACTGAGGGTTGTGGAGGGGGGGTAAGATTGGGAATTTTGAGGATAGTTACACCCATAATTTGTTTGCTAATGTTACCTTATAATCTAGACAAGCCACCATGAAGGAATCATTGGATATTAAGTAACTAATTTTAAATTATTGTACTGCATTAGGACAATTATTTAATTCTCATAAATCCAAGATCTTTTTCATAAATGTCCCCCCTTTGGTGTGTCAACACCTCACAGATTTTTGGGGCTTCATGGTTGGTTCTTTTCCATGCAAGTATTTTGGCATTCCTTTATTTACAGGAATCGAGAAGTATATGTTCTGGGAGAAATTTATTTCATCTAGATCTCTAATCAAATCTTATCCTGGAAGCATAAGTAGTTGTCTCTTGCTGGAAATATTTTGATGATTAAATTTGTATTAAGTGCGGTTCCAAGTTACTTAATTTGTCAGTACTCAGTATGCCAACAAGGTCAGTGCAGGAATTGCAATCTGCTCTTAGGTCTTTTTTATGGTCAGAAAATGTAACTAGAAAAAATGAATAATCATTGGTGTCGTAGGAAAAAGTCTATACACCTAAGCAATTAAAAGGGACAGGAATTAGAAACTTAGCTCTACAAAATAAAGCATTGGGGGCAAAGCTTCTATGGAGATTGTATCAATATCTGGATTCCAAATGGCGGATATTAATGTTATCTAAATATCTTGATGTTCTCTCTCTAGATAGGCTCTTCACTGTTGATTCATTGATTAAGGGCTCTAAGAAAGATGTGTAGACATCCCTTGCGAAAGATAAATAGGGTGGGGAAGTGGAGTGCCCCTCCGCAGGGTGTTCTTAAAATCAACACGGATGGGTTTTCCAAGGGCAATCCAAGCCCTGCTGGTATTGGTGGTGTTGGCAGAGATAGTATGGGGGATGTTCAATTTTTGTTTTCAATTTATAAAGGTCATCACACTAACAACCTGATGGAGGCCATGGCTATTTTGTATGCCGTGAAGAATGCTTGTGACCTTGGTTGGAGAAGGCTTATCTGTGAA
>MU225558.1:1231083-1245431 GCA_018584345.1 Thuja plicata | reverse complement strand
TTGGCGAAGTGGGCTTCTGACCATATGTGTAATTGGAACATTGTTGATAAGACTGTTCTTCCGATGGGCTTGTCCCATCAATTTGATCACTTGGTTGATCTTGATAGGGCTATTTGATGCCCTTTCTTTGTTTGTTCTTGTTTCTCTTTCAGTTTGAATAATTTTTCACCCCTCCTTTATTTCATATCATCTTATAGAGATGTTATTCATCCATACCTCTCCTAGTTCGTGCATAATGGTCGAAAGGCTCTCTTTTGGGAGGATGCTTGGAATGGATACCCTTCTCTGAACCAAATCAAGGATTGGTATTTATTGGAAACTACCTTAAAATGAATATGGGGGATGTATGTTGGTGATTACTTTGTCCTATATGATTCATGTTATCCCCCGAAAGCTAATTGGAAGGATGTTGATTTTCATAATGTTCCTGGTGAGCTTAAACTAGATCTTAAAGTTAGATTACGTAAAAAAAATACCATTCATTTCCAAAAGGATTGTGTGCTTATATGGATCAAATCTAAGACAAGGCAGTATTCAGTTAAAGATGGTTATGATTCACTTACAGGATTTAGCCATGAGGATGCCTGGACAAAAAATTTGTTGTGGGGTTTATCTCGCCTTCCCAAGGTGGGTTCTTTTTCCTAGTTATCCATTCAAGATAGAGTGCTCACTGGTATTCCATTCAAGATAGAGTGCTCACTGGTATGAGATTGGATAGACTTGGGATCACTAATTTTTTTCCTTGTACTTTGTGTGGTTACTTTATAGAATGTATGGATCATTTATTTCTTCATTACCTTTTTACTATACAATGTTGGAATCAGTTATTTTCTAAATTGGGATGGCGATCAGTGGTTGGTCCAATCTCAAAACTTTTTTCAAAATTTGTCCATTGCTTTACAGGTCCTCTTACTTTTCTTGTATATGGGAACTAAGTTCTTCTATCCTTATCTGGTATATATGGTTAGAGAGGAAAAATATAATTTTCAAGAATAAAAATGCTTTGTTGTCTGAGGTCATTTTTAATATTGAGAAATCTTTTTTAGAGGTTGTTATGAGTTATTTATATAAGAATGTTGATCACTTGCATGTTTTTATCTCGTGGGGTAATTGTATTACTAAAAATTGGTCATTGATCAAAGCCTTCCCTTCATTTGGATTAGGTGTTTATGCTTCTAAGCCTATGGACGGGTCTCAAATCAAATGATCCCCATCTCTGAGAAATTTGCATAAATTGAATTTCTATGGGGATTCTCGGGGTAATCCTAGGCTTTCATGTATAGGCATACTAATTACAGATAGCAATGGGGAAATCATCAAAGATTCTTATAAAATTATTCTCAGTGGTTCTAATAATGTGGCAAAAATGGAGACATTAAATCTTGGAATTGAGGTTGTGTTATCTCTTAAAATTAAAAATTTGGTAATAAAAGGTGACTCCATGGTTGTATTTAATGTTATAGGGGGGATTTGGGTCCTTTCCAATTGCATGTTTTTACCTTGTGGGGTAATTTTATTACTAAAAAATGGTCATTGATCAAAGTTCGCTTCCTCTAGATTAGTTGTTTCTGCTTCTAAGCCTGTGGACAGGTCTCAGATCAAATGGTCCCCACCTCCGAGAAATTTGCATAAATTGAATTTCTATGGGGCATCTCAGGGTAATCCTAGTCTCTCATGTATAGGCATACTAATTACGAATAGCAATGGGGAAATCATCAAAGCTGCTTATAACAAATATTCCTAGTGGTTCTAATAATGTGGCAAAAATGGAGGCGTTAAATCTTGGAATTGAGGTTGTGTTATCTCTTAATATTAAAATTTTGGTAATAGAAGGTGACTCCATGGTTGCATTTAATGCTATATCCAAAAAAATCAAATTCATGACATCTACATTATATTTTAAGTAAAATTTTATCACAAATAGAAGCTCTCCCTTATTATGAAATTAAGCATTGTTACATAGAAGCAAATGTGATAGTGGATTTCCTTGCAAGCAAAGCAATTGATGATGATCCCCTCTATCAGGAAGTACCAGGGCATTTCCTTTCTTATTTGGTATGATTGTGTTGAGCAATGTCCACCCACCAACCCCTATCATTGGTATTTTTTCTCCCTATCATTGGTATTTTTTCTTGTCTGGATTTATATGATGAATTTTTTCTTATGTTTCAATATATAAATGTCTCTAGGAAATGTTGTCATTTTTTTTTGGAAATCTGTTGTAATCCATTTAAGAATGATATTGTTTTGATTCATGATTTCTTGTCCTCATGCATATTAGTGGTTATTTTCATTTGTTTTCCCCACCTGGGGTAGATGTGTTATTCATAGTAATGGCTAGTTTTGATATGGTTGCCATTTCAGCCTTCCGATGTTGTGTTTGTCATGTGGAAGTTGGACATTGACATGGATTCCACCTCAGCTATGATTGGTCAGGTGGAAAATGTATGGTTCCTTTATTTTATGTATGGTTCGCTATCCTATTTTAATCATGATACTCAAGATAAAAAATAATTCAGGATTTATGGGTCTGTCAGGTGTGGTGTACTTCAATATGATCTATAGATTTTTTTTTCTTACTCGCTAATGTTATGACTTTTTGAAGCTTTTACTGGGCTATTAATTATAGGATATTTATTGTATATTTGGTATGGGGTTTCATACTTATCGACACTTCACATAGGTTATTTCAGTTCATATATTTCTTGATTGGACTCCATTTTTCCTGTAGCATTTTTATAGGCATGTCAATTTGCACGATAAGTTGTCTGACATGATGTTTGCACTAATATTTCTGTGCGGAATTTATTTGTGGCTCCATTTTATGATATTACATTTATGGAAATATGCCACATGGTCCATTTCAAACATTGAAGCTATGGTTTTTTCTCTGGCTTTCATTTAATTCTATGATTATAATCTGGGTGTTGTATCAATTCTTCGCCTACGTTAAGTTGGTTGTCTTTTCCAGCTGAAAACATGCTTTCCTTTATAATATTTGGATTGGTATTAGAAGGAATATGTTTGGTATCGTTTTCAATTGTGCTATGATAAAGATATATAAGATCACTTTCCCTCAAAAAAAAGTGGGAGGTTCACATCGACTCTAACTATGATATAGTCATATTATCCCTGGTCTTCAACATGGGGTTCTCACACATTGAGGAGGTCATTCAGTCACTAATTGATAATGAATGGCTAATATGCAATTCTTCTGCATTGTTCTTGGAGCTTACTTCTCGCTTTCTCATTGTTGTTGTGGATTTACTGATGGATATTCCTATGGTATTATTCATTGTTGAGAAGTATCTTAACCCTTCTCTTTTTTATTCTGAATTAATTGAATACCTTTTGCTTAATCACAAATTGGAATTTGGGTCATTCCAATTCCAGGGTTTATTCCTTTTTCACAATATATGGCTAAAAGTTATATCCAATATATTTTTTTGATGTTAGGTTGGATATTATGGATGGTTCTCTTAAAAACCCTATTAAAGATCTCAACAAGTTGCTTGAGGAATTACTTCTTGCTCTATATCTGTTGCACTCGATCATATGTTGAGGTTATGTACTCTCATAAGGCATAATTTGCCTCGTGATGGCCTGGAATCGTGGAATGTTCCTCCTTTGAAATCAGAGGCTCCTCTTGATGAAGATATTGTGGCATCTCTGTCTCCTTATATTGAAGTTTCTATGTTTGATTCTATTGATCACATGGTCATGGCGGTGTCAGGGGTTTCTTTTGAACCAATTATGGAAGATTCTCACTTTTCTCTTGATGTCTCCCCTTCGGATGAGGGGTCAAGTAAATGGTCTTCTGATGTCTCCCCTCTCTTATGATGTCTCCCCTCTAGTTGTTGGGTTATATGTTATATTTTTAGCATGATTACACTGCTGGTATAGTAAGCAATGGGGGTCGGTGGGTGGTTTTTAGCTCTTTTGGGATATTTTTTGCAGACATGGTTGGGGCTTATGCATGCTTAGACTTTGGATATCCTTGTCATCAAGATGTAATTTGTATTTTCTTTTTTATAATATTAATAAAAAATTTGTGACTAGCCAAAAAAAATTTAAAAAAATATTAGCTTAAAATTCGATTAATAAATTTAGAGGAATAATAAGTAAAAATTTGCAAGCAAGTAAGCAATGGACAATTTTATATTTATATACATGCACACACACACCAGGGATAACTTTAAGAAACTTCCCTCCAAAAAAAGATATAAAATCTTCGCAAATCTTTCATTTTTTTGAAAAAAAGAATAATTTTAATTGGTGAATCTATCAATTTTATGAAAAAATAAATTCTTATTAGCAGTTATTGTTTAATCACAATTTCTTTTAGAAAATATTAGTGAATCTCAAACAACAACAAAAAATTAATTAATCATCATGGCGAAAAACCCACACACCAAAGCCAAGTCCCTTATATTATAGTAAACAATGTTTACATACAATTCTACAGACAAAATCTTTCTCACGTGTACATTCACAGTCACACAGTTATGACAGCATACAGAGTACCCGATCACAACAGCTCTCAGAGACAACAGAAAATAATTCGGTCTGCAATTGATCTTCACTGAGTAATCCAAGAATAAAACTCATCATCATCCAACTGATTCGTCACGGTCATTTTTTATGTTACAGACTAGAGACGGTTCAATTCAGATCTTTGTCCGTTCAACTGTCTTTCGTAATTGTCCATTGAAGTGACATAGAGAACTCTCATTGAACTCCCAAGGTTCCATCTTGGACCAAACACCAATGGAAACCTCAGCTTGGTCAACATGACTCCTACCGTGTGGTCCCCAAATCCCTCTAGACGGCTCATCGAAGAGAGTCATAACTCTAAATCATCGGTAAGTCAGGAATTTTTGACAACTCTCAAACCAAGTTGGGAGTTAGGAGAAATGTCTGACTACCTAACTCCTTTATTTTTGGCAAGTCGAGCATTTGTGAAAACTCTCGAACCAAGTCTAGAGGTAGGAGAAATGTTCGACTACCTAACTCTTTTGTTGTCGGAAAGTCGTACATCGATACTAATTTCACAATTTCATGCCTAAAATATTAATGTAGTTGAAAACTTCACATCCAAATATTCATCGACAAGACATTAGGGAGGTCTCACCAAAATGACACTTTTGAGGGATTCAACCAATAAGTTTGAGGCACTACTCCTCAACAATCTCCTACTTGATGAATAAATTACTGGCACCTCCAAAAAATTCAGAGACATGGACATCAAGGCTCATTGATTTGGTACACCATTTGAACTTATTTGTTCTAACAAGCTTTGTCAATGCATTTGCAACATTCTTCAAAGTTTCTACCTTTTCCAGTTTTACCTTTCCATCTTCCACCATGTCACAAACAAAGTGATACGGCACATTAATATGTTTCATCCTGGCATGAAAAGTGTAATTTTTCACCAAACAAATGGCACTCTGAATGTCATAATAGATAGAGATCTGTCATGCATCAAACCCAATATGAGAACACAAATGCTTAGGAAAAATAGCCTCTTTATAGGCACGAGTTGCACCCATATACTCTACCTCTAAAGTAGATAAAGCAACCACAGCTTGTCACTTGTTCATCCAACTAACCACACCACCATTCATCATGAACATATCCATTGGTGGATCTTATTCTGTCAATGTCCCCTACCCAATCAGAGTCCACATAACCTTGAATGTTGATAGATATTTTTGATCTAGCAAAGTTACCATGATAGCACAAGGTGTACTAAGAAGTACCCGTCAGATATGTAAAAAATCTCTTCACTGCATCCCAATTTGGTCAACCTGGATTAGCCTTAAATTGGCTTAGTACTCCCACTGCTTGGGAAATGTCTGGTCTAGTACGGACCATTTCATACATTAGATTACCAACTGCACTTACATAAAGTACCTTGGTTATGTCCTCCATCTAGGTAGGAGATTTTGGACAATATTTATTTGAAAGCTCCCTTCCCTGCAACACTGGAACAACCAATTGCTTATAGACTGTCATATTAAATCTCTTAAGAACAGTATTTGTATACTTACTCTGACTGAGCCAAATCTTTCTATTCTTCTTGTTCCTTCTAATTTTCATCCCCAGAATATACCTAGCTCCACCTAGATCTTTCAATTCAAAATGTGTTGACAAATGAGATTTTAATTCTGAAATCATATCCTTATCATTCCCAGTGAACAATATGTCATCCACATACAGGGAAATAATAAGTACATGACAATTTTTAGTTTTAAAATAAACACAATTATCTAATTTTTGCCTCACACAACCGAATGACAACACAAATGTGTCAAACTTTTGGTACCACATTCTAGGTGACTATTTTAAACTATAGAGAGATTTCTTTAACTTGCAAACGAGAGATTATTTATCTGTTACAACAAAATGCTCAGGCTGGGACATATAAATCTCTTCCTCTAAATCACCATGAAGGAATGTTGTCTTCACATCCATCTTCTTGATCTCAAAGTCATATATTTCTACAAGTGAAAAAAGAAATCTGATAGATGTCATCTTAGCTACAGGAGAGAATATATCTCCATAATAAATTCCCTCTACCTAGGAATAACCTTTTGCAACTAACCTAGCTTTATACTTTTCCACACTGCCATCAAGACCAATATTTATTTTGAATACCCATTTACATCCAACAAGTTTTTGACCTTTAGGCAAGGGCATCAAATCCCAATTTTTATTCTTCTTCAATGATGTCATTTCTTCATCTGTAGCTTCCAACCAGGAATCTGAATCATACATTTTGATTTCCTCCTTCACAGTCCTAGGCTCATTGATATTAGTAATCAAAGCATAGGCACAATTCGAATCTAACATAGAGAATCCATACCTATTAGTTTGATGCCTCTCACGTGTAGACTTCCTCACTGACTAAGGTGGAGGTTCTTATTCTTCTTCTTGTTCTGAACTTTTAGAGTTACGATCTCTCCTCACTTTCAGGAACACATGGAGTTCCTAGTTCCTCCTTTACTGGAGTTAGACGAATTTCAACTAGATCTTCCTCTTTCTTATTCTTTTTTGACTACAAATCTACAGAGAAGGGTTTCAACTGTCAAAAAATTATACTTTTTTCTATGTTACCTTCTTAGAGACAAGATTCCAAAGCTTGTATCCTTTCACACCAATACTATAACCAATGAAGACACATTTAACAGCTTTGTTCTCTGATTTATATCTATTTACATCAGGCACATAAGCATATGCCTCACAACCAAAGACATGAATGTGTCTCAAAGAGGGCTTCTTACCAGACCATGCTACCATAGGTTTTTTTTCCACTAGCGTCGAAGTGGGAGATCTGTTTAACAGATAACATGTTGTAGCTACAGTCTCAACCCATAAATTCTTCTCCAGTCCAGTACCGCTCAACATACTTCTCACATTTTTCTTCAGTTTCCTATTCAACCTTTCAGCAACTCCATTTTTTTGTGGAGTATAAGGTGTTGTCTTGTGCCTTTTGATTCTATGATCTTTGCAATATTGTTCAAAGTCTATAGAATAAAACTCACCACCATTGTGTGTCCTTAAGCATTTAATTTTTCTACCAGCCTGATTTTCAACCAATTTTTTAAACTCTTTAAACCAACTGAACACTTTTGATTTACATTTTAGGAAGTAGACAAATTCCCTTCTTGAAAAATCATCAACAAAAGATACATAATATATAGACTTTGATAGTGAAGGTGTTAGGATTGAGTAATACTAAGAGGGGGGTGAATCAGTATTATAGCACTTTAAATTAAACTTCAACCAATTCCAAATGAAACATATGCTTACAGAAATGAAAAGAACATAAGAAAATAACACAGAACTCATAACACCATTATTTATTATCGAGGAAACCTTGACCAAGGGAAAACCCCGGTGGGGATGGTACTCACAAGCATGCACTAAAGTATAATGTCCATGTTAGGAGACCTAGCCCTATTAGGAGCTGAATGTTACATAGTACATTTCCTTGTTAAAGGAATAACAACCCCATTAAAGGTATACAACACCCTGTTAGGGTCCAACTGAGCTTACAGCTCTTACAACAAAACTTTTGTTTATAAAGTGTTCTCAGTAATGAACAAAACAAGCATCTACAATGCTTAGATAGTTCCAGTCATATCTCTTCAATGATCTTTGTCAACCTTTTCTCTTGCATCTTCCATTCGCATACATATATATCCTTCCTTATCTCTTATACTTCCTCATCATATCTTCTCTTTACAAAAAGTCTTCATATATATATCTTTATCATCATCAAGTCGGCTCTCTAAATCATTATTAGATATTCGTCTCTCAGTACAAAATAGAATTAATAATGCAAAGAGTAATTACAAAGTCGGCGCTCTTACATAACCAAAATATAGGTTATCCAAAATCATAATCCAACTTAGCTTTCTAGGAGTCCACGACATACTCCTTGATTCATCTCTACTTGTTCAACTCCTTTGTTACATTGTTTTGTTGTCTGGACATGTCTTCAAATCTATCTAAATTATTGTAATCATCTCCAAAACCAATTCAATCTTAGGTGGAGGTTATACATACTCCATAGTATCTTCCTCTAATTTTTCCTATCATAAAACTTCATACTCGATCTTCACTATCCAAAACAATGTCGTTATACTCTGTATTTTTGCTTCTGTACTTAGTCATTTTGAAGATTGTGTCTCCAAAAAATAACTTCATTCCAAGTGATCAATATACCATATGTGTTTCCATAAATGACAACCCATAAGTGTCTCATACCATACCAAAACTATCACTTTCCAACAATCTCTCCCTTTGGCATTGATGGCAACACTTAGCGAAAAATGACTAAGTGTCCCAAACTCAATGTTTTTCTTTTTCTCTCCATATATATATATATATTATTGTAACTCATTTTTCTTCTCTTCTCCCCCTTTGACAACAATGACAAAGGTGCACCAAAAATGTACAAAAATGTAGAATTTCAATGCTTTCTCACCAGTTTAAGTACATCCTGGAAAGTATCTTCCATGATCTTCACTCATGTGGTCCATGAATCAATCAACAATTGAATAATATGAATTAGTTCATTCAGTGCATGGGATGATATCTCTACTACCTTTTGTTCTATGGTCATAGAATGTTTCAATGACTCAACAGTCTTCTCCATATCAGATAAATGAACTTCAAGAATCGATACCTTAGGAGTGATTAGACTCTTCAGCAAACCAAATCTTGTCATGAATCTCCTTTTTTCAATATCCAATACATTCATATTTTCATAGATCTTTGTTATTTCTCTGTTGATCTCTAATATAGATTGTGAGGAGGTCTCACAACTGTCCATCATTCTATTCAGTGTAGCCTTTTCCTTTGCTAAAATATCTTCAATGTTCTTAATATGACTGGTAAGATTTATACAATATTTGTATAGCATCCTTCCATGTGTCACACAACTTCTGGCCTTTGATGTAGCTACTCTCAGAATGCCCAAGTCCCATGAAATAGACTGGAAAACTTCCTTCAACTTCTTCTCTTGATAACTCTTCTCTACCTTCTCTTCAGCAATGTTCATTAAAGACTCATAGTGACTATCAAAGTCATCTAGTGCCAAACTCAGATTTTCTTCTTCATCATTTCCTTGAAATACAATAGGTACTGGGAGAATTTTTTTCACAGTATTAACTTCTCTTGTGATTACCTTAGTCTTCTTATCTCCTTTCTGTTCAGATCTCTCTTTTGCTTTTGTGAATTCCATGAAGGATAGTCTCATCAATTCATCCTCATCCATACTATCAACATCAGTACTTAAATTTTTATCCTTACTTGCCCACAATAGAGTAGAAGATGTGTTAGGTTCATATTTTACCTCAACTCTTGCCTCTTTTTCTTTATTTGCATCAGTCTCACTTCTATGTTCAGTTTCATCTTTCTACTCTTCCTATTTATGTTCTTCTATTTCACCTGTCACTGTGTTATCAATATTTCCTGCAAATGGGTCCTTCTCATCAAGTGAAGTGTCAAGGGTCACAGGCACACCAGAAACATAGAAATATGGTTGCATGGTATCTTCGCTCTTCTCAACACTTACCTTAGCTGACTTAGAACACTCACCAATTCCTATAGGTGTAGGTGTAGTATGTTTAGGATGTGGATTATTCTCAGGAATATCACTCATAAGTATCTGATCCAATATCTTTTGAGTCTCTTCTAAAACTTCTTCATACTTCCTTCCCATAATTTTTACTAATCTTGTTTTGGTTCTCAATAAGGGTTTTAGTGCTCCCAAAATTCTCTCTCTTGTATTGAAACTACTGGCAACATGTCATCAATATCTTGATTTATAATAGCCTCATCTTCAATGTGTGCAGGTTGTTTCCTAATTTCCAATCTACCATATAGTTCCTCGGTTATACTTCCCTCTAACTCTAGTAGATTCTTCTTGAAAATAGGTAAATGATTTACCACTATGTCTTCAATCTTCAGTTTATCAGATTCCCCATACCTGTCATAGCATTTGTCCATTGAAACTAGCTTACCTTGCTCAATATCTCTCTTCTCCAACATCTTCAAATCGGGCTTCCATACATGTCTGTCACTTGAGGTCTATTTTCCAGTTTTCTTCTCTTCTCCTTCAGTCCTAAGTTCCTTAGGAGGTGAATCCGGTTTAGTGGATCTTGATTTTCTCTGAGGTACTAGCTTTACGGCCTCTTCCTACGATGTCTTTTGTGGTGGTGAAGGGGTGGTTACATCAATTATTATAGAAGGTGGACTAGTTACTTGTTCAATATCTGGAGGTGGAAGGGTTGCAGTAGCAGTGCTTTCCAACCCAGAACATCTCTCTGCTATCTTCTTCCTTACTTCTCTCATCTCTTCTTTGGTTAAACCAACCTTAGCTCCATAGTCATCAACAATGTTCTCTACTTTTCTCTTCCTCATCCCTCTAGTCTTCTCTTCTCTGACTTTAGCTGATTTTTCTTCATAGGTGCCCCATCTCTCCTCAGATGTATCTACTTCAGATGCCAACACATGTTCAATTTGCATAGTTAGAACTTCTGAACTAACTTCATAAACCATAGGGTAACACCATTTCTTTCTAGGTACAACTGCCTCAGAGCATACACAATCAGTTTCAATCATGAAACAAATTGTATCCTTGTATTTCTCAACTAACTCTTCAGGAATTTTGATTCTTTCTTTCATTTTCCTCTGAAGAATTTTGATCATTCCAAACAGTTCACCATCAACCCATGTTCTATCATGTCTTCAATAGCTTTGTGATGTCTGAATACTAGTAGGTATCCCTTCTCTTCATGCTCTAGGGTGCATGCCTGGAAACTTGTGCTCAATGTGGATATACATATGAACTAGGAGTGGTTCAAATCTAAAAGTCTTAGATTTATCTTTCTTAATCAGTTTTACATTTTCCAAGAATTGTTGTGCCAGAACCTCGCATAGGTTATATTTAGTGTTTTATTTTACCATCATGTAAGCCATCATAATGAATCCTGCGTAAACTGAATTAGGTCTACTGCTATAGTAGAATTTGTATCCAAGTATCATAGCAATCAGTCTGACATCTTATAGGAAAATATCATTCACTGCCATAGATCGCCTATCCCATTTAGAATGTGTTAGGGTTTTGACCTATTTCTTTATGTTCTTCTCAGCCATAGGGATAACTCCAGTGTTGTCTAACCCAATTATCTCATGGATCAATTGACTACATATCTTTATAGGTTTCTCTCCTATCCAGATGAACTGATCATGAACTCTGCTAAGTAAGATTTTGAATCATTCATCTTCGTTGAACTCATATAGATCCAATATTTTTTATAATGCTCAACTCATCTATGTGTTTGTATTCCTCCTTCATTTTTCCATTATCAGTCATGTATTCCATTTCTGTAGAAATCTCATCAACACCCAATATATCATACTTGCAATGAATGTATGCCCTAATATCCTCTACATGCAAGACGGTGTGTGGTGTCTGAGAAAATGCTCCTTCAGGGTCGTCTTCACAAGACTTAAATGGATGTTTCTTGAATTTGTATCTAGGTCAATCTAAAACATCATAAATCAAAGGTGCATCCATAGCTTTTGTATGAGTAGATGATGTAAATACCTCAATTACGCTGAATTTTGAATTCCCGCTTTGATCGATCACGCAATGTAGCTGTTAGACAGTCTGATACTTTCTAATCTTTATTCTCCTTAGGTCGTTGCTCTTCAAATAGTGAAGAAGTGGGTATTTCAGATGTCTTTTTATTCATTGTTAAGTGTAAGATACACATTACCTAATATACTTAACATAGTGCACTGTCCAGTCAATTGTAAATCTCGCGATCACCAAATATGCATCGTTTGATGTTGTGCTCATAGATATAAGTTATATGATGTCTGCAAATATCACAACTAAGCTTGTTGGAGCTTACTCCTTAGAATCAGGGGCTAGATATAATCTGATGTTCTCATCCAATGCTCCCCCTAAGGCCATGGTCAGCCATTTAGGTTGATTTTCCTTTGTTAGCATCAGGAGAAGATCCAGTAGCATCCATTGTCTCTCCCTGAACCAATATCTCACTAGACTCTTTGACTCTCCGTACCTTACCACTACTATTATCTTCTGGTTTCCTAAAAAATTTGTCAAAATCACTCTTATATTCTGCAAGACTCTTTCCAGTATCATTTTTATTCTTCTTTGTATCCACAGTAGGTGGTACTCTTATGTTATTTACTCCATTATACCTTCAAAACTTTGCTATATAACCTGTATTGTTAGATTTGTAGCATATAGGAGGTTTTTTGTTCTGATTAACTTGCAACTTACAATTCCTTGCAATGTGTCCAAGGTTATTACATTTGTAACATGTGATCTTAGTTGTTGATTCTTCTCTGGTGTAATCTTTTCTATATCTAGATTGATCAGGTTTCCAGCATTCTTCTTTCTTGTGCCCATATGCATTGCAATTAAAACAATAACCAAAAAAAGTCCTAAAAGGGCTATTACCTCTACAATCTCTCTTCATGTATCCAAACTTGTTACATCCAAAACATCTACCTCTGAAAGGTCTGATATGTTCTTTAGGTTCTTCAAGAATAGGTTTTTCTCCATCAATCTTTGCATCAGATGTTTCTTCTTGATTCTTAGAACATTCAGCTTCATTGAAGCCAATACCAGTCATATCACCCTTAGGTTTCTATCTATCTCTCTATTCTGATGACATGTAATTGATTGAATGTTTGATAATGTTAAGTTGAAAGATAATGCAAGTCATTAAATCAGTTAATAGACTGTATTTTCATTGATGTCAACTTGATATCATCTATACGGTCATGTACATAATTCCAAAGACTTCAGAGAACCAAAGTTATGCTTTCATAAATACATAAAAGTCAAGTATTCACTAAGTGACAAACAACACTGATGGAGTGCACACCGATGGACAGAGAAAAGAAGAATAGTCATGGTGATACGTGACAATCAAAAGCATAGTGCTGCCCGACGAACAAAAACCACAGAATGCCCGACAAGCAAAGTCAAAAGGTTGCCCGACGAGTAAAATTCCAATGATGCCCGATGGACGGAGATCACAAAGCTAACTAGAGTCTCACCAACAGATCAGTCAATTGTCATCGACAACTAACTGCAGTGGTGACTGAAAGAACAGAGAGTTCAGAAAATGACAAAATATCTAGTTGGCAGAGCTAAATATAGACTTAACTAGTTGTCTACTTTGTTTTATTCGACCAGAGATAAGTGATTGATTTAAAGATGATTTGTACAATTGGCAAGAAGATATCTACGAGACAAATCAGGATTTATGCTTTAAATCTAATTGGCTGGATTGTTTATCACGCCAAGAATCAAGAACCAAGAAACAATGAATATTATGTCTATATAAGAGACAAGCTTAATTCATTTACGAATGGGATTAAGGGGAGTGAATAGAAAGAGGATGCTGAAGAGAAGCTGATGAGGAAAAACTTCATGCAGTACTAATCAAACAAGTTGAAGAAGAGCTAAGGAATTTTGCAGAGAACTGACGAACAGTGAGCACAGCATCACAGAGCAGAAAGTATGCAGCACAAGGATTGAATTGATACATTGGTCAGAGAGGTAATGTACTTAAATAGATCTGAAAATCTGCAATTCAAGTTGCAATATGATTAGGTCATAGTGTTTCAGTTTAACCATTGAAGCATCAAGTCTCTTAACCGAGCGAGACTTAATAGTCTTCTATATATTGAGGTACATCTCAAGAAGTGCCAAAAAGGTTGATTCATGAAAGTAGCATTGGACTTGCCCGATACCTATTGATAGTCTAAGAAGGAGGTTGATTCAAGGATGG
>MU225558.1:1207329-1217948 GCA_018584345.1 Thuja plicata | reverse complement strand
ATAATGAATAGTCACAACTATTCATTATAGATTCTATATATAAATACAAATATATTTTTGTAGAATCAATCAATCACCAAGGCAATTGCATTCTACTACATATTAGTTTATACATTATCTTCAGATCTACATTTCTTAACAGTGAATATAGCTTGTATAGAGTGTCATTTTGTACACTCTTGGCCAGCACTATTGAGTCTCTAGTCATTTTGCAACCACCATCCGAGAAAGTAACTTACACGCCAACATCATTCAGCTTACTAAGAGAGAAAGTTTTGAGCCAGACCTGGTATGTGCATTACACCATCAATTCCCTTAATTCTTTCATCAGGAAACTAAATTTTAACTCTTCCACAACCAAAAATTTCAATATTTGAATCACTTTCCAGATACACCTTTCCACCATCATAGTTATCATACTTCAAGAACCATTCTCTGTGAGATGGCATGTGAAAATATGTGCCTAAATCAAATAACCATATATTATCATATGTTATTTTCAAGGCTGCAATAAAGGCATCTACATCGCTCCGGGAAGACTCAATGTCAAAAATGTTCTTCTTCTTCTTATTTTTCTCCTCTTTGCAATCCTTTTGGATATGACTTGTCTTCCCACAATTTCAGCACTTCACCTTGTTCTTATTTCTAGGAGACTTTGATCTCCCCTTTGACTCAGATTTGGACTTCTTTCCCTTCTACTTGTCTTTATCCTTTGGTATGCCCCAAATAACAAGAACCTCTTTGGTCATCTCAAAATATTTCCTTCAAGATTCTTTTGATAGCAACGAAGCAACCACATCTTCCATTTTGAAAGTGGTTTTTTTACTTCCAATAGCCATCACCATATGATCCCACGTGTCAGGAAAGGAACATAACAAAAGTATGCATTGATCCTCATCATCAATCTTTACTCCAACTGAAGTTAGTTGTGCAACAATAGTATTGAAAGCATTAAGATGGTTTGTTATAGATGTGCCCTCATTCCTCTTCAAAGAGTACAACCTCTTCCTTGGGAATAGCTTATTTACCAAAGAATTTCCCTTATAAATATCGCCAAGTATCTTCCATGGGGATGCTATTGACTTTTCTTCATAAAAATTCAATAGGACATAATTTTTCAAGAAGATTCTAATCAGTCCTTTGGCTTTCCTATCTGCAAGATCCCAATTCTCTTGTTTCATGCCTGAATATTAAGATCTAGACATTGACATCCAAATATCTTTATCTGCCAATAGGTATTCCATATTGAGTTTCCATAAGTCATAATTGCTACCATTTACCTTCTCAAAGTCCACTCTTCCTGATTCACTCCACATCTCAATCTGCAATCATGATCACAAGTCCTATTGCAAAACTCCCACTGCAATAATGACACCAAAAAAACCCGTCCTACCCACAAGGATAACATAACTGGCCAAGCTTTGATACCACTTGTTAGGAAAGCTAAGCGCGTAAACACTTTCAATAATATAAAATTATTAGGAGAGAGAAACAAGGATGTCTTTCAATTTCAATTATAGTCAAATTAAGATGCGCATTAATTGAATAACAGAGTAAGAAAGAGAATCACACAAATAGAACAAACACTACTATTTAAGTGGGAAAACCCTTACAGGAAAAAAACCAACACGCCAAAGCCAAATCCCTTATATTACAATAAATAATGTTTACATACAAGTCTACAGACAAAATATTTCTCAGGTGTACGTTCACAGTCTCAATTCTAGCAGCATACAGAGTACCTGATCACAATAGTTCCCACAGACAAAAGAAAACATTTCGGTCTACAACTGATCTTCACCGAGTAATCCAAGAGAAAAACTCATCATCATCCAACTGATTCTTCACAGTCATTTTTTATGTTACTGACTAGAGATGATTTAATTCAGTTCTTTGTGTGTTCAACTGTCTTCCGTAATTGTTCATTGAAGAGACGTAAATAACTCTCATCGAACTCCCAAGGTTCCAACTTGGACCGAACACCAATGGCCACCTCATCTTGGTTGACATGAGTCCAATCTTGTGGTCCCCACATTCTTCTGAACAACTCATTGGAGAGAGTCATAACTTTGAATCATTCTCTGCAAACTTTGATAACACCCAACTCCCTAACCAAGGAGAAATGCTTGACTACTTAACTCCTTTGATGTTGGCAAGTTAGGAGTTTTTAAAAACTCTCAAACCAATTCGGGATTTAGGATAAATTCCCGACTACCCGACTCCTTTGTAGTCGGCAATTCAGGAGTTTGTGACAACTCTTGAACCAAGTCAGGAGTTAGGAGAAATGCCCGACTACCTGACTCCTTTATTGTCGGCATGTCGGACATTGATACTAACTTCGCAACTTCATGATAAAAACATTAAACATAGTCGGCGACTTCACATCCAACTGTTCATTGACAAGACATTATGGCGGTCTCACTGAAATGACACTTTTGAGGGATTCAACCAATAAGTTTGAGACACTCCTCCTCAACAAAATCTTTGATGGGTTTAAGGGATAGACTCTATAGTATTTAGCTACTACCATTTATTTAAAATATAATCTAATAACCCTCATTGTATTATGTGAGATAAATGTATCAATATTTTTTAATTCTAATGAGACCCAAAATTTCTTCAAGACCATTGATTCTATTGAGATCAACAATTCAAAGGAAATTTTAGCCCACATAATCATTATAAATCATATAGAAACATTTTTACCTCATGGAATATAATGAGGATCACTAGATTATATTTTAACTAAGTAATGGAAATTAAATATTGGTGATACGACTATACTGTAACTAATAATTATGACATATTATTAGCGAATTAATTTTGATTTCTACAATAACTTATAAAATTTAGGTGAATCAAATATAATCATGTATCGAATATTGTAGTGAATGTTTGAGTTCAAATTTTTAATAAAATAAATTATTTGGCAATTTGAATATTTCTAAATAAAAAATGTGGCAATTTACGTTGCCTTAAATCTTGACTTATTAGCCAAATTTGGATTCTCAAATTTCAAAAAATAGCCAAATGGTGAATATTATCCACTAAAAAAATCACTGATATACACACACAAACTAAATACAAGGCTTGCAATTTAATTTATATAATAAAATCACAGTTATATCTTTCTCTCATTAACATAATTATTCATGTTCAACTTTCACACTTTATACAACACCATACAATTTTAATATATAAAAATATAGGTCCACATCTTCAGGTTGGTACACTATTATTTCAATGCTTTATCATGTGATTTTGAAAATGACTACACCACCACACATTTTCATTATATTTTTTGTAATTATGTTATGATATTGAAATCTACCTAGGTGACGCCCCTATCAATTAGAATGAGTCTCACAAAAAAACCATAATCCTTATATTTTGGGATAAAACCCTCCATTTCGAAAAGAGGGGAAATAATTCACTCATATTAATAGTTTATACTAGACATGCTATCTTTTTTTTGTGAATAGTGTACATTATCTAGTATTAATAATAACTAGACACCATTTTCATCAAAAAAGGAGGGAAAATAATTCACTTACTCAACATACAACAACACCTTCTCTCTCTCATTCAAGATCTCATATACTATTATAGGCAACTTGAAGTCTTGGGATACACAATATTGCACAAGTACAACCATTTTGAGCTCCCACGTGTATTTATTTTCATAGTGTTTTGGTGTATCACATTGGTTGGATACTCGAAGAATTTTCTCTAGGAGATGGTGGTAATTTTCTAGAGGGTTTTTGTTGTTGGTTCGACTATCTCTCCTTCATTGTGGAGATTTGGTGTTTTTTTCAGTTTCCATAATATATTTATCATCTTTTAATTTGTAGCATTATATTTATTACATTTCTTCAATATTCATTATCTTTTATCTATCTTGGTTGTTCATAGATATAGGAATACCAAAGCAGGGGTTTTACTGAGGCAAACCTCTTAATACAACCACCCCAATCTTTCTCTATGTTTTCTTTATGTGTAGATTCGTTTGGAGTCTTTTACAAGTTCAATGTATTTATGGTCTTTGTCTCTTACTTTGTTATTTATTTTAGTTATTTTAATAGACACTCATTGTTCATATTTTATTCTATTACATTTGTATTATTATAATCTTGAAATGCATGCAGGTACAATCTCAAGGTTTTTTATGGAATCCTATTGTTTTATGATATGAGACAATGACACATGGCAATGTAGTTTGCACATGGATTTCTTGTGTTCAAGGCCAAGGTCTCATGTAGTCTATGAAATACTCGTACACATGTCCATTTTATATTCCTTTAGCAATTAGGTGTTATTTTTGTAAACAAAGAGATTATTATTTCTTCCTTCTTGTAATGGAATTTGCATTTTCATAAACATAGATATTTCAATTATAGTTAAAGGATAAACTAAGGTGTTATCACACATCTTACTTATCTAATGTAATAAAAATTAAAATCTCATTCATAAAACACTATCCTTTAGTAGAGTTACTTTCCCCCATCGCATCTATGATGGAATATATAGTCACAAATAATTTTGATCTTGTTGATTTTGGGTTTGGAAAGCCTATATTTTCCAAATCCATTTTGAATGTTGTGGTAGATTTTCACTCCCTACTCTCCAACATAAAATAAGATGTCATTGTCTATTATTTTAACCTTTCACCCAATTTTGGCCTTCAATATTGGAATTCATAATCTATATTCAAATTCATAGATCAAACTTTCTTCTTGTTTCTTTTTCTTTTTTGTAAAATTTTGCAGAATTGCGTATTATTCATGCAATTTATATCTATATATTTTTCTATGTAATATTCAATTCATATTATGCTCCTAATAAGCTATTAATATAACATATTATATGTGAATTTAATTGGATTAATATTATATAAACATCAACTTTGATGGCTAAATTCAACTGTAGAAAATATCCATCATTTGATGTTTGTATTATTTTGTATGGGCAAATTCCCTCATGTCATTTTTAACATCATATACATTAATAAAATTTGAAGAGTGTGTCAAGATATCTATGAGGAAGATTCTTAACATGTACAAGAACATAAATTAAGTAAAGTAAAACTCAATATTCATCTAGAATCAACTACAATCATGAGCTATATTCTAAATAATGTATGTATTTCCTTGTATAAGCAAATTTTCAATCATTTATATATGTTAATGGAAATAAGAACTACCATGGTAATGTCAAATAATGTAATTAAGAAGATGTCTTTCTTAAAAAGACACTTCAAGTATTTATCAAAGATGTCAATACAATCTTAATGTAGTTCATTATTGTCCCTATAATGTTTATAGTTCCATGACATCATATTATCAATGTCAAATCTTACAATGGTTTTACACCAACCCATGAATTATAGCATTATTTTTTTTCTTTTAAAAAAAATCATGTTCATGCAATTTTAATTATGTAAAAAATATTATTAATATAATTTTATATTGACATAATTAAGTATAATTTTATTTTTATTACAATCTCCTATAAAGTATGATCATGATATTCATGAATTTTTCAAGTTGTTATAATATATGTCATTGTTTATTTGAATGTCTTGTTTATTTTTTGTGTATCTCGTGTTTGTCTTGTACACAATACATTATAGTTAAATAAAAAAATGCGATAACAAACAAACATTACAATTATATAAAATAGTTTGTGGCCTTAATGTGGTGGATAATGTGGACTTATACCAATGATGCAAGTTCATTTGCAGATTTGTTGGTTTCTGGTCTTCTCTACCAGATCTCCATTGCTAGGTGATAGATTCCCAGAGACCCTTAGTTTCTGCTAACATTGAGATTTTCCCTTGTTCTAAGGGGATTTTTATTGCTAGTTTTTTTCTTTCTTCTTCTAACACAGATCTAGTGTTGAGCAAGTTGTGTGCTTGGGGGACTCGCTCTCTTTCAGCCAAACCCTAGACAATCTCCTTCAACCCTCTTACTGAACCACTTAGAGTGTCCCTGATGTGGGTCTGTCTTCCCAATCTTCCCCTTCATTTTTGGAAGAATTTTCATTTTGAGGTCATCAAGAAATCTATTGGTTATTTCTTAAAGGTGGATAATACCATAGCCACCATGGTTCTCTCTAGCTTTGCATGCATTCTGGTTGACATTGGCATCTCCACACCTCTTCTTGGGGATGTGGTTCTCATGGTTGGGGATAGACCATGGACTCAATTGTTGGATTATGGTTGCCTCCCCTTTTGATGTCATTGGTGGTTCTCAACTAGTCACCTAGCAATAGATTGTTCTCTATCGCAACGTAAAGGTGCTACCAGTTGGTGGAAGGACGCTAATGATGATTATTTGATTGTATTGGCTTCTGATTCTTCCTTTGATGAATTTTTATAGGTTGTTGATGACCCCCCTTAGGATGATGCTCCTACTATTAATTTGGCCTCCTTGGACCTAGTGGATCCTACTCCGCCTCTTCTACTAGTGTGTCACCTCTGGCTATGTGGGCCCTTCTTAGTTTGCTACTCCTACTCGGCTTCAACCTTTGGCTGACAATGTGCAGCCTTGTCAGCGTTGCCTATTGTGTGACAGTCTCTCAAAGAGGGTTCCACCACTTGCCCCTTGTGGTGGGGATCCTAGTGATGGTATCACTTAGATAGTTGTCCAACGACGTAGGAAAAATTGTTCTTCAATTTCCCATTCTCTTCCTCACACTATGGGTGAGCTATCTACCCACTCGTGAGCGGGTTACTAGCTATTTTTCTTGAGTGTTGTTAATGGTATGTTCTTGACCTTGTTGTAAATGACATTTTTTTGGTCTGTCTTTGTAAGTGCCAACACCCGTGTTTTGTTGCTTTATATAATAAAAAGAAAACAAGCATTAAACAATCAAATACATTCAATAAATGTAGCAATGTGTATGAATAAACAAATTTATGATTTCTATTAATTTCAAAATATAATGTACTTTAATGCTATTGCTTTAGTGATTTGACACACCATGTAATGTGTGAAAGATTTTGCAAAATTATTTTTTGAATTACCTTTCTTGACCAACAATAATTTAACCCTAATTATATCTTTAGGAGCTTTAGAAAAGAAAAAAAGCATTGGAAATATTCTTCCTCATATTTTGGCCCCCTTAGCATCTTCTAAGGTCCCCACAATCCCAACACCCTACAAAGAATCTTATGGTGTGAATGAGTACAAAGGAGGTAGATCCAAAGTGCAAGGTAAAAGTGGCATTGAGGCTAAAAGCAATGTAAGATATAAATGAGGATGACATGCATACAATAGTTTTAGAAGATGTACAACAACCTATTCAACTAAATAACCCAAAATAGAGATGCTTTTAAATCCTATATTGGGAAAGGAGGTATTATATGAAGAGAATATTTGCAATAATGGCTTGAAATTGTTACTGGACATATTGATGGGGTTAAAAAGAATATTTGTCCTGGAATATTTTGTCTTCCACTATTTTATGGCAGGTGTGGAAGTTTAGAAATGAGGAAAGGTATCAAAACACCCCCAGGGTTCTTACTGAGTCATTTTGTAGACTCACTTATTTTAAAATTTTCTTGCAGGTTCATACTACTATGTTGATTGAAAAGGAAAAGCTTAAGAGGTTCTTGAAGATGGGATGTGCTACCTTCTTTGTCTTCGAGATGAAGGGTGGATATGAGTGGAGGAAGAATATTGGTAACTTACATATGTTTGAAAAGACTTGCAAAAAGCTTAACCAAGAGGTTAAGAAAAATAAGAACTCCAAAAAGGATGAAATCTTTATGCTTGCTCAAATCCAGGAAAAGAAAAACATCGCTTCAATGGAAGGAGCTATGGGATGGACTGCCTGGGTTGATGCACATGATGATCTCTTACATTAGTATTCTGATTTAGTCCTTTTTTTATACTTTGTATTTATCTATCTGTTATAAGATTACTATGATACTCTCATGATGGGGCTTGGCCTCTTTCTTTTGTACATTTTGATGTAGTTGGTTTCTTTTGCTATTGATATTACTTTGTGACCACCTTATATTTAATATTTTAAAAAAAATGGCTTGATCCATAAATCATATGAAGAGAAGATTTCCAATCATGGCTTGAATGCTAATTTGATAAGTGAAACTTTCTTTGTTATGCCAATCTAAATAAGGCTACCCAATCTTCTCTTGCAATATTGAGTTGATTCTCGCTTTCAAGGAATGACAACCTATGTAGATTTTAGCTTCAGATTTGAAAATAGATAGGTTGCTCATTCCACTTCAACCAAAATACAAGTAGATTAGACATCTCTAAAGGTCTTCCAAAAGAAATATGGTCGAAAGTAAGCCAAAGGATATTGAAGCAAATGTTGGATTGTGAGAACAGTCCTTTATACTATAAGAAATGTTTCTAGGTAAGTTTCGTCAACATGCAAAAATAAAAAGAGTTTGCAAAACCAACCACATGATGAAAAGGTGCATTTTATTCTTATTGTATTATAAAAGCCGCAATGCTTACTCGTAGGTGACTACCCTATCTCCCTCAACAAGATGGCTATACCTCCCCCTCATCACCAAGTTTTGTAGGCATTGTTCAATCTTCCCTAATGGGAATTAATGTAAAGGGAAAAAAAATGTGAGCTAATATAGATACATTAACCTCAAGGAAGAGATGGTTAAGATATAAAATCCTTTTACTAGAAACATATTGCCATAAAGATTAAAATATAGAGCAAGAAAAATGGAAGGTTTAAATTCCACCATCTTAGATATAAAAATAGCATAGTCGAATATTTTAACACCAAAGAATTTCCAATTCCTAAAACTTTCTTGGAGTTTTTTATTTGTCATGCCCAAAAATTTGCGCCCAAAAATGCAACAACTTTTTTTTTTAAAAGGTGAATTTAATAGAATATTAATGTCAAGAGGGTGTAAGGGGTATCATGACAAGTGTCAACCTCCCTTAACCCTAAACGTCTACTAAAGGATTAGTTGCACAAGGTGACATTAATCATAAATTTGGCTAGGAATGATTTTAGGATATTGCTCGAAGATTTAACAAGGTGAGGTTATGTGGAGTACGCATGTCATTCACTAAATTTTATTAATAGAGTTTGATGATGTGGAGAAAGAGAGAGAGAGAGAGAGAGAGAGAGAGAGAGAGAGAGAGAGAGAGAGACTCCCTGTTCTCCGTCTCCAGGGTCATTCGAAAAGCCTGGTAAGTTATTAGATGATGAACTCTACGCTTAATTAATTCTCTAGGGTAGGGCACTGCCATAATATTATTTTTATAATAGTCAGTATAGTGGCCACATATATTGACCATATAAAATAAACATTAAGAGTCCCCGAGATTTATTTAAAGACTTTAATTAAGTTCACCCCCCAAAAAAAAAATATTGACCAATTAAATCTTTTTTTTTCTAATAACATAATTTTAATCCAATCGTATTAATAATGTTAGGTCGGATATAATATTTCAAAGATATTCTCTAATTAAAAAGGTCATTCTACTTAATCGTTAAAGATTAGGTTAATGAATGAAAGATTTTAGATTGCAATTAGCTATCGAAGAACGTAATTCTTTCAATAGATCCATATTAATAGAATCTACTAAACCCCGCTAGAACTTACTCTTCGCAAAATAAGCTTGTTGCAATTTCTGTTCCGTTAAATTCACTTTGAGTAATTATACTTACTGTTATAGAGAAATCTCAAACTAATCCTTTACATTTCCTTTTATTAATTAAAAAAAACATTAAATCTTTTTACTCAGTTCATCTCCTCAAATTGTCAAAAAAATACCCAATTCATACAATGTCCTAATTAATCTGACTAATAATAATACTAAATGGAGAAATGTGAACTTCCCTCAAAAAGGTAACTAAATAAAATGTAATAACTTAAGGAAGAATAAGTCTTTCCCCCCCTTCATCTCCCATCTCAATTTTGAAATCCTAACCCTAATTTGAAATTAGGGTTAGGTTTTCAAAGAGATAACTAAAATTTTCTTTTTTTTATATTTACTATCATTTTCTTCTCATCCCTCCAAACCCTAGTTCATATTTTTTTTTGTTTTATCTTCTTGGATGCTTGGGTGAGTTGCAGGTC
Source organism: Thuja plicata (assembly GCA_018584345.1). Taxonomy (NCBI): domain Eukaryota; kingdom Viridiplantae; phylum Streptophyta; class Pinopsida; order Cupressales; family Cupressaceae; genus Thuja; species Thuja plicata. The sequence continues at coordinate 1,207,870 of MU225558.1, read as the reverse complement.
TGATGACCATGGTGGAATAAGTAAGGCCGAGATTTACCTTGTATATATATATATATATAGACACACACACACACACACACACACACACAGAGTATTGGGTGTATATATATACATATATTTATATATGTATATTTGTATCTTTAATATGAAAAATCCTATACCAAATACATTTTGGGGCGGCGGCGCTTGGCAGTGAGAGGGGGAACTGCGCGGAACTTGGCGGCCGCGTTATTTAACAGCGCAGGGTTTAATCGGCGGGGAAAGGTGAATGGTGGTTGGGCCAACCGTGGGTGGTGCCGCCCCCACCGCCCACCACCGCGGCGGCTTTGCCGCCGATTGTGGTGGTAGTGGTGGTGGCCACGCCCACCACAGCTACCCACAGTTAAATGAAGGCCACAGGTGGGGGTTGGGGTTGGCTTCAGCCGCCCCTCCCACATTCGCCTTTTTTTTAATATTATTTTGTTTATTTTTTAATATTATGTAATGTTTTAAAAATGCATTCTTTTCTTTTTAAACACGTTTTATTTTATATATATATATA
>MU225558.1:1147292-1175836 GCA_018584345.1 Thuja plicata | reverse complement strand
ATTTTGAAAATGGCAACCAAACGCAGAAGATGGATTGACTCAGTCATCTTCCGGGTCAACCAAACGGTCCAAACTATCTTCCGAATACACAAAACCGGAATTTCAAAACCTGATTTTGAGATAATCAGGTTTTGACTCAAATTCCAATTCTGCAAACAAACGGGGCCTTAGGGAAGGGTTGTGAGTGTTTTGCAAGTTCATGTGCACAAGTAGAGGAATTGGAAAAGATTCATCGTCTTCGCAAAGAGACATTAAATCTTATAGTTGGAATCAGAACTATGAAGCATCACAAGAGATGCAAAAATCCTTGATGAAGAAGCAAAAATCCTCAAGCTAAAAGCTGATGTTGCAAGTATATCTCGGTGAATGAAGACCATTGGGGCCTCATGGAGATGTTGTGCTCATTGGAAGATACCAAGAGCAAGGATTAAGCCCACTCCAACAAAGAGGAAAATTTCCATGGTGGATCAAGTCTACCAAGAACACCTCAATTTAAGGTTGAAACAACGCCATTCAAAGGAGATCTAGATGCATTTAAGGTTAAAGCTTGACCATTTGTTGGCACAATTGGAGCTATATTTATGTATGCATACACTTAGTTTGGAACAAAAGATTTCCTTTGCTAGATTGAGAATGACAATAGTCTTTAACATGGTTTGAATGTATCTGGCATTGAGAAAACAAGCTTCTATTAATGCATGAGATCAATTTAAGATATTGATTAAGAAACCAGCTTTTCCCAATATAGCATAGAGAGGAAAAATGTACGTAGAGATAATTTAAAAAAAAAAAACTGGACAAAGTGTGCAAGAGTAAAATGGTGAATTTTGTATAGGGGTTGTACAAATGGAGAAAGATATGAGTATGAGGTGCTGATGAAATACATCAGAGGCCTTCATGACCATCTTCAAAGCTCAATGTTGCCGTCTAAGCTGGTGGACATTGATGAAATATGCTCACTACCTTAAAGAAGGTAGTCCATCATCTCCATAAACAAAAGGAGCTATGGCCAAGGCAAAGAAGGTGGGTGCTACAAGAACCAAAACAAAGCCTACAAAGCATTGTGACTATTGCGATGTGGTCATACGGATACAACCTGCTCAAAGCTAAATCTACAATAGCGTTCTTTCCAAAATGTTAATGGCTAAGGGCCAATGCGATTACCATTGGTAAGGGAAAAGAAGTTGATCGTAGCTAAAAGATTGTTTTAAATTAGGCATACACCATGGAATGGGATAGTTCTAATGTTTTGCCACAACACCAAGAGCATTCAAAGTTGTTTAGCATCAATATTCAGATTAACAGTGTTAAAGCTGAATCACCTTTTATTCTTGTTCACAAGCTAATCTTATTTCTCAAGATTTGGTTGGAAATTTTGGTATTGAAACTCATCAACACCCCAAACCTTATGTTTTGGATGGGACAAAAAATGTCATTGATTTGTCCATAAATAAGCAATGTACACTGAAGTTTCTTGTTAACCAAAAATTTGTTGATGAAGTGGTTTTAATGTTGTGCCCATCCATTTAGGTGGAGTTTTGTTTGGCAGCCCCTACATGTATGACAAGAAAGTTGTATACTACTAAAGGGCCAACAAGAAACGTTTTCAAAACTATTGGGGCAGTTTTGTAACAATTAAAAACTGGCAGCTTAATCACATGACAGTAACAGCAAAAATGCCAGTGTGCGCGTAAATGCACCTAGATGGGAAGATAAGTATATAAGTTGAATTGATTGAATTATAGTCAGAGTTTTGTAGGTTCAAAAACAGTCATAGGAAAAAGAACAAAAGTGAGGGCATAGGAGAGTAGTTGCAATGATCTTAGGAACTGAAATAAGCTAATTTCAAGCTAGTTGTATACCCAAGAGGCCTAAGATCAGTGGTCCCCCGGAAAAAAAAGTGTTGTTTTGGAGATGGGAACATCCCTAGATTTATGGGGTCAAATTCAAAACATCCTCTCTCCTTGCCCCTCCACTATCACTTATAGGAAAAGATGTTGCCTCTTGCAAGGGGCAACAAGGAGGCTCTCTACTATACCCTAGGAAGCGATCCCTGGGCGTCCCTCAACTATCCCAAGGATTGCTGGAAGTCCCCTTGCCCAAGACAACACTGCTAATTAAAATACAAAACACATTTTTAAAAATCTATTCCTGCTGCCCTAAACCTAATAAGGAGGCCCCTCCAACACCTCACAACCCCTAAAAACCTATAAATATGCTAGCTCGCCCTCAATCAATGTCATGATCAACATTCAACAATTTGCTGTTCAAAGTTCTGCATTGACCTTGAAGAGAGGAAAAGTCTCCATCCACTTCAAAATTCTTTCATCTTTTTCAATCATCATTCAACAAGGTAAGTCTATGAATCAAATCTAATGTGTTAAGGAGTTCAAGTTTAAATCAAACAAAATGCAAATGTCAATTAAAGAATCAAATATTTATCTTTTTTGTCTCTCTTTTTCAAAGTTTAAGTTTCTCAAATATTGTTTTTTGTTTAAAACTTCAAAATTTTATAGTATAAATGTTCTTAGGGTTCAAAAAATTATAAATGTTGTTGTAGGGTTCATAAATACTGATTTAGGGTTAATAAATGATGTAGGGTTTTCAAATGTTGTTTTTAAGGTTCATAAATTAGATAGCTGATTTAACTTTAGTGTATCCTCTACTTTTGTACCTTCTGCAATCTAATATAAGAAAAAACATATGTAAAATCATCTTTTAGTTCTAACTATTTGAATTTACTGTATATGAATGTTTGAATTTTTATTTTAGACTTTAATTTTGTTACTTAAATGGTCAAATAAGGACTGAATTGTTTGTGTACCCACTGATTTTGCACATCATGTGATCAGAAGTAAGAAAGACAAAAGTCAAATCCTTGTTTGCGAAGCTATTTGAATAATATTTAATTATATAATTATGTGCTGCACAGGGACGTGTCCCCACCCCTCAAACCCCCATCCCCCTCCTTTGAGGTGTTTCGGTGATGGGGGGGTGGTTACGAGATGTTCCCTAGCCGGACCCCCCAATATGAGAAAATCCAGAAATGTCCCAGAGCGTGTTGCCAAAATCAGGATGGCAGGAAACATGTAGGGGTACCTAACAATCCCCAAGGTAATCAGAGACATCTCAAACATCCCTTAATCGTCCTGAGTAAGGCTAAGCACCCCCTACAGAAAAGCAACCTTTTATAATGTTTAAAAAAAAAATAGTTCATAACAATTAAAAAAAGACTGTTAAATATGTCATGACAGCATTATAAAAGCAGTATATTATGACAACATTTAAAACAGCAATAAATATCATTTCAGCATATGTAACAACAGCAATAGATATCATGACAACATTAAAACAAGATTCAAATTAATCATGACAACAGTGACAGCAACAACTATAGCATAAAAGCAATAAATATATCATGATTCAAATTCATAGTTGATGATATCAGTAATATAACAGTTAACACTGCCAGCAATAATTTGGATATTTTATTTCATTGTTCAAAAAAGTTTCAAACTTCAAAATTATTTATATGGTATTAAAGGTTTATTTGCCATAGTCTTCTATATTGTGGTATTGTGTGATAAGTACAAACAAAAAAAATTCTTTTCAGAATGTAGTTGACATGCAAGCTTCTGTAGACATCATTTTAACATCGTCATGTTATATTACTGCTGTTATATTGCTGTTCATTGACTCAAATTTTATTACCTCTCACACTATTAAATTTCTCTCTCTCTCTCTCTCTCTCTCTCTCTCTCTCTCTCTCGCATATATATATATATATATATGTGTGTCCTGCCGTCCCAAAAAATTGGCCCTTGGACTGTTGTCCCTGTAACATTGTGGCGCATAGATAATTTATGTTTAAATTTGGGCATTGTACGAATCAATTATCTGACAGACCAACTCATGGTTGAAAGAACAAAGATTGCTACTCTTGTGTATCGTCTCTACTTCTAAAGTTTTGAGCAACTTGAAATAAGAAATTTTAAAAATTTGAGAATCCCCATGTCTTGAGCTATAGCATTTACCATTTAAATTTATGCAGTAAAGTTAGATCATATATTTCATTTCTTGCAGTGTCACCATGAATTCTTATGGCATAAGTGACGATGACGAGGCTCAATATCCAATTATTTAATGCAAATTAAGAACATAGATGGGAGGGGGTTGTGGCAAGAAGGAGAAGGGGAGGAGGGTGGGGAGGTTAAGGCACAAAGAAACTAGTTTGATTGGGAATGCTTCCCATTTCAATTACCCTTCTAAGTGGTTGGAAAACATGGCAAATAATACTTTTGATAATAAGGTCCCTTTTAAACAAATTGCTACCAAGATGCAAACAAACAAATCTAACAATTTGATCAGACAATGGAATGCCATTTTTGTGCCCTTGAATTCTGGCAACTTCACTAGAGTCAATGCCCATTGTCTTCACATCCCTGGTACAGGTGTTGCGGTTTGAGAATTGTGATATTTTGACATTGAAACAAAGGGCAACAATACAAAGATTGTTTAGTGGCAGTGATGAGCATGATAAACCACAGACTACTAATGCATTGAGTTTATTGGAACTTCTAGACATCCACAAGTTACTCTTTTTATTCTAGTGCACCAAGGCCTGAGGCAAATGTATGGTGACAAGTTCATCTCCCAACCCAGTGATAGAGATGTTTAATGTACAAATGAAGGATGAGGTGGATGATCTTGTTGGCAAATTCCTCTTGTCCAATGCCATTCCATTCCATCTTGCTCACTCTCTTTATCACAAGGAGTCTGAGGCTAAAATTATAAGAGCGAGGACTGAATATGTGCTATCAAGGGAGACAAAATTGAGGACTATTACCTTGGATAGCAAATATTCCAATATAAACAATCTTATAGAGAAAATCAAGGGTACATGGGTCACAAATGGATACAAAATTATCATAGATAGGGGGTGGGCATTAGACATCATTGACTGATCAATATCATGGTGGCATCCTGACATGTACAAAGGGCCCATACTTCTTTAGGGCTATTGATTGTTCAATAGCACTACAAGGATGTGGAGTTTCAGTTTCACGTCCTCGAAGATGCTATTGAGGAGGCCGGCCCTAAGAATGCAGTTCAAGTTGTGACAACTAACAAACATGGCCCATGCGTGCAAGGCAGCAAGTTGGTTGAAGCTGCACACAAACATATATAATAGACCCCTTGTGTGTATGCCATGAACAATGCACTCAAGGACATGGAGAAAACAGACTAGATCAAATAGGTAGTACTTGATGTGTGTTATTAAAATGCATGTTGTTTTGCCTCATTCCAACAATGATCCTTCCACATAGGTCATGCAAACTCCAAATCATGCCTTTGTCTCGAATCTCTCGATTCCAAAAACTTCCACTCCCATTGTGATACAAGAGGTGGTTATTCCAAAAGAAAGGGCTCTTTATTTCTTCAAGGATATCCTTGTCATTTGCCCCCTATCCACACTTGTTTTGGACCCCTCGTAGCAACAAATTGATGCATTTTGGAGATTTGAAAGGTTGCTCAGTTTTTAGCCTAAAATATTTCTTGACTTGTCATTAACTCAGACAAATGCCTGTCTCATCAACACCAATCCTTACTATTCTCATGACCAATCTATACAGGATTGGTATTATGTCTATGCATAATTGATAGAAGAGTAAGCATAAAGCATGAATTTTTGAAGAATTGAGAAATGAACAAATCTACATGGAAAGGAAATCAATATCAACACACACACACACACCACACACCACACACAAATAAATTTAACTTTACAGAAAATAAATGCAATATGCAAATCTCTAGCAGGTGGAGCTGTAACTCCAACCCACTATCAAAAATCAATGCAACCTTACAAGATCAAATGATAATGAACTATAATCAACAACCTTTCTTTCATATTCTGCACATCCAAACTCTGTTCTCTTATGTCTTCTCCTCCATCTTTGCAATGCAGATAAAATTTTAATTCTCTGAATGTCTGAATTGACTGTTCATCTTCATCACAAGGCTATCTTCTAACTCTCTTTTAACTCTGTGAATGTCTGAATCTAAAGACTCCGATTGACCAAGCAACCCAATTAACAGCATCCAGGCCAATTGACATTCCAATCTGTGCAGTTTGTTTTATGATTATCCACTGTCTCATCTGGGAAGAGTTTGGTCCTAGACAAACTCATTCATGTATATTTATATTTCCAGGACAGGTTCAACCATCACAAAATCAATAGTGCTACATTACCTGGAATTTGGTGCTCAAAGGGTCATGCAAACCTCTTATAATCTTTACAATGGATATGCAACATACATGGATCAAATTTGGATCATTTTTAGAGTGATAAAAAAAATTTAGACCACTTAAAAACAGTTGGCATAGTGTCTACAGAATGTGTTGATACATCCTTTATGGTTGCTTAAATGTTTAGGGTGTGACTATGGCTAATTTTCCAGCTGCATTTGGGCTATAATTTTTCAATTTTCTTATAGTATTTGGTTGACATGGTTATCTGTTGTACATTCTGATGTGCTTTCTATCCAAGTTCAATATAAATATCCTTTTTCCTCGTAAAAATTTCTGAAAATTGGTTTAAAATGTTATAAAAAGATTGACAACCTCAATATGATAGTCAGAGCAAAGAGTGAAAATGGCACAGCATTTCCACAGCTGGCAGTGAAAAGCTCCACATTAAATAAGCTATAAAAATAGGTATTGGACATGTCAAGAATTTCCACCAAATTCAAGTGTTTAAAAAACTGTTTATAAATTGACTCCCTATCAAACCATGATGCCTAGTAGCTGCAATTTTGAGCACCAGATAGTAGAGATCGGATAGTCTTTATATGAGAGAACAATAGGAACATGGACTCAGTGGCAAAAAACAAGAGTCAAATTTCACAATTGATGAAACGCTGTTTAAGTAAATAGCTATATGAGATTCTGTGAACAGAGAACTCATTGTAAGAAATAGTGTGAGTGCCATTGAAAATGTTATTAGACACATTGTCTAAAAAATAAGACATCTGTGGGTAAATAGTGCTTCTGAAGCCAGCAATAAATTTTCTATGCAGTACTATACTTGTTTCTTTTTGGCCAGATTAGTTGTTGATAAATAGTAAATACTTTAATACTGTATAGAATTAGAATGCTGACTATGAAGACAAGACTTGTACCTATGTTATGGGCCTAATTTATTAACCCATGGAACAAATTCAGTTATCTTAAAACCAGGGTTTGTGAGTTGTTCTCTTTCATTTGTTTTGCTTCAACTGTGTTCAACTGGCATTTTGAACTACATGTCTCTTTCTGTTACCATGCTCATGAAATAGTTAAATGAAGTAAATACAAAGTAAACATAAAAAAATGACTCAGATGAAATCTCTGCTACAATAGGACAAGTTTAATCATCAGATTAAATTCCTATTAATAAAGAAAGTAAGAGTTGATGGTAGAAGAAGCTTACTTGTGCTTCTGAATGGAAGAGAGACACTTCAGAATGCAATCACAAAAACTTTCAATCATATTATAAGCAGATAAAACATTCTCCTCCAAGAATAGTAGATCAACCTGACAGCAGAACCAATCACTTGTGAACCTCCAAATTAAAATTCTAGAAATCATTTGTCTGGTCAGAAAAGAGGGATAAATGGTCCTCAATTTCCAAGCCTCTACAGTCAGAACAAAACAAAAGCATTGAAAATGGTAAAGAAAATGGAGCTAAACAAAGAGTCAAAGCAAATTCCAAAAAGGAAATCAGTTGATTAATCAACTGTGACACTATAGAAACAATATCCAGACCTAACTTTTCCAATTGCTACTCAATGTTTTTACTTTGAAATATATCAATTAAAATTGTCCTTATCCAAAAAATCAACTTGCTTTCCAGTTCACATTAAAATCGATTATATATGTTTCTCATTACCTAATCAAATGACTAAATACTAACCCAACATATAAAGACAAAACTATCCATTATCACTATCAGATCCTTCCACACAAATAGAAACCATATAATTTCTGGTATTTTTTGTGGAGAGGATGGCCCAATGAAGGGAGAAATTGGCTGGCTACCTATAAATCAGGAGAAATTCGCTGGCTCTACACAATCATAAAGTAGATGGAACTTGATCCTTAGCTTGGAGTGAAGACTATCTCTAAGATTAAGATCTATAAACCTCTACAAGAGGGCCTCCTTGTGCACGATACATGTAAGACAGCTCAAATGACATTACAACCAAGCAAAAATTTTATTAAGATTATATTTTAAGTTTGAAACTGTAGCGTTGTAAATTGTATCCCTCTATAATTTCACGCTCATTTTGGGCTCACTTTGGTGGTTGTGCCTCATTGCCTTGATTCATGCTTGATTGTGCTCAACCCATGGCCATTTTTGGAAGCTCAGCACAGTCCTCTGCTCACCAACATTGATTTCAGCCCAAAATGCAGGAATTATGGTCCTATCGCCATAGACCTACTAGACTGTGGCACCTAGCACCTTAGTCCAGCCAAATTTTGGCAACAAATTTGAAATATAAATGGTTGGCTTTACAAGTAGCGAGTAACTGCTCCCTAATGTTGGCATTCTTTGAGAATTAAACCCGAAAGGGTGTAAGTTGTGTATTAATACAACTCCCTCCCTCATTTGAACTCCTATCTTTCCAAGTCTACATTCCTATCACTTCAATTGAGCATTCAATCAGGCATCTTCAAGGCAATTGAGGAGAAACCTACAAACGAGTATTCAACTTCAGAAAGCATAATCAAGTTAAGGCATGCATTAACACCTTTCAAGCAATAATAACAAGCTTTGTGTGAGGCCTCAAGGAAAGGAATTGTGCATCAAAGGTATACTTTGTCAATTCAAGCATTTCCTTTAAGGTTTTCAGCCTCTGCCTACTTGGGGCAAGCTCTCTTTCATCCAGCATTGCTAGAGTGGAGGTGGAAACACCAACACAGGTTTTGACTTAGGAAAACCCATATACAACACAATGTTTTCCCTCTATTATGTGTGCAGGTTACAGATCCGACAGTCGAAAGTTGCAAAATTGCACTGAGCAAATTGAGACATACAGTTCTAGACTTTGAATAGGCAAAAATGTTAGGTCTATGCTGATTTTGTGCAGGTTACAGATCCGACAGTCAAAAGTTGCAAAATTGCACTAAGCAAATTGAGACATACAATTCCAGACTTTGAATAGGCAAAAATCCTAGGTCTATGCCGATTTTCACATCTGACAGACATTTTTTGGCCAAATTTTGGATGGAATGATCTACAGCTATGTTGCCGAATCGGGAACGGAAACAGGTACGGGTACGTGGGTATGAAACGCCGGTACGGCAGAAATTTTTTGGGGGGGTTGGGTACGTTTTCGGTACGTTCATACAAATTTATATATATATATATATATGTATGTATGTATCTTTGTATGTATGTATGTATGCATATGCATATACATAGTATGTATCTTTGTATGTATGTATGTATGTATGTATGCATATGCATATACATATACATATACATATATATGAATATGTATATATATATATATGTATATATACATACATACATACATATAATATATATATATATATATATATATATGCAGCTAAAAAATAGAATTAAGTTTAGAATGTCATATACCAATACATATGCTAATCAGCACTCTAGGTCTTCAAATTATCTAAAAGATCAAACTAAAATTACTAAACATTTCGGAAATTAAAAACAAAAATCCCAGATCCGTACCCACAGGAGATTCGTTTCAGATTCCGATTCAGGTACGTTTCGTACCCGGAGTCGCCCGGAAAAGTCCCACGATTCAGCAACTTAGATCTACAGAGCATCTTGATTCAGAATTTGACGTTTTGGTTGAAAGAAGCACCTCTAGGTCTAAAGCACCTAGCACACTAGACTGATGCTTTCAGCTCCAAATTTCAATTAAAATTTCTTCTTTGCATCCCATTTCTAGGTTTGTGTTTATGTGTTAGCTTTTTGGTTCTGTATATGTCTGTTTAGACTAAATCTTGTCAATTTTTCACCATTTTACCTAGTTCTTGCATCTCCATATATAATCATATCAAATCAATTCAAAAGGGAACAATTAATCATAGAGCTCAACTCTCCTTGAGGACTGAAAATGAGCCTAATTGGCTGTTCCTTTGATGAAATGATAATCAAAAAGATTGGAAATGGTGAAACTCTAGGTTAAGGGATCTATTTCCCACATTTCAGAAACCTTTCCCTTTTCTACTTTAATGTTGAAACTTGAAGTTGAACAATGAGATTGATTTCATTTTTCTCATGTCAAGTGTATGGTGAAAGAAGTTTGGAGCTATGTGCCAAATTTTATGAGGACTGCAATTCGTATTCTAAGTCATCAATGCAATGCCTAAAGGTACAAGTGCAACTGGAGTATTTTTAGCACATACACTATAACATGCACAACAAGATGTCAATGAGATATTGAATGACCTTGTTTATGTTCATTACAATCTTTGCATCCATCAAATGCAAATCCATGAACCAACTTATATACCATCACTTTAGGGGAGGTTGATCCACAATCAAATTCGATCACTAAGGGTGGGGATCCCATCTTCAATGTGGAGGATCTTACATAGGTCAAACAAACAAATCTAGGGGCAAAAGTAGTAGCCATCGTAGAGGAGGATAATGCACAAGCAGACCCCTTGGATGTTGTTGTCACTAATACAGCAACAAATATCACAGTTGCATCATTGTGAGGAGCCTATATTAGATGCTCATGCAAGACTTTCCATACAGCTATCGATGTTAAGATGAGTGGTGCAAGCTCCTTTGAAACATGGTTATATTTAAATTCTGTTTTCTGTTTTCATATCTTTGATTGCATAATCCGTGAGTTTTGTGTATGCTTGACAATATTTATATCTCAAAAAATGTTTCCTTTCTGCTCAATCCACTCTTGTATTCATGTGATCAATGTATACTTGTACATGTCATCAAAGTAGCTTCTATTTGAATAGTTTATCATGTCTTTAGAGTTCATTTATTGAATGTTATGTAATAAAAGATTTGACTCCTTAGAACTCTATATTTCATGGTTCTTTCAATCGCTCAGATCTTGGCCAAGTCTAAATAATGAATTTGGGTCCAAGTCAAAAATCAACTTGCCAAGTCTATGCAAGTCCAAGTCTTATAACTATGATCCATTGTTCAACCTTAAAATAATAATTTCAACAATCAGCATCGCATGGGTCTACAAAAATCATAATCATATCATCATAAATGTCATAAGAGTTTCAAATGCTTTAGATGTTACTTTTAGGATTAATGCTCCCCTTTTAGTATTTCCTGGTCAAAGCCAAAATCTAAAAATGATAGAACAAAATTATTCTTAAATTAGAAAAACCAAATTTTTGTGTCAGATCATTTTAGGTAACATCAAGTTCAACTAAGTTCTTCACGGGTTTGCCCAAAGTTCATTTATGATCCCACAATTGTCAAAACTTTCCCTATAAAAATCCCTTGGTGAATCAGCCCTAAAGCCAAATTGCATACAAACTGGACACAGATTTGGGCATGGCATGGGAAGAATCGGTAACAAAGAAAATAATTAGCGTGTGCGGTAATAAAATTTTAGTTTACGAGCGAATTGTCACAAGAATTTGAAGTAACCCAAGGACACTAACAATGATAAAAAATAATGAATTCAAGTATGGAGCACATTATCTTCCTATCCTTGAAAATATTCTGGTAAGTGGTGACTAACAAATATCTAAGGAACAATGCTACTAAGCTTGCTTTAGGCTGAATCAGATGGCTATGGTACAGATGGGTTTGAGAGATACTGCAAGCACCTAAGATCCTAAAAGGTACAGCCAAACGAGCTTGATATTTCTTGTTAGCTATATGTTGAATAAAACATGATCAAACTAGGGATCCATGGCAACACATACTGGACATTTTAGGGATGGCAGCACTATGTCAAATTATCCCTAAGATAGCCCACCGGATATCTGAGCAATCCTTAACCATCTTAGGGATGTTAGGCAATCATGATTACTTAATATACAACTATAATTTTTTGGATAGTTCGTTTGCAACTGAATATAAAAACTTATACAAATTGTCAAATTCTTGAAACAGCACAATGGATTCTGAAACAATACTTTATTATGAAATTTTATTCCTCTTACAAAATGTTAATGGAAGCTTGCTGTAAGTACAATGACATCGTGAGTTTCAAACTTTCAACTTAATCAATTAAATATGATTGATCGACCTCAAATTTGCTGCCAGTGTTACGAGAGGTTGAACTGTTGATACTAAATTAGGGCTGCAGGTTTTGCACAAACTCACTGCTGCAGCATGATGAAAACCTTCATATGGCAAGAAATTTGAAACCCGTAGCTGCTGATTAGTCTACACTCTGTAGTCTTACCCTTCACAATCAGAAAGTATTGACCACAATGTTGAACTGGAAGGTGCTGAGACCTGTTGTAAACTGATCTACTGTGTTGAAGCTCAAACAAGTGTTGAAACTAATTGCTAATGAATATGCTAGGCTGTGACAAGGTAAATATTTGATACTGATTGCTAACTGAACTATACTAGTACTGCAGACTGGACTATGCTGGAGTCTATAAGCTCTGTGTATTTCCCATGTGAGATCCACCAACTGGAAGGCTGAGGGTTTTTGCCCCCAGCCTCCATATGAGATGCCCAAGGGTTTTCATCCTTGTATCTCAAGCAGTCCTCAGGGTTTTCATCCTAGGACTATGTGAGTAGGTTGCTCAAATGAGAGCTCAACTGATAAACTATTATCAATGAATGTTCTGCTGCCTATACTTGTCTAAATGGGCACAAATGTCCCCAGGGTAGTGCCTTCACCCTACAGCAGCCACCTCCTCCATTTTTATTTATTTTTAACAACAAACTAAATCTGATCCTATCCTATCCTATCCTATTTGAGGCGGACAACTCTGAGTTTTTGTCCTCTTCTGCTTTTTTAATACATTTTTTTACTTTTTCTGTTGCTGCAATATTTACAATATTTTGATGTTCCCTTTTTTTGCTCATTGAAAAGGGGAATATGACATAGTGCCTACAGACTAACTACAAAAGACCCAAAATAATAGGAGTCACTTGCTAAGTCAAATAAAATTCCCGTCCACTTGCATGGGAAGTAGGAGGACTCGTTCCTCAACAAACTCCACTTGAACCAAACTGAATTCACAAAGAAAATGATAAACAGAAACTCTTTGGCATCCATTTTGCTATACAGAAACAAAAATGCAGATGGAAGGGCATCACTAGTTAGAAGCAAAGAATAAAATACAGTCATTAATAAAAGATAGAGACCTGTTGACCGGAAAACAAACTCATATCTTATTGGTTGTGATTAAAGGTTTATTCAAATGCCAGCTTAAAGCTTTGTTCTAGATGGAGTTTAATCAACATTAAATTACTAAAGCATAGGAAGCTGCCCAGAAGCAGAGATCCTTATCCTATTTTTTCTGGTGGAAATACATTGAAACATTAAAATTTTATTTTCATTTAAACAATGCCTTCAATTTGTCTTTGTGACTAGACAAACTTACACTAAGCATGTTAAATCCACCAACGCATAACTGAATCTATTACTATTGTCAAGAAGTTTTCAAACATTGTAAAACATGTGCAGGCTCATGTTTGTATTTTTAGTAGATACGTATTAAACTTGAAAATTCACATTTTTTAAGATTTCAGATTTTTTTAGTTTGCCTAAATTATTTTACAGATTTTGTCATTTGTCTTGAAAAATTAAAATATTAAATTTTTATGTTTATTTTGATAGCCATCCACCACCATCCCCGAATCGAAATTAAATTTTCCATTCCAAAAACTCAAAGAATCACTGTGTTAAGCTCGACATTCATATAAAGGTAAATTTTCCAAATGTATTTTCCCAAGTGCTATTTATAGATCTTGACTCAGCGAGCATTCATTCATTCATGTGGTCCATGGTACTAAGAATCACTCTCGAAGGCCACATTCAACCTTGGCCATAAACTAGAGGGCATTTTTCAGAAGGCACTTCATACTAAATTTTACTATTTTGAGCTTTGGCGATCATTAAAGAACAATTAGCTTATCTCTTTTTACAGGTTGTTTTCTTCCTTTATTAGCATATGTTAACGTAAGCTATGCTTACCTAATTTTACTTTTAAGTTTAAACTTTCCTTGGTTTGCAGTGATACTGTAGAGCATTAATGTTATCATCGATTTCCACTTTACTTATATCCTTGACCTAATTTTTTGGATAATGGACAATGATTTTTTTTATCTTTTACCAGATATATTAAAATTTGAAATTATCTTAGATTAAAATTGCAAACAAGAATTGTAGATTTCACTCATCATGGATAGATCATAGATCCATTTAGTCTTTGGGTTTTATTCTCTTCAGCATTCTAGTTCCCCATTCGTGATGTAAAAATTGCACTAATTTGAAAGGTGCAATTTCATTTTGCTATCAAAATCAAATAAGTTACAAACAAAAGTTCCTCTTTGACCATGATACCTTTAAACATTGATGGTGGCATTTTAGATTTAATGAGTATATCTCCTTGAAAATTGCATTCTCTATCTAGCACCGCTGGACCTAACCAGCCTCACATGTGCAGCTGAATAAAAGATGCAAACTTCTAATTTATTCAACCTTGCTGATGCACTCAGAATTTGATTGTGCTTAAGAAAATGCAAGAGCAAGGTTGGAAAATAAATCAGCATGGGGTTTCAATTACAGATATGCTAACCTGCTAACCTGCTAACCTGTTGCATACACTTGTATTTCTATCAGTAATGATATTCATAGGTAACCTTATGCCTGTCTATCCTGTTGAAAATCTCATGGTTTGCAGAATCATAACACCATTCACAGGCTAAGAAATTGCATCCACTACAGTTTACAATTCAAAACAGTGAAGCAGCAGCAACAAATATCACATTTGCAACCTATGTCAAAAACACTGGATTCTGCTTTTTCGGGTGCTACAAGCACCAGACGCAGAGAATGTTTGCAAAACAGGACCATCCTAGAGCAGATCATATGGATCCAGAACACATAGACCCGATAACAAGCCAAGTCATCAGGTCAAGTCAGAATTTTGACAAGGATGAGTGTAGTGATTATCTTTTGTAAATATTTGCTTTCAAATTTTCAATGTGTGATTATGAACGAGGAGCAATTGTAATTTTAGGCTTGGTTCTTTGAAAGTTTTCATAAACAAAGGTCTCCACAGTCTATGGGAATTTTAAAGAAACTTCATGTTAGTTTCTTTGCTGCTCAACCCTTATTTTCAGCCTACAATGTTGCACATCCCTGTCGAGTATGCAATATAGCCCAGATTTGGTTATTGTACACAACCGTAGGAGCCAACCAAACACTTTTAATTAAAAGGTAAGAAGGTAAATGCTGTTTCTTGGGCCACAGCCAAGGCAAACACCAATTAGTGGTATGAAATGCCTCTGTTGAAGGCTACAAGGGGATTTATTCATATTTACCTCATACATTGTTCACATTTGATACACCTGGGTTTTACCTGACGACATGGCTCGGGGTATAACGAACCTCATCACTCTGCCTACACCCGGCGTACATGATGGTAAGAAGAGGAACAACGCCTACATTCACAGGAGTTTTAAGTTTTCAACGTGTCCCTAAGTTGTAGACTACTTTACTTGAATGGCATAAATGTCCCGACCCTTCTGAACGGGAAAAGAGAGTTTAATTTTATGAAAGTTTGAAGGGACTCTCATGAAATGGAAAGCCTTAGCACAGTAAAAGTTCAGAACATCAAAGACTTTGAATAAAAATAAGGAGAAAAAAACTTATTTTAAGCAAGCCATTATTACTGTAATCATTAAATGCTCACCCTAGAAAGTGCCTTCTGATTCTCGCCTTTCTGGAGAAGTTCTGTAATATCTCTTCTTTGCAAACTTGCCTTCCCATTTCTCTTCTTCCTTAGAACTTCAACCCTGGATTTTATGTTCTTCATCAAAGTTTTGCTGCTCGCACAAAGCGAATAAGATCAACAAGATCCTCCAAACAACATGAAGAAAATTATGAACGATAAAAGACAAAGACTTTATTATTCCATTGTTCTGCATTCAGAAACTTATAACATTTCAGAAGTCCCTAAAGAGAAAGCTAACCATTAATTGAAAGAAAGCAAAGCTTCCCTACCATTTTGAGGCACTACCCCGGCAGAACAAACTGTCCATCATCTTCACTCCTTAAATCACCTTGTATTTAGTAGAGAGACATGCAAAGGGAAGGCGCTTGAAACGAAATCCTTTTGCTATTATGAAGGCTACCGAAACCCTTTGAGCTCAGAATGTGTGCATTTGGCACACTTGCTAAACGGTCGACAGCTTTTCCATTACAGCACAAAACATAACTTTACTAGCTGATCGTCATCTCAACTACTCGAGCGAATCAATCGCTTGAGCCTGATCAAAATTGAAAAGCAAACAGTTAATGTTCTTGTATAATTGTAAAGCTCGTTACATTGTCTCGAGATCTAGTCTACCTTACTGTAACCTTCACCATTTCATCATGTATAATAATGACGCTTGCGAATATCCTTTCCTTTTACCCGATGCTCCGAGTGCAATCATTTATTTACTATTTCATGCGGTTATTTTATTTCCCACCTCTTCCTCTGCGACTGGACTGCGAAGATTCAAATGTCATATAGGTAATTCCAAACAACTAAGATTTTTTTAACTCCGAGCTATTAAAACCTCTGCACAGCCTCCACCTGTCAGCGAGCCACCCGTTTCCTCGGACCAAATCTCAACCATACTCCCTCGAATCCGTCTTACTCCATTATTCATTAAATCCTTGACAGGAAAGCTCCAATGTCCGCTACAGGACTAGTGGAAAAAACTGTGAAGCCTTTCAGAAACTTATAACATTTCTTCAAAGTTAGACCTCAAATTCTTCAGTTTTTCCTATCCGTATCCGTCCTTTGACGGACACATGAAAATTAAGCAGCATTATCCCCAATAAACAAATCTGCATCACTACCGAACTACATTACTCATTGAAGTCTGTCTCTGTTATCAATCCCACGCGTTCTAACGAGCCATTAGTGAAGCGGTTTTGAGGATCATAAAACCGCCTCGAGAAAAGAAAAGATTCTTATGCGGCGGTTTTAATGGCCCTCACATGTGACCAAGTGGAGAGCCCAGTTGCAAGAACAATACCATAGTATTTATATATTTAGCACCGAAAGCGACAAAATTTAGAGTTCCCGCTATATGTGGCGGCGATATGTATAGCGTGGCAGGTTTACTTGCTGGTTGGAAGTATTTTAGTGTTTTAGTTGTACAACCCCAAAGTTAGAGCGCTGTTTAAAAAGCGCATTATCATGACTAATGCTCCTTCGCGCCATTTTTTAACTGAACGGCCAGGATTGCACCTCAAGATCTGACGGCAGTGCGCCTTACAAGTAGCGTGGGGTTAGGGGTCATGTTTAACGCGAAAAATGGGGCCCACTTGAGATTATGTGATGTGAGTCAAAGAGGTGGGTCATATTTAATGCGCTCTACAGTTGCCGTCGAAATATCCTACGATAGTTACAACGAGGTCGGAATACATGAAGAGCGTTCCGTACTTTATTGCTGACGTGGAAATTTGCGATTCTTTTTATTTTTTAGCTGTCTCAGCTTATGGGTCACGCAATGAGAATGTTAGTTGTAAACATTGTATTAGTCCCTGATAACAATGTTTAGCTGTAAGTTGTTCCGAGGGGTTTTTGGAATATTTTTTATTGTAGAATTTATGTATTCCAAGCTTTCTCATTGTAAAGGAAAATGAGCATATATACATCTTTTAAAATATTATATAAAAATGTTGAGAGATGTCTTTTTCAAGGAAAACATACGTATCATAGAAGTTTACTAATTAGATATTTTATATTTTTATTTTTACTATTCAATTTTTAAAATATTTTTAGAATAATCAATAAATATTCTTTATAATAAAATTGAGTTAAATTATTAACTTTAATCATGATTGCAATTTGAGTAAGGATAATTTTAAATACTGTTTTTGAAATAAAAATAATTATTTTATTCTATTTTTTATTATTTTTATAAGAAGAGTTTGTTTTTCTTCCATTTAAAATTTGAAAAGAATCTTTATTCATTATTTTTATTTATATTTTATTTTATAAAACAATTGTGTTTATTATATTTGGATTTTTATGTATATGGGTTCTTCACATCCCATAGAATGTCTCTCATCATTATTTATAAATTTTGCTTAAGTTTATTTTAGATTAATCTATATATAAGTATAGTTAATTTATATTAATTTAGAAATTAAATTTGAAATATGTTATTACTTAATAAATGTAGTAAATTCATAACTAATATAATTGTATATATTTTGATATCAAATAATGTAATAAGTTTGATATAGATTTGAATTAAATATGTCTTGGAATCTAAAGTAGTAGATGTTAAATGAATAATCACCTTGGAATCATAAAATTTTGTTAAAGTTGTACAAAGATGAGTTTGTGGATGGAGTATAAATTCATGACTATAAAATTGTTCTACACCTATGATCTTGTCTTTTGTGATTTGCAAACTCCTTGACTTCGCTTCCCTTGATGTATTCGACCAACTTGTCAAATAGAATAAACGCATATATGAGTTCAATAAACAAGGAGAGGTGTTGACCATATTGTCGAACACACCAAGTACATCATAGTAATACATCAAGTACAAGAATTCAATTACTTCAAGAACTGGAAATGAAGATCGACCTACTCGTCAAGCAACAAGTATATAACATGCATCAATTATACAATAGACCATGAAGGTCAATCATGAATACATGATAAATAATGGAACTGAACGATCATTGTCTCCTAAGCCATCAGACATCTGTCCATCTGTTATCTCGAGACGGGAGTGTGGGCCAGGTGCTTTTTTCCCCCAACCACGGAGTGGTATTAAAAAATACATATGCACATAAGCTTTGGCTAAAGCATTTAACCAAATTTCTACTCACAAGTAGGTGCAAGAAAATAAATTGCCTACCCTTCCCTGAATGTGGACCCTGGATTCAGCACCATTCCATACTTAATATTCTCACATAAATGAAGGAAAAAAATGCATTATCATCACACTCATCATACAAACAGTTTTCCTTTTTAAGTAAAGTTACTCGTTTCAAATTAAATGCATTTTATATTCACACTCAACCAGAAACTAATCAAAATCATTCTCTACAAATATCCATACGTGTAGCATTCACACTAGCATTTCTTGAAAGTCTCAAGAAGAAGTGATTGACTTATTTAAGTACATTCAGAACCACAAAGCAAAAAAAAAGCTATAAAATGCTTTCATATTACGACATAAACTGGTAAATCTCACTACAGAGTGTTATATTGTATGAATTCAACCCTTACTGTCCCTAACATATTCCAAAACTTGCAATCTCCAGAAAAGAAGAAATCAATTAAACAAAAGTGCTTAAAAGAAAGATTCATACACCCAGCATCAAATCATCGGAAGAAAAGATTATTTATGTTATTCCTTATGTTGGTTGTGGTTCTCAGCAAACTTTTAGAGTTCTGATTTCGTCATTTCATGAAAATTCAACTATCTCTTCTTAAGGTACTCAGCGACTGTTCACAATAAAACTCAAAATTGTTGTTATAATCTCTTAACTAGTCTTGGAGAGGATCGTTTTTAACCAGACAACTGAGATGAGTAATTTATGAAATTCAACACAAATTGCTAGATCGATTAAATTAAAACACAAGATATTCTTGTCAAGTTACCGCCAAAGAAACATATAATACCATTCAAGCTATTTCCCAACACACTATACGAAGTTTCTGGTTCTAAATTTTGTGTCATAAAATACCATTTAATTAACTTAGTCTCAGGTTAATGATTGGCTTCATCATTCTGTTAGCAATGTCCATTGTATAATTCTGACTTGGAGATATATCAGAAAAGATGCACTTGTCTAAGGATGGTTCAAACAGTCTAGTTGGGCATCGTGTTTAGATATTGAAATTATGGTTTTGCTGGTTGTAACACAGATTAAATCTCTGAGTCAAATAAAGAACGAACCAAAGTTCAACCCAGCTCGAAGTGATTGGAGGGAAACATAATACAAGACTTATGTCGCATAAATAACTGGAAACACAGTATAATCTAAACATACATAATGCGGCTTATGTATACACTACTACACGAAAGTGTATTTTAAGACATTTTTTAAAGACAAAATTAAAATTTCGTCTTAAATAAGTGATTATTTTAATTATTATAAATGAAAATAAAAATTATTATTATTGTCTTAAATTAAAACTTAAAGACAAAAAGCTAATGCATTTTCATTTACCGTTGCATTTTCATTTAGGCGGTAACGAGAGGAGAGGAAGGTGGGAGGCAGAGGACAACAGGAGGAAAATTTTCTGAGAAAAATTAGGGGATTTGAGAGTAACTTTTGCGAACTGCATTTAGATCCATCATTTGGGTCCGTCTAGTTAGGTCTTGCATGTACATCACAGGAAACCCTTGAGTGGCTTGCGATATTCTCAGAATGACTTCCTGCAAAGGGTGTTTGACGATTTTTCCCTCTTGTGATTTCTGCAAGGCTGTGAGTAAATAGGGTTGAATCTATATACTTGCAGGCACCTCATTTCTCCCAGGAATTGCGGAAGAGGGTTGTGAGGACATTGAGGATTATAAAAGGGGTTTTTGTTTAGAGATTGATTTGGTAATAAAGCATTTGTGGGCGGCAGATTGAAGGATGGGTGGGGGTGCACATTGTGCAGGAGGTGAAGCTACTCACCATCAAAGCCCATAGGAAGCTCTCAACAAATTTGTCAATGATCTCGTTCGAGTGGGTGTTTCAAGGTATGTCGGATGTTGTTGTAGTTTTTAATGTAATGTATTTTGAATATAATATTGCAGATTTCATTTATGTCTAGGGAAAGTGTTTATTTAGATTTGTTAGTTTTGGAACATTGAAACCATAGGAATTTTAGTTTAACAACTGCATTAATCCATATTGGTTTTATCGTTTGCGGTTGATATTTAAATAGGTTTTGGTGTTCCTTTATACATAAGACTAAATGTTGGGTTGTGTAACAACATTGGTCTGTACGTGAATACCGACTTCAATTTTGGCTTTTGTTCATGCTTTTACAAATTTGGTTTGGTATTATTGTTCCTTATTGACATTCCATTTGGAAACCCCTGTTTTGGTCTTGTATTGGGATGATTTTTTTGAGGTAGCGTTTATTGCTTTGTCCACAACGTACCTTTCCTTTGGAAGATATTATATGAATAACACTTCAAGTTTACGGTTTGGGAATTGTATATGTCTGCCTCTCATTATATATATCTACTGTGTTGTATCTTCTTGCTGTGGGTTGTAGTAATGCCCATAAATAGTAGTCATTTTTCTTAGCATTGAGCGTTTGAGATGTGAGTTCGACTGAGTTAGTCGTGTATTGGGAAAAACATTTGGTTTGGATGTTTTTATCATGTTGTAACTATAATTTGACTATTCATTCTATAAGTTTTGATGTCAAGTTTTGTTTCATGAAGGTTGTTACCAATTCAATAACAATAATGATCAAACCACTGCACTTGCCTCAGCCATTGGGCATAGAATCTACTATGGGATCTCTATACGAAACTGGATATGCGCCTGGATATCTACCTGTCTTTGTGGCTGACTCTGCATCTGGATCAATTGAAATGGGTTATGTATCTCCTCCTGTGACTGGGGATGGACTCCTCTTTTAGCTCTTATTAAATCACCTGCCACTATTCTTTGTCCATCTTTGGTCTGAAATTGCTTGAGAACTTCATGGTTTTTGAATGTTTTTGTTTTTAATGATCTAATAGTGATGAAGTTTGTGGATCTACCTTGCCATTGTAATTATTGGTTGAAATTCAAATAGGTTTACATTTGAGCAGGTTAAATCTGAACTGGGGTATTACTATTTCTTGTTATAATCCATATAGGTATTAAATTTCTCATTTATCAACATAATGGGTTTCAATGTTAGAGTCAAATGTCAAATGATTAAGGTTGTTTGGTTTAATTTGGTCTAGTCGGGTAAGGACATGCCCATACCCTGTAAATATCCTGAACAAATCCTTGTTGGCATTTTAGATGAAATCTATATCTTGTAATGTGCTTGGGCTTATATCATCCAAGGTGGCTACCTTTGTACATATTTTTTGTTGAAAAGGCTACAGAAATACTCCATGAAAGAGCACATATTGTATTGTCCTCTTTCAGATATTTTAAGAGAGAAAAGTTGGAACAAACTGTCATTTTGGCATTGGCCATTGTGGGAGTCTTCCTTAAGTGAACATGAATGGAAAGAAATTCCTAGAGTTGAATACCACTAGTTAGTGTTAAATTGTTAATACATAGAAAGACCGAGTTATTATTGAGAGAAATCTATAGCCAAAGATGCAGGGATTTATGATATGTAGAATCCTATCCCAATAATTAGAAAACTGACATTTTTAATTTTTTTATGTTTTGAACTTCACTTTCAGTAATGCAGATTTTACATTGTTGCTTCCAAAAAAATTTGGAATTATTGTTTACATAAACTTTATTCATGCATGGTTTTCATGTTTGTATTTTCAAGTTGGAAAAACCTGTAGAACTGGATTACCATTTTGTTGAATTTGATGATGTATGATACCATATATAGGTAGAGACAAGGTTCTATTATATTGTTGAAATGTTGGTAATGACAGGAATGAATATCCTTTAGAGGAGCCATAGTTTATTTTTAGAATATTTGTCTTATGTGATGACAACTAATCATGCTTATAATTTTTTTCAGGAAACATTCAAATTTAATGTATTTAATGTTGTGTCTTTATTTTTGTATGTCAAACTTATTATTAGATCCTACCATGGCAGAGAACTGTTACCGAGGGGGCCGACCTTAAATGATAATTAAACTTAATGCTAAAAGCCAATCAAATTTCAGTATTTTTCAAATGTTTTTTAGTTCTTATATTAACGCTAAGTTTTATAAGGGAAAGTTGCAAGTTTTTTAAGTCTAAAATATATGAAAATTGTTTATCCATCATTTGACTGGATTGGAATTGGTGGCATTAGATTGTCAGTGCTTGTTGGATCTTGCAGTTTTCCTCACATGGATTTCAAGAGGAGATAAGGCACTATTATTGAGGTAATAGTAATAGATATTAGAAAAAAAATACAGTTTCACATGAGCCTAGGACAGAAGAGCAAGCTTCAATACAGAGGATAGGGCCCCAAAAATTGAGGTCTTTGCGATTACAGAGGTTCTGAAGATTGTCACAATTGGTGATTAGGGTTTTTTTTTCTTTTTTGCATGTTACTCTAAGGTGGACAATCGCGGGAAACTGCACTTGTCTTAGGCTTTGATTGCCTGTTTAAACCCCCCTTGACTATAGTAACTGTTTGCTACATGTCTGTAATGAAAAAATAATTTCAATTATGAACAAAGGCAGAAGTAGAAGAGGAGGAGTATTTTTCTCGTCTTGTTTGCATTTTTGTCTGTTTAATAATATTCCATAGTTTTACTCCATTTCTTTTTATGTTGCTTACAACATGATACTATGTTTTCTATTGTGGAGGTTTGAAATGTTAAATGCAGTTTTGTTTGTGATTTAGATTTAAGTTCTCTGGAAAGATTGATTCTATGCTTGCACCTCATCTTCATTAGCTTGGCTTCAAAAATCCTTTCAATGAAGCTTTTCGTTATTTGTAGTAGGAATCTTACAAATCTATTGGTATCCAGAGATTTTTTTGTCAGTTCTATCTTACGAATGAGTTCTTTTAGAGTGGTAAATCAATTCTTTTATCTTTTGGAGTGTAGTAACTTTGTACTAAAGTTTTTATAGTTTTTGGATTTGCCAATTAATCTGCTAGATTAGTATGTTGGATAACTTTTCTAGATGCAGAATAGAGTTGTTTCTTGTGATTCAAGATAAAAGTGTAGAAGGATTGTTAAATGAATTATTTTGTTTGGTCCAATTCTAAGAATATGCAATGGATTTTTAATCTGTATTGATATTACTATTATGATTTTGTTAACCATCAAGTCTTAGATTTCTTTCTTATTTAATTTGCAACTCTAATTACTCTCTTTGCCATTAACATTCTCATTCTCACAGATTGTTGTCCTCACTTGGCCAGAAAATTTTATTTCTTTCCCAGTTAATCTACACAAGTAATATACAACAAAGACTTTTGAAGTTTTACTTCTTCAAGGAGATTCTTTCAGAGACACTGTGCCATAATGAAATGAATGACTGATTCGTACAAATATTTTCTTTGCTGCCAAGCCCTCCAGCCAAGGTATGATTTTTAGGGTTTTGAAAAGTAGATGCATTAGGGTAAAAATTTACATCTTTGCCTTGAAAGTAATCTTTCATATTTATTTGCTATCATCTGCCCTTATTTCTGTCTATATTCTTCATCGGTGCATTGAGAAAAAAATTATAATGGAGATTACCTTGGAAAATATTGATGTAGTTGGTTGTAATATGGTATTTTTTCATGTAGCATCCCAACATCACTGTTCAGGGGAATTGAATTTCTCTTCAACACTATTCTTATTTATTTTCTGTAAAAGGAAACTCAAGGACAAAATAGCGTCATTTGGGCCAAAAACTGGGTGTACGAGTTCACAAGAGCTTTGTCTAATGAACAACTGGTGTATGAAAATTTTAATCAAATTTAAAACTTAAAAATTGTCTATGGCCAATGGTCCCAAGGGTTATTGCTTACAATTACATTTCCTTGTACATGAAAAATTGTGAAAACTATTTTTTTAATAAATAAAATAATTCCAAAGGTTGGGTTTTGCTTAAACCATTGGCAATAATGGTTTCCCTATGTGGTGATTGCACTCTCCAATTCATGTATAGCATTTTTGATGTTTTAATGTTCAATTTATATTTCAAGTAATGGAAGTGATGGGTCATCACTCTGTTCTTTTTTTCTTTGGTGACAATGTTTATTAGATCTTTTTGAACAAAGTCTGATATAAGATGAAATTACCATGATATGTAAATGACTAACAAAATCTGAAGAAATTTCGCTAGAATAGAATTCTCTATAGTTTGCTAGTCAATATTTTTCTGTTAGATGATTATGTTGATAATTATTTTTGTTGCGGCTCCTAAAAATATCTCTAATGAGCTTATAATTATGTTATATATATTTTTTTTATCTTCATGGAATCATTGTTCTGGCAATCCTGGCTAACACATATCCTGGTACATTTTCAGAATTCTGCTAGGGTAGGAAACATTACCTTAAATCACATTTTTTAAAGACCATTTTCTTAAATATTGGATTCTTACTTATGGTCTTACAAAATTAGTCAATTTTCTAGCTTTGTTAATCTAATTTATAGATTATTCTTGTCTAGATATGAACATTTTTTTGACATGGTGAATAATTAACGCAAATAATTTGTTTGACGATGCAACCAGAAATGAAATGCAATAGATACTTCCAACTGGCAACGCTAGACAACTAATAGGAGAAAAATCCAAAGAGCCTTCCCCAAAATAATCTTGAGTACCATTCCTCACCAAGTTACCTTTTCTCTTGCATACTAAATAGCTCGCAGAGGGGGTAGGTTGAACAATTGATCTAAACATTTTTGTGTTCCTAATCAGCAGTTAGCTTTCATTTTTATTGATATGTACTGTAATGATTAGAGAAGCAAAGGCTCTCAAAAGTTAAGTGATCAGAAATTTTGTGGCTTATTATTGGCATATGCAAAATGCAACAAATATGTGTAGTTCCACGATGCGAGTGAATGTGTCAATTTTAAAGTCTATAATTAATGATGTCTATGAACTTTGCAGAGCTTGATTTTATAACTGTTTTATAATGTTTTTGTATTTATTATGTAGCATTCCCACCACATATTTTTCTCATGGAATGCAACAAAAGTTGTGCAACATCGTCATTTTGTAAAATAGTTTACGTGTCTTGTGTTGGATGATATCACTCCTTGTTATTGATCATGTTGTTGATATTCATGTTTTGTCACTAATGTCAACATGCATTTATGTGGAGAAGACAGACTGGCTACTTGACTGGAAGAAGTGTACGGATATTGTACGGATGATTTAGAATGATCGAAGTTGGACTTTAGCAAAAGGATGTGTATTGATCTTATTCCTAAGGTCGCTTGACTTAATGTTACATATTGTGGATGTTACAGTTGATTTGGTGAAGACTAGTTTTCTGGACTGTAACTGTGATTCTAGACAGAGTAGGTCTCTATGTTTCAGGTATATCTTTCTGGCAAAGATACTTCAGATGATGCGAGCTTATTGGTGGACAGCTGACATATTTTAGAGTAATGGGTTGAGTTTTATTATTATTTTGTTACTGGTGACGTCAGTTGTGGTGTGTATTATGGAGAAGACCTATTTACTGGCCGACTTCAGACATGTAGCGTGTGGAATTAATTATGAGCGTGGATTATGGATCTGGAAATATATGTGATGGATTGTAATTGATGTTTACTTGTTACAGGTACCGTGTGTATCTTAGCAAGGGGTTATATTATTATTTGTATGATGGAAAGCCTTAATTGGCCGACCTAATTAATTATGTATTAGGAAAGCTTAAACTGGCCGACCTAATGAATTATTGTAAGAGGATATATATGGATGATATTTTCTTGTGGAGAAGGTGTGGCAAAGAATAAGGACAGATAATTGTGGATGTTGCGAAGCTTGTTGACTGTTGGATATAGAGCAGAGTTGATACTTCATTGGAACTGAGCAAGCAAAGATAGATGCTATCAGATAGTTCATTGGATTGTGTATTTGCTTTATACACTTGATTCAGATTGTAAATCCTTAAGGGTGGCTTTAACCTTCTTTGGGCAGTGAGCCTTCTATTTTCTTTGAATCCTAACAGGGTCTGTCTCCTAACAAGGACTGTGTACTGTAATGTTGTAATAAGCTCCTAACAAGGCTAATATCTTTTAACAGGGATACTATACTCTCAGTACATTATTTGTGGGTGTTAATTCCCACCAGGGTTTTAACTTTAACAGGGTTTCCTCAACAACAAATATTGTGTTATGGTGTTGGCATTTACTTTTGCTGATATGGTTTAATATAAAGTTTAACGTTTAACAATCTATACTACAAATGATTCACCCCCCTTCCCCCTCTCAGTTGTCTTGTGGACTGTTATTCCTAACAATTGGTATCAGAGCTACTGGTCCTTAGAGAGAAAGTTTAACAGCTTGAAGTGATCTTGAAGATGACTTACTACAGGAAGGATAGTCCAAAGTTTGACCCTGAAAACTTTGACAATTGGAAGAACAAGATGAGAACACACTTGCTATGTCTGGGAATTGATTACTAGATGATCACAAAGAAGAATGAAAATATAGCTACTGAGGATGAGTTAGAAAAGGCTTTTGAAGATCAGAAGAAATTATTTTCATGCAGTATGGTTGCAAGGAAATCTTTGATCAGCACTCTTTCAGAAGGAGAATTCACTGAAGTAAAAGACTTGGACTCTGCACACGAGATCTGGACAAGACTAGAAGCATTATATGTCGGAGACAAGTTTACAAAGCAAGCAAAGTTACAGAACTGGAACACAAAGATGGAATCACTGAAGATGAAAGAAGATGAGAACATTAGGGCATATGCACAGAGAATTACTGAAGTGGTTACTGGCATTAGAAACTCTGGAGGAACTTACAGTGAGGAAGAAGTGATTGCAAAGATACTCAGATCTTTGACACCTGTATACAAAACCAAAGTACAAGCCATAGAGGAAATTATACCTTTGACACCGAACTTCACCAGAGAAATGTTGATTGGAAAGCTAACTACATTTGAGGCCGCAGAATTAGGAGATACTTTACCTAAAGTTGAGTCAGCATTCAAGGCAACTGTGCACAAGAACAAAAAGACCTTATCTAGAATTGCAAGCACCAGTAGTGGTGACATAAGAGAAGAACTTGGAGCTTATGTTGATGAATGGGAACATATACAAGAGGAAGAAAGAAAGCTAGATGAAGTTGTGGCACTGATTTCTAGAAGAGAAAAGAGAGGTAAGGGTAAATTTGAAGACAAATTACCTTTGAAATGTCTTTCATGTAACAAGATTGGTCATTTTGCATCTAGATGTCCTACAAGAGTTCCAAAGCACAAACCTAAGTTTTTCAAGTCTAAATATTCAAAAGACAAGGAATGTTATTATGCTGGTGAGGGTATATCAGATGATGATGATGGTGACTATGATGAAATTGGATTTATTTCTATTAAGGATGATGTACCTATGCGTGAAGAAAAAGCTTCAGTATCTTGAGTTGAAAAGAAATCTGAATGGGTTATAGACAGTGGTTGTTCACATCATATGACTGGAGATAAAAACAAGTTTGTGAGTTTGAAAAGACATGATGGAGGTGTTGTCAGATTTGGTGACAATACTCCTAAGCTTATTATTGGAGT
>MU225558.1:1088667-1103386 GCA_018584345.1 Thuja plicata | reverse complement strand
AATTCCAAGACTTTCATGTTTGCCTGCAGAAGTTCCTCTTCCAGTTGATTGCTTTCTTTAATCTTGTCTTCAATGGTGTTCTGGCTATCTGTAAGCTGTTCCTCCAGATCTTCAAGTTTATCTTTTAAAGATTTGTTCTCTTCATTAAGCTTTTTGACCATTTGTCCTAGATCACTTGTAGAACAATCTCTTAGATCTTTTCTTAGCCTTTTAATAAGTATTTGAGAGCCATCATTTTTCAATCTTAGTTCTTCATTTTCCTTCTTTGATCTATCAAGATCTTTAAGAGCTGCTTCAAGATTCTTTTTCAAATGTTTTGCTTCAACTGAGGCCATGATCTCCTAAAGTGGTTAAACTTTCTTTCAGAGGACCATAGCTCTGATACCAATTGTTAGAAACACTGAGAGGGGGGGGGGGGTGAATCAGTGTTTATCTATTTATTATATTTCAGCCAATTAAACATAAAACAAATATGCATTCAAGAATCTTAACACAAGAAAACATAACACATGATTTGATTATGGAGAACCTTGATCAGAGGAAAACTTCGGTGGGGATTAGTACCCACAAAATATTGTACTAGGTATAATGAACTTGTTAAAGTTCCTTTGCCCTGTTAGAAGCAGTCTTTACAAATTGAGTACAATGACCTGGTTAAGGGTCTGACCTTGTTAAGAGTCTTTTACAATAACCCTATTAGGGGTGGTGGACTCACTATCCAATAAGATGAAGGCTACAACCCTCTGAATGTTGATATGCACTATATCAAAAATGAACTACTATAGTGACACTGTTGTCTGATCAGTTCCGTGTATGCGGGGATGCTCTTACTTCTTCAAAGAGCTATATCATCTTCTGACTTCATTATGCTATCCCTCTGTAACTTCTTCTTACATAATAATCAATGCTTGTAACATATTTTTACATTACATACTTATATCTTCAAATCCGAATAGGAGCGACCCAAAACAAATAACTAGTCGACCCTAAAACAAAAATATACAACACTTCTGAACAAAAGGGCCTAAGCATGTTTACTATAACATTAATTACATTATTAAAATCTTATAACTAAAGGTGCTTAGCCATTACATTATAATATCATACACGCTAATCAAAACTGTAGTCGGCTTCCATGCTCTATTTCCTGGACTACAGGTCTACTAATCTGTCTGTAACTTTTCCGTACTGATGTTTTGTACTCTACACATTTGGATCTGGCATGTATATACACCATAGAGTATACATCTAAGCATGCATGTTCTGGTGTGATCTCTAACACATGCGCTGATGTGCTAATCTCTGTATCTCTCTGTCTGTCCTACTTTTTGTACTTAGTCATTTTATCTTCTAAGTTATCTTTGATAGAAACTTAGTATGACTTTGTTGCCATGATTGACAACACAAAATAAGTCATGCTTCCTCAGGAAGTCAACTTGCCAACAAGTTATTCATCTCAAATAAAATCAGTCTACCAATCAAACTATCTAGAGTAATAGTATTATTTGCAATTTATCTCATTTCTTGTATAGCAAATACTCTAATAGCATATACAGGTAGTAAGGTTCTTAGGATTTTACTTACCATTGTCTTTTCTTCAAGTACACCTTTAACTCCTCGGATAACATTGACTACCTCTTTGATTCTGTAGCTATATTGAGTGATATTTTCTCCTTCTTTCATTCTCAGGTCATCAAACCTCCCTCTTAGGCTTTCTGCCTTGGATCTTAGTACATTAGCATCTCCTCCATGTAGCAACTTCAATTTAGCCCACATTTTCTTTGCAGAGGTGCAGGTTTTGACATATTCAATCTCAACATCAGAGAGTGAGGAAGAAAGCTCTGTCATCATGCAATTATGCTCATGCTTTTCTCTCAATTTCTCAGGGGTGTGAGGTCCTGTAGGAAACACATATTCAATATCAAGGTGTTGAGTAACATCATTACCAATACTTGATAGGTGGATTCTTATTCTTCTTTTCCATGATGAAAAGTTGTCTTTATTCAACTTGGGCACATCTCGCTTGTTCATCTTGTGATCTTTTGCTTGAGCTGTTAAACTCCCTTGCTAAACGCACAAGCTTTGATACCAATTTTTAGAATAATTGAGAGGGGGGGGGGTGTGAATCAATGGCTTCAAAAAATATTCCAATAAATCAACCCAAAAACTTAGTACCACAATATTAAGCCTCTAGTTATCTTCAGTCTTACAAGCTGTATGCCTTCAAACAATTTAACAAATAACTACTGCTCGAAGTTCATTGTTAAACCTTTACTTACTGTTTACCGATTAACAGTCTTTCATTTACCAAAAAATAGTAAATTTCTTAGTGTATACCTATCAATCCATATTAGTTCCGTGTAATGCAAAACACTAAAGTAATGACTCATAAACACATTGACACATGGATTTTTAACATGGAAACCTTGTTAAGGGAAAAATTACTTGGGACCCATAACCCAAAATTTTCACTCTTCTAAAGTGAGCTCGGTGAAGAGCCAACCCTATTAAAGATTACAAACACACTGTTAGGTGTGACCTTGTTAGAGGATTTAAATAGAATAGTTTGTCACTTGATATCGGGCATCTTTATGCTACCTTCTATGACCAAACCCAGTGTAGCTTGTCAAATGGTATCTGGCATCTCATGCTATCTTCATGATCAAAATTTTTGATGCTCCTTGGGATGTATCTCAATATAGAAAGGATTGTTAAGTCCTACTCGATTAAGAGACTTTATGATTCAATGGTTAAACTGAAACAATAAATGATTTGTTCACACATATATATTAGACTTGTAGATTTTCAGATCTATTGTAAGCTCATAATACCTTTCTGATCAATGTATCTTTTCATTACCTTTGCTCCACTTCTTTATGCTTAGTGATGTTGTGCTTCTCTATTGCTCGGTGTCCGTATAAATCTTTAGCTCTTTCCTCAGCTTGATCGATCAGGACTGTATGAAGTTGTTCTTCATCATTTTCTCTCCAGCATCCTCTTTCTCTATTCAATCCCCTAATTCATAATGAATTAGATTGTATCTTTATAGACATGATATTACCATTTCTTACTTCTTGATTTTCTTGTTCTTGGCGTGATCCGCAATCTTAGCCAATCTTGCATTAAAGCTTTACTTTAGTTTTATCCCTTAGATTTCTCCCTGACAACTAGATAAAACAAATTTAAATCTTTTACTTATCTCTGGATTTAACTTGTCGATTAAAACAATGTCAACAACCAGTTAAGTTTATCTTTAGCTCTGCCAGCTACCTATTTTGTCATTTCTGAACTTCAGTTAATTTCACTGTTTTAACTCTTTGATTGCTTCAATCAACACTTCAATTCTCCTTGGGCTTCTCCATTAGGGTTGTCTGTCTATTGGGTAACACTGTAATTCTTGGCCATCGGTTATGCTTGTGATTCTGCTCATCGGTAATGCTTGTCGGGTTTCTTTCTCGGGCATCACTGTGACTTTGCTCTCGGGTTTCTTTGTCCGTCAGGTTCCACTAACCATCGGTGTTTGTAGTCACAGTGAATGATGGTATTTTATGCATTACTAAAAGCATAATATTTATCTCTCAGATTCTCTGAAGTATTTGACACTTTGAATATAATCGATCAGATTATATCAAGTTTGACATCAATGACAATACAATCCATTAACTAATTTAATGTCTTGCATTATCTTTCTACATTTTGGTGATCAACTTAACATCTTCAAACATTCAATCAGTTATATGTCATCAGGGTACATGGTTTTCCAAGCAATGGCTCATTTGAGTGAGTACTTACCTCAATTAAACCTTGAAGCTTCACAATTATGGAATTATAACCATCCTCAATCATTTGAAGGAGAAAAATTAGAGGGTCGGGGGACTTCAAAGAGGACAAAAGGTATGCAAAATTTTTGGAAGTAGTTGTTTTTGTCTTAAATTTTACAATGCATGGCTTCAAATAATTATTAATTTGGTGAACAATTCTATTTTTCATTGTAGATGCTAAGGAGTGGGAGGCATTACATTTGTATATTGCATACAATTCTGACTTTATGTTGGAATGGGTGGTGAAGTACGCTGAACAAAATAAATTAGATGATGAAAAAGCATGGGCCAACATATATAATAAACATGGTCAACATACTTCTCGAGGACTACCTGCAAGCCATAAAATAAAATGGCCAGAGAGATGCTCATGGAATTGGCTAAAGACTAATGTTGAACATGAGGCAACAAAAAGGAAGAATAGAGTGACACCACAACATTTGAATTTTGTTAAAGGATCTATAAATGAGGAGGTGATACATATATATTAACATATTGGAGATATTTCATAAATTTTCTTTTGAATTTTGTATATTTGAATCTAATTAGTTAATATTAATATGAATTTAGGCAATATATTACAAAGGAATGTGGAATTTTGGTCATCATTTTTGTATCATAAAAGTTTATGAAAAGAGACAAACTTATGATTGTGGAATTTCAACATCATTTGAGGTGGAATGTCGTTCACATGCAAATGATAGACAACCAATCACAAGCAAACTTAAATATTATGGAGTGTTGGAGGATATTATAGAGCTTGATTTTACGTCTTTCAAGAAAGTTATTATACGTGTTGAATGGTACAAGCTTATCAAAGTGGGCGAAGAAAAAACTATCTTTTTGCACAACAATGGATTCTATATTATCAATACATCTAGTTTTGAAGCCACTTCTGAACCTTATGTGTTTCCAAATAAATGTGAACAGATCTTTTTCATTCCAAATTTAGAACATCATGGATGGTCATTTGTGATTGATTATGATCCAAGAGGTCGAAGAGTAACATTTGTTCAAGATGCAGAGGACCAAGATTTACTTGAAGATGTAGAAGTCCCCCCTGAAGACATAGATGGAAAAGATGGAGATGTTGACAATTTTATTGTCAATGATGCATATATTCAAGATGAAGATCATGATGAGTTTACTGAAATGTCTGAAGGACATGAGAAACCACATGGACATCAAGTCCATGAAGATGATGAATTTATTGATTTTCATTTACCTACATTTGAAGGTGATGAAGACCATGAAAATGATAGTATTAATTTATTTGTGTATTTAGGTCCCATTAATGATGGGGTATCTATGCCATCAGATGAGGAAATTTCATGTGAGGATGACATTATTTGATCACCATGTTCACTTTAAGATGGTTGTGAGGATTCAATACAATTTAAATAAATCTTTATAGGTTAACTATTGTGTCTTTTAATTGTACACAACATGTAATGTAAATTAAGCAATTTGAATGTTATGAGTTTGTTTATATGTATGTAACGCCAATTCATTGCAATCTTTATAACAATACCCTTCATTTCTAATCATCATTTCAAGTCTATGATCATATTTGTAACCTTCTTCTTCAATAAATTTAATAGTGGTCATGCTTTTCAAATGCTATTTAAGTTGCTTATGTTATAGTTGATAGCTCTTTGACACCTCTAATCTTGATCATTTATTGTTA
Organism: Thuja plicata; assembly: GCA_018584345.1. Taxonomy (NCBI): domain Eukaryota; kingdom Viridiplantae; phylum Streptophyta; class Pinopsida; order Cupressales; family Cupressaceae; genus Thuja; species Thuja plicata. The sequence continues at coordinate 1,097,878 of MU225558.1, read as the reverse complement.
CTCATGCTATTCTTGACCTTGCGAAAATCATTGTTAAACAATGTTGCTGACTTCATTTTGTTATCAACTTGTCATGTGCCTTCATGTTGTTATGAATGCGTTTAAAGTGTTTTAGGGGTGCATTCTCTACTATGGTGTGATCTGAGAAGGTAAAAAGCTAGAAGATAACATTTTGGCTGCATATTTTGCATGTTTTTAGAAATATATGCTTTTCCTTGATAATGATGACCCAAAACTGATGTAAATAGATAAATTCTCCATGATAATGTTTTGTTAAGCTTTCAGTTTGGGCAATTCATGGGGCCCTTTGATTTTTGGCGAGCCTCAAATTTTTACCATAATACTCAGCCACATATTGAGAGAAAAATGCCTTGTTTGGATGCTAAAATCCTTTGTGAAGTGCCTATGAGTATGGGTTGATGCATTTGGATTTGTTCAAATTTTAGATTCCTTTTTAATTTTAATGCAATTTTTGATAACCTGATAGTAAAATTTTATTGTATGAAGCATCATGAAATCAAATATTACTAAAATTTGTTACAGTTGAATTTTTAGCTCCCATTTATCATTTGAGATTTTATGTTTTTCACTTTGCTCTAAATATTTAATCTTGGATATTTTACGTAACAAGGATTTCTAATACATGTATAGGAGTAAATATTAAAGGGGCACCTTTAATTCTCTGCCATGAGTATTTATTCTTTTAGAAGTGCTTGTCCTGTAAACCTTTATCATGCATTTTATTCTTTAAAATTGTTGTCTATTTATTGATTTCTTGCCTCTGAATGAGATCTTTGAGTTCGTTCTTTGAAATTTTATAAGCTTTCCCATTAATAACAGATGTCCACATTGAACTTTTCCTATTACTAGTATCACTTGCATATGTTCTCTAATCAACATTTTTTCATTTTATGTCATTATGTGTTTCTTTAAGGATGCGCTTGTGGGTGCTCCTAATTCTACTACAGGGGATCCAATGATCTTAAATGCTCTAATTGAAATGCTAAGGAATGGGAAAGGGAAAAACATTGCTATGATGGTGAATGAGGTAATTTTGAAAATTATCTTTTATAGGCTCAATTATCTTATGTTTTATATTATATCATGTTAATTTCTGTTTGTGGAATGCAGGCCATCTCCAAATTTGTTCCAACCCCTATTATGCCCTGTAGTACTTCTAACACAATGTCAACAGTAAGATTTCATCTAGATTCTTGTGCATTTAATTTAATTATTTCACCTTTTATACTTTGTTAATATTTATATTTTTTCCATAGGGCATTTCTAGAGTAACTCTACCAACCACGCATCTTGTCGGCATGCAAGATATGATTATGCCATCTAATACATCCAATGTTATGCAAAAGGTAGGATTCAATCATATATATTGTGTGGGTTTGATGATGTTATTTATCATATTATACCACTTTAAGATTTATATTTATTTCTTGCAGGATATGTCAAGATGTGTCATGCCCTCTACATCTAGACTGGAGACACCTATCACAAGAGTGACATCAAACACAATACCTCATAGCATTCCTTCTACATCAAACATGTATGTTCCTATTATACCTGTTGAAATGGACATGCATGCCCCTATTAGGAGTATCCCACAATTAATAAATAATCCATCAAGACTAGGTTCAATTAGAGTTCTCCCACCAACAGCTGAACAAGTTTCCTTGAGGAGTGTTATGGAATCAAAACCAAGAATGTTAAGGCTCCTACCAGACACTCTTGAAAATGTTGAAATGAGGAAAGAAATACTTAACCAATTTGAGTTATGTGAGAGGATATTGTTGGGGAGTGCAGGGATTACTTCAGATGAACATGTAAAATTATCTTTAAGTATTATCTTATTACTCTTTTGCAGTTCATATTTTTCTTCAACATTATATGTTTTAATTTTTCGCAATTTTAGAATTTTCAATTTTTAGTACATAGTGCCTTTTTTAAATTTTTGAAACACCTTTGTAAGGCCTAAACCTTATACTAGACCACTTGACAAGGTATAACTGCCTCCATGATTAACAAGGTATAACTGCAAACTTGTATCCTTTGATTGAAAGTCACTTCTCTTTTAATCTTTCAAGGTGTGATTGCAATAGTCATTGTTTTGACATGTTTAGCCTATTTGTTACCTATGTATTGTCTTGAAATATTTTATTCACGGTTACTGCCAATACATTCTCTGTTTATTATTGTCATAACTTTACTTGGATTGTCTCCACTTGGATCAATATCATTTAATATTGTTGTCTTAACATTACTTGGTCCATGCATTCTAGAATGCATTTCTTTCTCCAAAATTGTTGTTGACTACCCATAACCTGTCATTTATTGTCCACTAATGATGTTTGTTGTTTCTTCCCCATAAAATATTCTCTCTTTCCATTGGACTTGTTGTCCTCTTAATGGAATATTATATTCGAAAGTAATATTGGCGTTTCCTTGATTTGCATCTATTATCTCTTCCTTGTAAATTTGTTGTTCATTAAGAGAAATTTGCCTTATTTATCAAGAATTCCCTTAACTCTCAATGCACTTAAGATATTATTTTAAATATGAAAATAGTTGCATATTTTGGTTGGGTTTCTAATAATTTCACAATCTCATTGTAAATACAGGAAATAAATGAAGAAGTGACTGATGTACCTACAGGGGCATCTACCTCAACACCTAAGAAATCAATAATATCTCTAGTCACTACAAAAGGGACACAAGAAGTTACAATCTTTCTCTCCTCTAAAGGAAATGTTTTGAAAGATGAAATGGGTATGAAATTCTTTCACTTTATTTATCATCATGCAGAGTATTTATTTGGCAATACAATTCAAATGGATTGGAGAAAGCAACCTAGTGAGCAAGAAAGATAAACATTTTAAAGATGTCATAATAGCATTTGGAAACCCTGGTTTTAATGAGGAAATTATTTTGGATATTGCACGAAAATACATTCATTCCAAACAAGAAAATTTAAGGTCCAAGCTAACAAAAGACTTGAGATGTCCACGTCCAGCTTGGATCACAGACCAAATGACATGGGATGAACTTATTAAAGATGCCAAATTTAAGAGGAAAACCCACAATAATCCAAACTATTGGCCATCTACATGAGGAGGATCTAAAAGACGCCTTCTAGATACAACAAAAGTAACCCAAGTTAGGGTATCAAGAATTAGATCCCATAAATTAGGATCTTGTGGGCACAATAGCATTTGTGGTGGCTTGGTACGTGAATATTTTCATCTTTAGTATTTTGTATTTCATAAAAAAGTCATGAAAAACTTGTGAGTTGATTATACTTATGAGTCATTATACCTTATAAATTTGGTTATGTAGGTTCACCAATTTCAGAAGGAGGCTTCAGAGGAGGACTTAAAATATGCCTTACTACATGGTTCCCGAGGTCTTCGACAACACTTGCTAGACCAAGGGGATAAATTAGTCATTGGTCATGAATCTGAGGTAAGTTCTTTATAATATTCTATAACATGCAATAATTTAATTAGAGGGATTATGTAATTTTAATAAGTTAAATTTTGTTGTGCATAGGAAGCCCAACAATCAAACTCATCCGGTAGTGAGCATGAAGAGGAGCTAGAGGAACACGCTGAATTTTTTTTTGCACACAATCATTCAACTATAATTCCTGAACCTTGGCGGGAAACCATCCTTGAATTTCAGCAAGTTGGAAACAATAATAATGAGGAGGGTGTTCAATGTGATGAACAATTCACACCCACAATTAGAATAGTGCCTCGTAGAAAGAGGACACAAAGGAAAAGGATGGATAAAATACAATGTTGAATTTGAAAACTAGGTATGTAGTAACAAGTTACTAGAATATATCATTTTTTGAAATCTTCACGACTCCATGAACTTGAAGACAAACTTTATGTTTGTTGTTACAATATTCTTGTCACGATTTTTTCCTTGGAACTCTATTGAAGTCTACTTTTCCATTTTTCTTGTTTGTTGTTTGAATGAATGGAATATTTTTCCTTTCAAATAGACCATTGTTCATTGGCATGCAAATTACTATATTTGCACTCTTCTTGTCATTCTCTTCACAAAACTGATTATTTTTCTAATCATAAAATTATTTTTTAGGCTACAGGAGAAACATGAAGAATGTGAAATGCTTCTTCTTCGGTTGAAAAATATTGCTGGGCAATTGCATCTACAAGTGGTTATTCCAGATATGGCATGCTGAAAATACTACAGCTCCAACATGTTGAAAATGGAACATTTCCTTCTGGTTGTCTTCATAAAAATATGTAGTTAAATTAGAATTGTCAATTCACAAGAGATGATATTTTTTTCCACTTACAATTGGTAATGCAAGTTTATGCAAAAGATACACTTGAGTCTGAGAATAAAGAGTTTATTGTGCAATTTTGAGTTTCAATGTGCTAATGTAAATTTTATCAAATAATTAACTTTTGTGTCCATTTTTTTAAAATTTTTTGCAGATTTTTTTTAATGCTAGTTCTATTTTATCATTTCCATCAATATTAAATGACGTGATTCAATTTTCTGTTTACTTTTTAAGCAGCTTGTGATGCCATGAATGATTTTCATGATTTCAATAACGTTTTACCAAAATTAAATATGTGTGTAACTCTGAAACAATATTTTTATTACAATGATGGCCTGATTAATCAATCTGCCCGACATTTATAAATTTATTCACTTATTTTCTGCTTGGTGCTTATGAATTATAGCAGTCTAGAAAAATCTTATAATCATTGGCTTACTGTGTTAAAACAAGGAAGAATCAAAATATGGTAGGAAAACCTTGTTTCTTGTATGTATGAATGAATAGAGGGCCTTCGACAACAGAAGATCTTAGTTTGACAAATTGCATCCAAATCCATGGAGTAGGGAATAGGCAAACTCTTCCCATGAAAGAAGGTTGGTAATTTTTCTTATTTTTGTTGCATTATGTGATTTTTCTGTTGCTTAATAATGTTATACATGATAAAAATATTGCTATCAATGATCTAAACAATACTCACCCTATCATTTGATAGCTTTTCTGTGTTGTGGAAAGCGGTGTAGGCTATGTTGGATGAGTTGTCTTCATCCTAATGTCAAGTGTGGCCATATCTCACCAGATGAAGAAGACATGCTAATAAGGCTTCACAAGTTGGTTAGCAATAGGTGAGCATTTATTTACATCTTAAGGTATTGTTTATGATGCAAATATCTTATATGTATATGATTTCGCTTAAACAACACACTTTAATATTTGAATTGTTTAGGTTTCTTATCTGAAATTACATGAATAGGTGGATCCTATAGTAATTTAAAATATAATGTCTAGATAGATCAAAATATGAAGTACACTATTTAAGCTTAAGATAGTTTTGACCTATGATGATGGAGATATATAGAATAAGTAATGTTAAGATATAGGCTCATAATAAAAACACTCTCGATCCATCTCATCAAAGGTTGTAACTCAAATATTAGTTATTGTTTTTATTTGGTTTCATTTTTTTATCATTATTCTAATTACTAAAAGATAGTGTTTCTTTTGTGTAATTCTCTAATGGGGGTCAGCTAAAGTGGGGTTTATAAATATTCTATGTATATACATTTTCCCACATGGCTTTGTCATTATAGTAGCCTACCTTGAAAGGGGTGGTCATAATCTCCTTGCCCCCTCCACTCAATCCATCTGAAGGAAAAACATTTTGGCCAACTTTTATTGTCAGATGGGGTTCTATATTGTGACATCAGCAATAGATTCGACATCAGCAATAGATACCCAGTTCAAATTCTAGAAGGTATATGCTAAGAAGGAGTGGTGATGCAAAGTGGCAAGCAGAAGCCTTCAAACAGTGCACAATTGGTGAGGTTCAATGTCTCAACTACCCAAATGGGGTCCAAGTGCCCAATACTTATCACAATTATGGTAAGGAATAGCCTATTTAGGTCCCATTTCTTTATTTCCAATGGTTCTTTCATTTACAAGCAACCCATAACACTAAGTTACTTCACAACCTAAGGATTTGGCTTGTAGCCCTTCCTAGAGGGTAATTTGAACATAAGTCAAAATGATTCCAAATGAGGTATTGAATTGGTCAGGGATTCTGATACCCTTTAAGGCTTTACTAAACATATCCAAGCACCAAGGAGTGGAGGAAAACATAAGTCACAACTGTCACAAGGTTTAGACCAGAATAATAGGCCTAATTAGGTCTCCAAATGCACTACAAGTGCTCTTTCTCCTAAGCCAATGCACAAAATAAGAATGGGAGAATGTGTGGACATACAAAATAACTTAGAATCCAAGATTAGAAGTCTTGGTGAATCCCCAACCAAAAGTTATGATGACTGTCCTAAGTCATAGAATGGTGCACACACAAAGATGTACACCTAGGGCTTTGTGGTAAAACCAAATCCCTACAGAACTCCACCTATAACCTAAATATTGTGAAAGTACAAAAAGGTTAAATTCCACCAAGGGGCATTAGATTCCCATGGTGGAATTGGGTCCAAAGATCAAACCCTCTCAGAATCCTGTTTGAAAGCCTACAATCCAGACAAGCCTGCAAGAAACACTGATATCTCCCAAACTAGGATGAATCAGAACTTGAAACCAATTGCATATGAAATTATATTGGATGAAAATATTTTTGGTCTCAAATTTTCATGTATACTGGTCTGTACCCATCCGTACTAGATCACTGTTCTCGAGAATCTGCAGGAAATTAGTTTATTTTATTGATCCAAAATGCCAAGTTACATATCTTACCTTCCACCCACCTAAAAGGGATATTTTAAGGCTTCCCCCATCAGTTACAACCAAATTTTAAACTATCTAACCATTGGGGGCTTTGATTACAACTTTTGGCAAGAAGTTGTCAAAGTTGCTAAGCAACTTTGACAACATTTTTGCAATTTTTGCTCTCTAGGAGATCAAACTTGGTCTAAGCCTAATCTAGTGATCCAACATGGATCTAAAACATTAAAAACATGAAAATTAATAAAATCCTAGGATCCTAATCCCATTGACTACTCTTGACCATAGTTAGCCAGGGGCTTATAGTTGTGCCAATCCTAGAACTAGGCCTCACAACTTGGTCTAGGTGCCTGACTACGATACTTAAGCTAATTAGATGTGTTTTAGGACTTTAGAGTATTGTTTGTTGATTATAGAGTAGGTTCTCCTACACCATACTCCCCTTGAGTTTTAAAACTCAAGTCCCTACTTGAGGGTAACTGGTCCACCGAAGTCCTATGGTGTTTGATTTGGTCTTCGGTCAGCCAAGTAGCATCTATGTTGGGGAGCCCCTTCCATTTGACTAAGTACTGCATGTACTTAGTTCTGGTCTGCCTTAATAAATTTGTGTCCAAAATTTCTTCTAACTCCACTGGTTTGCTTTGGGGAAGATTTGTGACATAGTCTTCATCTTGGATGTTTGTGTCCTCACCCTGCTCATTCATTGAATCTGTTGTAGCTTTGTATGGTGTGAGGTCTGCCACATTAAATATTGGGGAGATTTGCAAGGTTGGAGGAAGAGAGATCTCATAGGCGTTTTCACCTATTTTATTAAGTATGTTGCATGGACCTACTTTCTTCATTTGTAGTTTTGAGTATCTACCCTTAGGTAGTCTCACTTTACTTAGGAATGCCCAAACCTTGTCTCCCACTTTGAAGTGGACTTCTCTTCTTTTTCTATCAGCACTTTCCTTGTACTTCAAACTTGACCTTTGTAATACTTCTTTTACCTCCTACTGCACCTTTGTGATGAGTTTTTCCAGTTCTTGGCCTTGTGCACTAACTTTGAAGTCAGATGGGAGTTCAATCAGGTCTAATGGTCCCTTGGGATGAAGGCCATATACTGCTTGGAATGGGGTTTTGTCGGTAGATCTATTCAAGGAGTCATTAAATGCAAACTCGGCCTGTGGTAGGAGTGTATCCCAAGTTTGAGAATATTTTTTGGTTAGGCATCTTAGGAGATTGCCTAGGGATCTGTTTACTACCTCACTCTGCCCATCTATTTGTGGGTGATAGGCAGAGCTATAGGTGAGGTTTGTTCCCAACTTCTTGAAAAGTGTCCTCCAAAAATGTCCTTGGAACTTTACATCCCTGTTGGATACAATTGTCTGAGGTAAGCCATGAATTATGACTACTTCTTTGAAGAAGAGATTGAATATGTGAGATGCATCATTTGTGCTTTTGCATGGTACAAAATGAACCATTTTGCTGAACCTATCCACTATGACAAAAACACTATCAAATCCTTGCTTGGTTTTAGGCAGTCCCATTACAAAATCCATTGAGATGGACTCCCATGGTCTTGAAGGGATTGGTAAGGGTTGGTAGAGCCCTTGATTTGTTTTCATTCCTTTAGCTTGCTGGCAGACTGTGCAAGTCTCAATAAACTTCTTGATATCATTGTTCAACTTAGGCCAAAAATAACTCCTTTTCACCATGTCTGCTGTCTTATCTATGCCAAAGTGACCTCCTAGGCCACCACATTGCTTCTCCCTTATTATGTTTGTCCTCATTAAGCACTTTTGTATGCATAGTTGTGCTCCCTTGAATAACAATACAATCTGAATTAGATATTCAGAAAAGTCAGTGTGGTATCTGCCAACCATCTTTGTGCAAATCTGATATATCTCTGCAAAATCAGGGTCATCCGGGTACAAGTGTTTGAGGGACTCAATTCCCACACTTTGTAATTGAACTTCTTCAACTAGACCAATCCTCCTACTAAGGGCATCAGTAACTTTGTTTTCTACACCCTTTTTATGCTTAATGTTGAAGGTATAGGCTTGCAACTGCTCCACCCATTTCAGATGTCTGACAAAGAGTTTCTCTTGAGAATTTAAAAATCTTAATGCATGGTTGTCAGTGTACACTACAAAATATTTTGGTATCAGATAGTGCCTCCATTTCTTGAGGGCTTGGACCATGGAATAGAGCTCTAGGTCATATGTAGAGTAATTTATTTTGGCTTCATTCAATGTCTCTGAGGAGAAAGCAACTGCCTTGCCTTCTTGGCTTAGGACTGATCCTATAGCCAAATTGCTTGCATCTGTCTCCACAATGAAGACTTTGTTGAAATCAGGGAGGACCAAGATAGGGTATTGGGACACCCTATTCTTCAAGTATTGGAATGCATCATTGGCTTCCTTTGTCCACATAAACTTAGTCTTCTTTCCACCTTTAATAGTTTCAAGCATT
>MU225558.1:1067290-1077456 GCA_018584345.1 Thuja plicata | reverse complement strand
TTTGGAAATGAGAGCAAAGAGGAAAGATCTTAAATTCCCATTTTAGAAAGGAATGCATATGATAGTTCTAGGAATTGAAATGGATGAGATGAAGTACCAACCTTAAAATAGTGCAGATCAAAGATTGTTGTTTTCTGAGATCTGTAGACTGTTTCTGGAGATGCTGACAGTTGATACCAAACTGAAACACAGAGATAGACAAAACCCAGAAATATTTTTCCAATCTGATGTTGTCTTATGAAAAAGGTCGACCCTGTACCACTTTTGCCAACTCAATCTGCTCAACTCCGAAAGTGTCCCTATTCGCATAGTCTGGAAGAAATCTGAAAAAGGTATCCAGATTTGGCCTCGGATCTACAATCTTGAACCTGTACCTTCAAGAAAAATGTTTGTTTGTTGGGGGAAAGGGTTTTTCCTTGGTCAAACCTCAGTTTTGGAATTAACCTTATAATATAATTGAAATTGCAGAGATAAACAAAGTAAACACATAAATTCACCTTGCTTATATGGAAGCCCTTGTGGCGGATTTGAATCAATGAATCCACAAGTATGTATGCATCAAATGGATCTAGAATGTAGAATGTATCATGTATGATGTCTTCAATAAATCACTTGTAGATCTCCAACACCAAGTCTTGAATGGGTTCTTGAATTTGGAAGAGGCTTGGAAGAAGGTGGATGGAGAGATCACCAAAAGGGCACTATGTAGCTTGAATCCTTCAATGGCCTCCAATGGATCTCCTTCATGAAAATGGATGATTGAATTCTTGAGAATGGATGGATGCTTGCTTTAAATCTTTATCCTTAGCTTGCTTGAATTACAGTTGAAAATCCTTCTCAATTGCGTAATGATGCTTAGAAAAAATGAGAGGAGAAAGATCCCTTTTATACGAAACCAGGGCACAATCTTCTAAGGAGGCCTACATAGGATAATTAAATCACCATTTAAGCCTTTACCCCTAGGAGAGGACCTATATTAAATATAATTTAGGAATCAACCGATTCAGAACCTGAAACAGCCGACCCGTAAGTGGGAATAGACTTTTGTGAAGACCGACATCCCGAAAACCAAAAGTTCCCAGGATTTGGACCCCGGGACAGGGTCAAGGTCGGCCCTGTCCTAGGTCAGGGCTGAGGTCAACCCTATCCTAGGTTAGGGCCGAGGTTGACCCTATCCTAGGAGGTCGACCCTGTCCCTAAATCCCAGAAACACAGGTCTGTATCCCAGAATGCAGAAGTCAGGTCAGAAATGGTGGACAAAAAGGTAGAACATGGGGGGAAGCCATGTCAAGATCAGGAACCCAGTCAAGGTGCTTTTCATGACCCCAAACCACTTACTCGAAAGGCTAAACAAGTCTAAAATGGAAGTGCTTCCATTTTTTGACTATACAATAAGATTTGGGAATCTTGTAACCTTGAAGAGTTATAAATAGGACCCCTGCTCCAGAGCCTTGTTGAGTGAATGAACCATCAAAGTACATCTTCCATGGATATTCAGTTAGTTGCATGATCATTTCATCAGGGAATTCAATCGTCAAAGGTTCATCATCTTGGAGTGGTGAATCAACCAATTGATCTGCAAGGACCTATCCTTTAATAGCTCTCCTTTCTATGTATTCAATGTCAAACTCACTTAGAATCAGGACCCATTTTGCCAAACATCCTGTTAATGTTGTTATGATTAAAAGGTACTTTAGAGGATCAATCTTAGCAATGAGCTCCACTATATGAGAGAGCATGTAGTGCCTCAATTTTTTTGATGCAAAGACGACTGCTAAGCATGCTTTTTCAATAATTCTATAATTGAGCTCATAGGCAACCAGTGTTTTACTAATGTAGTAGATAGCTCTTTCTTTCTTTGTTTCATCCTCTTGTACTAGTAATACTCCTAGGGATGTAGCTATAGCTGAAATGTATAGGAGCAGGGGCTTTCCATGAATAGGCGCCATAAGAATAGGAGGAGTAGCCAGGTATCCTTTCAATTCTTTGAAGTTTGCTTCATAGTGTTCATCCCATTTGAAGGTAACCCCTTTATGTAGTAATTTAGTAAAGGGTTGTGCCCTATCTACAAGTTGTGACATGAATATCCTAATGGACTGAAGTCTCCCTTGTAGTGTCCTCATTTGACTGATGTTGCATGGAGGAGCCATCTCTAGTATAGCCTTAACTTTAGCGAGGTCTACCTCAATTCCCTTCACTGAAACAATGAATCCTAGGAGCTTCCCTGATTGGATCCCAAAGGCACATTTCTTTGGGTTGAGCCTGAGTTGGAATTGTTCCATATGATCCAAGATCTTTCTTAAGTCAGCAATGTGAGTACCTCTTTCTTTGGATTTAGCCAATGTGTCATCCACGTAGTCCTCCATGTTCTTGTGCATCATGTCATGGAATATAGTTGTCATGGATCTTTGATATGTTGCACCGACATTATTTAACCTGAATGGCATGATGTTCCAGCAAAAGGTGCCCCATGCGCATGTAAATGCAATTTTCTCTTGATCTTCAGGGGCAATTTTGATTTGATTATAGCCTGAGAATCCATCCATTAAAGAATACATCTGGTAGCCTGCTGTGAGGTCTATGATCATGTCAATGTTAGGTAGAGGGAAGTCATCTTTTGGACATACTTTTTTCAAGTCTCTGATGTCAGTACAAATCCTGATAGATTTATCAGTTTTAGACATGGGAACCACATTGGAGATCCACCTTGCGTAGGCAATGACTCTGATAAATCCAGCTTTCAACAACTTCTCTAGCTCTACTTTTACCAATAATGCAACATGAGGATGCATCTTTCTAAGTTTTTATTTCACGGGCTTGATCCCGGGAGCTATAGATAAGTGACGCATGATCAGTTTAGGATCTAGCCCTGGCATATCAGTATAAGACCATGCAAAGTTGATATTATTCTCTTTCAGGAACTCTGTGAATTGTGTCCTCTCCTCTTTTGATAAAGATTGTGCAAGGTGGACTATTTGAGGATCTTCAATGGTGCCCAAGTTTACTGGCTGTGTTGGTTCAATCAGCACTAAAGACCTTTCCTGAAAGTGTTCAGGGAGGATATCAAGAGTCTCATCCTTTGGCATCTCTGAGAGGTTTTCACCATTGGATATGTCTTTTTTATTTACTATTTTGGGATCTGATACTGCCACAGAGTGGTTTTCACCATCGGTCCTCTTTTTCTTTTTAATTTTTAGTTTTTGGCTGAGAAACCTGATATCCTCCTGTGACATGTTCTTGCTCCTTGCATTGGTGGAAGAAGGGTATGGTTCACAAGCATTGAGATAACAAGCTAGGGTGTGGTCATTAGGAAAGTCAAGGATAGGAGTAGGATCTATTTTAGTCCAATCAATTAGGTCTGGAAGTACCAATATTAGGGAGTCAGATTTTGGGAAGGACAACATCGCGCTAGAATCAAGACCATTAACCAACATGACATGGTCTGTTATGTTAATTTATTCAATATTTAGATCAATAAGAGTGAGATCATCATTAAAAGGGTCATTGTTAGTTATATGCAGACCAAACTCTAGTGACATGTCGGTAGAAATCTCATCATCATCTCTCCGTAAAAGGAGGCTTCTTGCTTGTAGCCTATGAAATTATTCTAGACTTATGTATTCACCAGTTTCTTCATCAATGATCGGGGGAAGGAACTCTTCTTCTACTTCAGGATTATCAATGTCATTGGGAGTAGTGTTAGACTATTTATGAGGAGCTGAGGGTGCCGCAAACATGTGAATTGTATCTATTCCAATATCTTCAGTGGCGACAGATAGCTCTTCCCATTCATAATCATGAGAGTCCGTGACCTCATCATTAGATCTGTTTAAGTATTTAGCAATGGTTATTTGATGTACCTGGTTAGCTACCTGTGGATCAAAGTGTGGTAGATCAAGGATATGTGAAATTGTGACCAATTTCCCCTAGTTAGGATGTAAATCCTGTTGTCGGGGTATCTCTTGAGTAATTGTCGCTATTAATGATGTCGCTGGAGCAACAACTATTGTGTCTCCTACCTCTTGAATGGGAGGTTGTCCTAACAAGGGGGTGTGAAGATCCTGTGGTACCTCAAATCTGGGTACATAGCGTTCTCCTTGATAGTTGGGATCTTATGTGCCAACATGTAATAATCTCTCATAGGACCACTGCTCTATTTCATCTGTTTCATCACTCCCTTTCTCTGAGTGTGGACTGCCTTTTGAAGTGGGTTTATCATTTTTACTATGAAAACCTAGTCCTTTTTTTATCTGGTATTCCAGAACTCCAGGGGTATAGGTTCAATAAGCCCTCATCCTGTGTCATTTAAAGGTCCTTTTCCTTTGTATCCCATTTGTTTGAGGAAATCATATCCCTTTCCATACTATTCTGGGGATATCTTTACATGTTTAACCTCAGCTTCTACTAGTTCTCCTTTGTAAAGCCAATCCAAGACTGCCTATTCTTCCATGTTATCTGAAGAAGATGTGGATGCCTTTACCGTGACAGTTGCTTTGTGCACTTCTGGCTCTTTGGATGCTACAGGTGTGAATGTCGAGGAAGGTTTTCCATAGGATCTTGGTGACACTGGGAGTTATGTAAGTGAGGGAGTTAGGTCTAGCTTGTACTCTCCCATACCCATTTCTTCAAGTTTTATGGTTTTTCCAAAACTCTTCATAACCATGTCCTTGGTAGTTTCAAGAGCAATTGCATCCATAGCCTCCTTGTTATACGGGATCATGCTACTAGCTTTGATATTATTACAAGTGTAGTTAGCATCTGCAGGAATCGTCACTTCCACCCCATTATGTGGGAACTTTATACACTGGTGGTAAGTAGATGGCACAACTTGCATTTCGTGAATCCATGGTCTCCCTAACAGGATATTGTAGGCCAAGGGTAGATCCAGAACTTGACATGTGACGTTCCTCTCAATTGGTCTGACTCTAATAGGTAGAACAATAAGACCTCTGGAGGATATTTCTTCGTCGTCATAAGCTTTGATAGTTATTTTGCTTCTAGAGTCAATTGTCTATTCTGAGAGACTTAGTCTCTTGATGAGATCAAGTGTACAAATATTCAATCCTGCGCCTCCATCTATCAACACACATCTAACACAGGACTTATGAATAAGGACTTCAATATGGAGGGGTTGATTATGTGGATGTGTCAATGACTTATCATCCTCTTCAAAAAAGGAGAGGTAATGTGGCGCTGAGATGTGATTGACCATTGCTTGGAATTTGTCTATATCAATATCCTTTGGGATGTTAGCAGCATGTAGAGCCTGTTCTAGGATTTCCCTATGTACTGTAGATATTTTGAGCAACTCAAAAATGGAAATTTTAGCAGAGGTTCATTACAATTGGTCTACCAAGTCATATTTTTCTCCAGGAATAGTAACCGCGTGTTTTGCTGCTTGTTTAGGAATAGTTATAATAGGAACCTTGGATGTCGATGTTGGTTTTGGAGGTCCTTTGATCGTGACCTGTACTTGGCTCCGTGTTATGAAATTTGAGTGGAATGAGACACGTTTGATTGTGACCACATTGATTGACTCAGTCTTAATGTTGAGAATATTGATCACATTGTCATTGTTGGAATAGGTGTAGTTGACTTCATTACCTTTCCCTTTAGATGTTTCTCCTTTGTCATAGTTAGGAAAGGGTTTGTTGAATGCTGTATGATCCTCATTGGTAGTATGTCCGTCTACTTTGATCTTACCTCCTTCGATGAGGTCTTGGATAACATGTTTAGGCTTGAGGCAATTATTAGTCTTGTGTCCCTTGTTTTTGTGGAAGACAAAATAGGAATTATCATCCCACCACCTGGGTTTGACCATTGGTTCCCCCGGTTTGGAATCCAGGATTGTGAGAACTTTGTTATCCAATAGCATCTTTAAAACAGTCTCAAGAGGCTCTCTCAAAGGAGTGAATGTTCTATGAGGTTTGGAAGTCCATGATCATCCCTTGTCATTATCATTGTTTGTTTTGGGTATGGGAGTTGTTACTTTGGAATCCTTGCTTCCTTGCATACTATTAGTCAGATTGAATACTTCAGGTTTAGGACCAACATTGGATGCATCTACTACACCATCATTGACAACATTCTTGTTTTTCTTCCACCATTTAGGCTTGGAGTTGGAGTTGTTTGATTTTTTTTCACCTTGAAGAGTGATCTCCCCTCTTTTGACCATGACTTCCTCAATACGGAGGGCATTTTTAATCATTCCGTCGAAGCTTGGTGAGTCTTGCATTTGTAATGCATAGTTTAATTCAGGCACTAGATTATTAACAAAGATATCCATCTTCTCTGTTTTAGGAATGGCCCTTGAATACAGTGCAAAGATCTTCCTCCACCTTTGTAGGAAGTGTGTAAATTATTCACCAATTCTCTGTTTGGTATTACATAGATCCATCATAGTCACATCATGTTGGATGTTGTAGGAATAATTTTGGATGAATCGTTGGATTAACTCCTCGAATGTTTTGAACTTAGGGTTCAGTTTTGAGAACCACTCCATGGCATTACCTCCTAGACTTCCTGGAAATAGTCGCATGAGATATGTAGGTTCGTGCATGTATTCTATGCGTAGAGCACATAATTCTCTCACATGGTTGTGTGGGTCAGTTTCTCCTGTGTACTTGTCATACTTCGGTCTTGCCACATTGGGAGGAAATAGAACCATAGTAATACTCTTATCAAAAGGGAATGGACAAATGACATCCAAAGAGTATTGTGTTTTGGTCTTCTCTTTCTCCTGTTTGAGGTTTGTGAGCTCTGTTTGCATCAAATTGAGTTGTTTGGTGAGAATAGATATAGGATTTGGTACCTCCTTTGAGCTTTTTCACATCATAATCCTTAGGTAATTTGACACATGTGGATGCTAGATGGAGGAAGTATTTTTCTTTATTGTCATTAATTATCTGTTCCAATATCTTCTGGAACCTCTTACTCTATTTGAGTTTTTCATACTCATCTTTAGGAATCTCCCCCTCACTGTCTGATCCAAATGGGCCATTTTCAAATTTGGGTCCTTCCTCCTCATCCGTATCTTCGGGCTTTTGGTGTTTACCATCGTTATATTCCTCAAAAGCCTCACTCCATCTGCAAGTGTCGCTATCCATTTGTGGAGAGTCTAGATCAAGTAGGGATCTACGCGATGTTTCTCCTAGAAAGTGTGTTGATTTAGGAGGTACTTCCAATCTTTTAGATGTGTACTTGTTGCATCTTGTGTTAACCATGTGGTTATGTCTCAACTTTCGTCAACGTTTCCCAATTGTGTCAGGTAGAGTCTCAAATTGTTCAAGTGAGTGTGTCTAGGTAGAAGTGTTGTTTGTGTTTGGGTGGAAGTAAATGATTCCATCGTCAGAGGGTTAGAATTCCCTGATAGTGAGCTAGGAACCAAGTTGTTGTAAAAAGCAGGTAGACCACACGTATTGAGATAGATTGTAAGAGTCCGACAAGACATGCAAGGTAGATGTCTGAAAAAGTTTTTGATATAGCCACAATGAGACCAAAAGAAGCAATAATGACACACTAAAGAGTCAAAAGGGGATATGAAATAAACTATCTTCCTTTGAGAGGCAATGATGCAAGTTCCCACTGTTCAAATCTTGTCAGTTTCATTTTGAAAGTGCGTGAAGTTTGAAGATCGCATTTTTGAGATTTTTCAATGATTGAAAAACACATGTAGACCAAGGTTTGAATTTTGTTTCTTGTTTGAAGAGTTTATCTTTTTAGTGATTTTTCAAGCATGTCAAACATATTTGCATTGTTAGGAGGGTGAAACAAACACTCATCTTTTTCCTATTTTCTAGGTGGAGGATGAAAATTTTTGCTTGTTGAATCAGGTACACACTCAAATACTAATCAGAATACAACCATCACCAAGCACGCAATGGCTCCAGTCATGATGTTGTATTAGCCGACTCCAAATGCAAGTGAGGGCACAATATGATGAGTGTCTTGGGGCAATTACTTTTTTCCTTGCACAAAGATTATCACCCTTTTGGGGATGAATTGGGAATTCTTCTAGTTTAAGTGTTGTCTTTTATTGGGCAATCTGTTCAAAACCGTCCCCCATAGAATTGTACAAGGAAAAATTGAGGTGTATAACCCTATGAGTACCTAAATATGTGTAGTCTTGCAAGCAAGATTCAAGCGGCTCCGCTCTACACATACCCAAGCATGTTCAAGGAATGATATTGAAATTCCATGAAAAAAACCGGCTCCGTCTTCTGAGGCTTTGGCCTACGAGGAAGAAATTATTTATAGTGAGTTGGAAGGGTTGGCGTAAAACCTGTCCTCACTTGGGTCATTCCCGGGAGATTTTTTCCTCAATTGACAAGCCCTCTACTGTTCAAAATAAACGTACAAAGGATTGGCGAGCTTAGGATGTCTAGATTTCTGATTCTTTGAAAGAAGAAGAGCATACTCTCCTAGTCCATGCTGTTTTCTCCCAAAACACAAAGCAATGTTCATTCCTTCAAGCTATGTTGAGCTTGATTTAGGCTGTTCCTATTTAAGAAAAACAAGATGCTTGAAGGTAAATTTTGCCTTATTCAATTGACCACAGTTTTTAGTGCTTTGCTTGTCTAATTACTGATCCAAATTGAATTAAACGATTGAACTTGTTCATTTATCCCACAAATTTAGTCCTTTGATTGTTCAATTTCTGATTTCCAAAGAATTAAATGATTGAACTTGTTGATTTATCCCACAAATTTAGTGCTTTTATTGTTCAATTTCTGTGTCCCAAAAATGAATTATACAGTTGAACTTGTTCTTTGATCCACAGGATTTAGTGATTTGTGTTGTTTATTTACTGATCCCAAGATTTAGACAATGAGGTTTGCTTTGTTCAATTACTCCAAATTCTTCTCAAATCATAAATTGACTTGTGAGTTTCTGATTTTCCTTAAAAAGGAAAATAGCATATTCCTCTAGTCAATTTAGTATAAGATTAGAAAATATCATTTAGTTTTGAAAGTGTAAGAAAAGAATATAAGTCAAGATAATGGATTAGCAACCTGTAAAACCACAAGTTAGTATCTTCTTTTTTCTCTCTTAGCTCTGACAACAATCTGCAAACACAAGTTAGGCTAAAAATAGGATCAAAATCACAAAAAGAACCACGTTAGCAAGTTAGAAATCAAATTTGCAAATGTTAGAACCTTGTATTTCTGCCCCTTGGATGACAGATGATATTTCAGAGACCAAAAATGATAAACCCCGAAAACGCTAAAAGATTGAACCTAAACGATAAAACGTACCCATGATGATATTCCTTTTACGCGAAATGATATTTCATACAAAAAACATGAAAATGATTACCAAAAATGATTTTTAAGGCCAAATTTTACCTTCCAGAAGTGCAACGAGAGACGATATTAAAACTCTCAGAAATGATAAGTTGCTCCCAAAAATGATAAAAGATTCACTAGAAACGATAAGTTGCTCCCAGAAATGATAAACTGCCTACAAATTTTGAAAATATTAAGGGCAGAGAGCAAAATTTGATGAAATTTTGAGCAATCTTGCCCCTCGGTGGGTGTTAGAGATGTGTGTGTGATTTTTGTACCTGTTAAGAGACACAACACTTCAATAAATCATTGCATTAGTGAAAGCAAGGGGTTAGCAAACATAACAATCACTCAAAATTGATCTATTGCTTCCTATCTAGGAGGAGTATGAAAAATGACATAATAGCCCTCAGATTATGCACATTCCAGTGACAAATACAACCTAAAAATGGAAGATTCAAATGAAAACTAATCTAAATGATTCAAAAACATGCATGCTAGCTCTAGAAATGGAGATTACAACAATATAACTAAGATTTAAGCTAGAAAGCACTATGAAAGTCCTAAACATGAGCAATATGAGATTGCTTCTTCAATTATCCAAATATGGGCAACATAAGGATGCTATCAACTCTTCAAAATTAGGAGCATTATAACAATACAATAAAAGACTTTCAATTTCAGGGCCAAAGCAAAGGTAAAAGAAAGGGCCATTTGAGCTCAAAATCCATCCTATTTATAGGAGAAATGGAGGGAGGGGAGAAGACTCTAGAAGGGCTGCCATTAATGAGGGTGTAAGACTCATTAATGAGGTATGGGTGGAAGGAATATGTAAGAGCCATTAATGCTTCATTTATGAAAGCATTAATGAGGTATGGGTGA
>MU225558.1:1024627-1046916 GCA_018584345.1 Thuja plicata | reverse complement strand
TTCTTCTTCTTCCTCTTCTTCTTCCTCTTCCTCTTCCTCTTCCTCTTCCTCTTCCTCCTCCTCCTCCTCCTCCTCCTCCTCCTCCTCCTTCTTCTTGAAGCTTTCTCAAACAAAATAGACAAACAAACAAAACAACCAAATAAATACCCTTTGCACATTGATCAACCAATTGAAGCTTTCTCATTTCTAGAGACCTTCTTTGTTCCTTTTGATGCTTTCGTAACTTGTTTGAAGTATTCTTCAAACCATACTAAAATATGAGAAAGTGATGGCCATTGGAAGTGCATGATATCAAGAAAACTGAGAAGGTGTTCTTTCCATCTTTTCCCCGTGATAGCTTGACCCTCAATCATAAATTTAGAAAACACGTCTTCAAGAATAATAACCCTATCAAGAAAATTGTCGAACTTGTCCACTGAAAAGATCATGTCCTCTTTCAAGTGCTCAATTATTCTAGGGACCATGTCCTAATACTAAATTCTCCATTCTTCCAAACTTTTAACACATTGCTCTTTGTCTACAAACTCAAGGATTTTCCAATTCTTAATGGTATTGAATGATGAAAGTTTTTCTTCAATCCTACTCTCCTCATGTATGATATAATTTAATTCTTCAACCAGAACATCAATTTCCTTTGTATCTTTAATTTTAGTAGGAGCATCTATATCCCTATGAATCACATCATATATGTGTGCCATCTCATAAGAGGAAGGCTTCCATCTCCTAGATATATGCTCCAAGAGTGGTTTATTTTTCTTTAAATCATTCAACATTTTAATCAATGAATAGTAAACCTCATACACATCATCACATTTGTTGATCACGAGATTAACTTAGAAATATAAAATTTGTTTAAGGGTGGTAAACATGTGCATTATAGTTTCATGTTTCATTCTATCAAATATCATCTCCTCAACTTCTTCCCGAGGCCTAGCCTTTGAAACATTAGAAGGAACACTAGGGGTGTTTTGATGGATTACAAGAGCTTGAGTCTGAAGTTATTCTGCTTTAATATTTCAATCTCCTTGTTTTGTTCTGCCACCTTGAGGTAAAATTCATTAATTATCCTACTAATCTCTACTTGCCTGCCCAAAGTCTATTGTAATTGATTCTGCATTTGTTTGATCTAATCTTTACTAAGCATGGCTCGAAATATAAGCTCACTTGTTGATACAACTGGGTTAGTGTCATCCATTGTTTGCACAACAATTGATCCATCACCACCTTTGGAAAAATCAATCAATTTTGGTTTGTAAGCTCCCTTGATGCTTACCCAAGCAACCAATCTCTCTATTTTTGGATTATATCCTAAACCTATGAGTTTCTCTTTAGTATAAAATTTGATGATGAATGTAGGATCATCTTTTTTTTACTTGATCAAGCAAGAAAATTTCCTTCAAAGAAAGTCTAGGGACTAACAACATATGAATTTTATTGACAATTTCCCTATCTTATTCCACTATACAATTAATATTATTCAGGTTCAATTCTTTGAAGAGATTATTCACAATCTGTTCATGTTTAGACTCCTCAACTCCCACCAATTGGATTTTTTTTGATCCTCAAAGTCCTTCATTTTCATTTGGATCCAAAAATATTTGAACTCATGGGAATGGATGAAGTGATTATTCTCAGTGAACCTAGAAAAGATGGCCTCCCTTTCATCACCAATATTTATAGGGTCATCACCTTCTTTTAATTGTGCATTATACCCATGCACCTCTTCCTAATAAATAGAAGGTGGTGAGGATGGACCTATTTCCTCAGTTTCTCTCATATCCCTTAAAGTAGCAACAATTTATTTATTATCACCTCTCCCTTCTGATGAATCACATGGGATAAGAGAAGGTTCCTTTTCAACCTTGGTCTTCTTGGGTAGAGAAGAGTTAGAATTTGTATCTACAATAATTAATTTTCTAGGCCTTTTGGGAGGAGGCTTAACCTCTGTTATATATGTATCCACACTTTTCCGTTGCATCTTTTCAAAATCATGGTTGCAAAGCTCCATTATAAGGACCTCATTGTTCTCTTCATCACAAAATCTAGGAAACCCTTTCATAACCCTTTTCTTCTCCAAATATACTAGTACCCTTATTTTATCCTGTCTTTGAAGTACTTCTCAAAATTTTTGACAATTCCTTGCAATATCTTCTTGTAGATCAAAGGAATGCCTACATTCCTTGATAAAGGATCTAATGTGACCCTTTGGGTCATAATTTTTAGCTTTAGAACTATCCAAATGAAAATAAGATTGAAAATATCCCTGCAACATCTCCAAAGCTCCAGAAACTATAGAAAATCCCACAAATCTAGTCACATTAGGCATAAATGCCCCTTCTTTTCTCGGAGCATTGACTTCCCTTTCGAACCATAAGAGTTTCCACATGAATTATAGGAACGCCACCCTTTGATTTAGACACAAAAATAGGCAGCTTATGAGGAGCCTTCCTACACCCATATACCCTAAAGATGGTATGATCTGACTTGCAAATCCAATCAGAAAAATTGTGAGTGAAACCATCCTCAGGTTTGGTTTTTTTTGGCCTTATGATTTCTTTGATTTTAGGAGGAATTCTAATCACACCACCTCCCAATTCTCTACAAATCCTTATTACAAATATATCATTGAAAATATTGTAATCACCATCCTTAATTTGTTTATCCCAAACTCTGAACCACATCTGAATTGGTAACTTAGTCCCTTGACCATCCATGTTAGTGAGATTCAATGAATGCCTAAAAATAATACTATTTTGGAACAAGAGGAGATGAAATAATAAATAATAATGTTTACAATTCTTGATTATTTTACACTACACCAACTCCTTATGCAAAATATTCTCAATTTCCGTGGCTATGCCAAACTCATAGGAGATAGGAATGGTGAGTTCTCATGGACATGTACATGAAGTCGATAGGCATTTTCTCTCTATGATTTTCCCCACATACATGTACCCAAGCCCAATATGTTTTCTAAAAAATATATCATGAAATCCTTGGTCAGAAAGGGTCCCTTACCATTCAAATGTATCAATTTTTTATTGTCTTGTCTCCACATAAAGAATGCCACTTATTTCAATCCCATACTTCTTATCATCCATTCATAATCAACAACAAAAAGTTCCCTATCTATTTTTCTAAGGGCTTGGGTGTTTAACCCAAAACATTCTTGTATAATTTCCATAGAAATAAATAAAAGTGAAGTTCCATCAACCTTTCTCACTATCCTAGTCTCAGGCTTATAATGTGTGGCTAGGGCACCAATTAATTCAGCATCAACAAAGAGATTTGGAACAATTATCTTAGCTAGGTATAAATTCCATGGATTTCACAGTGGGACCTTCCCACATCTATTCACATAGAAAAACCAAAATAAGGCCCTACCATGAATAGGGATATCAGGATCCCCACATTCTGACCAACTGTCCAAAAACAAACCTTTGATACCCAAATCTTGTGAGGAAGGAAATATTTTTAATAATGTGTATCATGGAGGATACTTTACAAATTCATCGACTACCACCTCCTTCTTTTTCGTACGCATGTTTTCTTTTGAAAGAAAAATTGAGCAAAAAAAAAACACTTACTGGTTTGTGCACCACCTTTCACTAATTACCAATTGACTGCTCACTTCATTGGCCCTAGTTCACCAACTTCCACTACGCTTCTCACCATTGTTAGAAACTGAATCACTTTGTGAATTAGGATTTCATGATTAAAGATACTTCATAACATTTATACGCGCAAAAATCCCTTAGTGAACTAGCCACTATCTTTTCAAGAATGATGATGTCACACTATGTCCGATTAGAAATTAATGCACCGTCATTTCACAACACATCAAATTTTCCTTTTGAAAAATGAAAACATTTCACTATTTCACCAAACATATTAGTATCCCTTTGTGAAATAGCAACCCATTCGCTATTTCACAAACCACTTTCAAAGACTCCTACAAAATAGTGAATTTTTCTTGCCTTATCACTCTTAACCAACAATTGCTTTGTATCATATCATACTTGTGGAATAACCAGTGCATTTCAATTTTTTTTTTGGAAAGTCAACGTGATATTACAAATGTATTCAAGCCCACTCTAGAGCAGTTTTTTCAGTCCCAACATTGGCTCTATTTGGGGATGAGGCATTTCCTAAATTCATGCAAAAATACATAAATTATCTCTAGGGAAGAAGACCAACTACTACAAAACTAGTCACACCCAAAAAAAAAAAAAAACTACACTACTATACGTGGGATAACTTCTCTTCTTTCAAGAGAAAAAAGTTCTTTAGGAACTGCTCATGCACAGGTAGCTCCTAGATATCTCCTGAAGCATTCTGCAGAAAGTATCAATGTTCACCTCTCTTGCCAATAATTATATATGGGTCATCCCATAAGGATTCAAAATTTTTGTGATTTCCTTTATCTTGATCCTTTGCATTCCACTTGAGTACCCATTCTCCTTCATGAAAGATTATTTTGTTGGTTGTTTTATCATGCAAATATTTGCACTATTTATGTATTTTTGCCTTCTTCCTCTATTCATTTATTCTATTCTCATCCAACTCAACCAACTATTCCAATATTCCATTCATAAAATCAAGATCATATACACCCTCCTGAATTATGAATTTATATACTGGCAATAAATTATCAAGTGGTAATATTGCCCTATTCCCATATACCAGCTCAAAAGGTGAGAACCCAATAGATTTTTTTATGGTTACCCTATCAGCCCACACTGCTAAGGGTAACTTAGAGTCTCATGCTATCTTATCATTAGACATCCTTTTAATTATCTTTAATAGATTTTTGTTACTTGAGTCATCATGTCCATTACCCCAAGGATGGTAAGAGGAAACATAAGATATTGTAATCCGATAACCGTCACAAAAGTCAACCAACTATTTTGACCTGAAATACATCCCATTATCTGTAATCAACTTGTGTGGGACTCCAAATCTAGTCAAGATATTATTCATTAAAATTTTTGTTACCACTTTACTAGTAGCCTATCTAGTAGGTATGACTTCTACCCATTTGGTTAAGTAATCAGTGGCTACTATGATCCATTTATGCCCTTCGCTAGACCTTTCATGAATTTCTCCAATGAAATAAATGCCCCACATTTGAAAAGGTTCTTCTATCTGCAATGGTCTGATTGGAAGTGCTCCCTGATATTTCAATTTTCTAGGAAATATTTGAAAAGACTCACACTTCCTAATATATTTATAATAATCACTGAATAAAGATGGCTAGTAATAACCTACTTTCAATGTTTTATGAGCTATTTTTTTTTGCCGAGAAATGTCCACCACACACTCCATCATGTAATTCCTTCATGACCAGCTTAGCCTAATATTCATCTAAGCAAAAAAAAAGAACCCCTTCATGTTTTTTCCAATACATATATGCTTCAATAAGGACATACCTAGTTGTTTGCAATTTTAGAGACCTTTTCTGATTATCACTTAACTCTTCAGGAAACTTCATGTGTTTTAAATAATAGATAACATTTTTGTACTAAGGATACCTTTCAATGCTGACAACGACATTTTCTAATTCCACATAATTTACCTGAGCAACCTCCAAATTTGATTCAGCCATAAGCTTGGCCAAACCATGACCTTGCACCAACCTAGTAATCTGAATATTGATGTTGAATTCCTAAACCTAGTTTATCTACCTACATCTCCTTCCTGCAACCTCTGACTATCTAAAAATATCTTTCACTGTAGTATTTGGCACATATGCTATCACCTCTACCCCCACCAAATAAGGTCTAAAAGATTTGGCTGCCTTAACTAATGCATACACATGTTTTTCATTCATATCATATTTCAATTCATCACCCTACAAAGTTTTACTAAAAACTGAAATGGGTTGTTCATACATCTCATCATTATTTTGCAACATTATTGTAGCTATAGTGTGATATGAGGCAAAATAAAATATTTGGAAAGTTTTTTAGAAATCTTGATATTTCAATATAGGAGCCTCTTTGATTTCCCTTTTAATGTTTACAAAAGCATTAATAGCTTCAGTTGTCCAATTCAAAACTACTCTTTTCTTCAACATCTTAGAAATAGGCTTAACTATCTCTGCAAAATTTGATATAAATCTCTTGATAAAATTTATCTAACCAAATGATAATTAATTTTTTTTTACTGTCTTAGGAATGGGTATTTTTTTAATAGAAACAATCCTCTCAAAGTCAATCCTTACCCCCTCTTTAGACACAATATGACCTAGTGATTTTCCTTTAATAACTACAAAGTGGCATTTCTTGGGATTCAAGGATATCCCATATTCAAAGCCTTAAGAAAAAATATTTTCAAGTGCTTACAATGTTCTTCAAATTTCTTTGATTAGGCTGTGAGATAATCTTGATATACAACCATAATGACATCTATCAATTCCTCAAACACAACATCCATAGCTTGTTGAAAAGTGGCCCTAGCATTTGTCAATCCAATTGACATTCTAACATAAACATAGGTTCCCCAGGGGGTGGTGAACACAATTTTATACTATTCACTTTCTCTTACCTTGACCTGATTATAACTTGAGAAGCCATCCATCATGGACAGTATCTCATTTCATGTAACTCTTTGTAATAAAGTTTCCATATTAGGCAATGCATAATTATCTTTGAGTGATGATATATTCAGGTTCCTAAAATCAACACAAATTCTAATGTCACCATTCTTTTTTTCTGACTAGGACTAAATTTGACACCCAAGTAGAATGTCTGGTAGGTTTAATAATCCCTCCATAATTGAGTTTCATTATAAATTCTACCTTCATCTTGGGGGCCATTATAGGATTGATGGGTCTCTGTCTCTGCCTAAATGGATTTGCATCCAATTTAAGTGGGATCTCATGTTGGAATAAATCTTCTCTATATGCTTTTAGCTCATCATAAGACAAAGAAAACACATATTTTTACTTTCTTAACAATGATATCTGATCATCTCTTATCTTTGATATATGTTTTCTACCAATATATACTTCCCTGGGTGCATCATCAGTACCTTGATTTTCCTTCTCAACATTTTCATCGGCAGGAAGCACAAGTTTTTTTGTCATTTTTATCCTCCTTATCAAAATATCTCTCAAGAGATACTAGGCCTTTAGGAATTTATTGGTTTTTAGTTGTACAATATCTTTACCAAACAAATTTTCCTTTCTATTTTTATTTTCCACAAACGCATTAAAATCAATTTCTTGATTTTGATACTATTCATCACATCTAATAAATCTCAACAAATCCTCATCATCTTAAAAAACCTTCCAATTACATATATTTTTAGGGAATGATGGCCTTTTTTCAATTCCACCATAGACACACCCTCCAAATTAGCATAATTAGCCATGAGAGCCACATTGGCTAAAAAACCAGCAATGATATTTTTTGACCTGTCCACCTATTCTACTGAAAAAGCATCAAAGCATTCAATAGTGTCTCATACCTCATTTTTGTATTGCTTTAGTCTTGCATTCTTAGTACTGTACTTTGATCTCACTTGGGAAATAATTAATTCTGAATCTCCATATACACTAAGCAATTTGACGCAATGTTTGTGAGCAATATTTATTCCCAGCAATAATGCTTCATGTTCTGCAACATTATTGGTACAACAAAAATTTAATAGAAAAGAGTATTTGAATGTCTTACCAGTAGGAGAAATAAAAAACAACCACTGCCCCATTTCCCTCTTTATTGCATGCTCCATCAAAAAAAATCTTCCAAATCTTCCCTTGACTGGAAAAAACATGTTAACTAGCTTGGATCCACTTCTTCAATAATGTATGAATACCTTGGCTCTCTATTTATCCTAACTTTCTTCCCATTCACTGGAATATTAGCATAGGATAAATCAAGTTGAACGTGCCTTCCAACCAAGCCAGCCCATTTCCTAGAGAAAGCATACCATAATTTGGGGCTAATTCTATAATGGTATGTCAGTCCTATATGTAGCCTCTAGGCATCCATAAATCTTAAACTCATCATTCTTCATATACCAACCATGCAGACTGACCTATTATCCATGGCATAGAATTTACCATAAGTGGTGTCAACATTCAGACCCAACTCCTTCATAACATCATGTGGCATAATGTTTATGGCAGCTCTTGAATATGTCATACAATTTGGGTCTACTCGGGATGGAATCTTGGTCAGAGTAGTGCCAATATAAACCCCTGGAACTAGTTCCTCATTTGTAATGTTCTTGAAATCTTTCTATTCTTCCAGTACATTGTTAATCATATTAATTGAAGTGTGTTTATAATGTGGGAATTTCATTATTTCTAAAAGTGGAACAAACTCTTTCATCTGAGACAAAGCATAGGCAATATCAAAGCTAGATGAAGGGACATTTACAACTGGATTTACCACTTCATTTTTACTATATACCTTGGAAGGCTTTACAATTTTAGTCTCACATTTAAGTTTTTTTTCTAGGGGATTTGAGACAAGTGCATTGCTCTTCTCAGGTTTTGTAACATTCCCCTTCATGAACACTCATGCAGGCTTCCCTTGTTCATCATTAATTGTCTTGTTTCCTAGATTGCAATTAATCCTTTCCTGAGAAAATGTTGTAATAGTAAGGGTTCTCCTCTCTTCCTCATTAGTCCTTCTTACTCTGGAAAAGGCATCTTCATCATCAGAAAACTCATTATTTATGAAACAATGTTGATTGTACTTATACAAGCTCACATCTACCTCATATCCATCTTCTGAGGAATCATAATCATCAGGAGCTCCAAGAGTCTTAGTATATAGGGTATTAATGGTTTGAATTAGTTCAAACACACCTTCTTCTAGGAGTTCATGTCCCAAACTTTGTGCAACCACACACTGTGAAGGTGAATGGGGAAAATTGCATGCAATACACCAAGGAATTTCACTAACCATGTGGTTTCTTTTCTTGTTTAGGGGGTCTGGTGTATCCATATTTTTCTTTGGTAATTCAAGTTTTCCATATTTCCATGAATTATTATAAGGAATATCATATAACCTATCCCTATTAAAGTAGGGTGTGTCATTTCTACTCAACGACTTATCACTTCTTACCATTTTGTGTGACAAATTCTGTAATGCATTGATAACCTTGTCCAACTTATCCTCATCCTTATTTTGTTTAGGAGCTTGTCGATTATGAAGTTTGGTATCATCTCTTTTATCCATCTTTCCTGCATCTTTCCTATTATTTTCAATTGTGGAAGCAACTTTGAATGTGTCATGCAAACTTCTAGGGTTTCTTGATCTAATCTCATAATTAGTTTTATTGTCAAATGCATCCATATAAAATACTAGACAACATTCATCAGTTGGTTTCATATATGTTGATATTTAGTATAAAAACTTATTAAACCTTTTACTGAATTATGTTATAGCCTCACTAAACCCTTTCTTCACACTTGTTACTTCATGAAGTGCAAAAAAGGGATCATTGTGATCACCAAACTCCTCTAAAAATACCCTTTTCAATTCCAACCAGTTGTTAATTGAAGCGTTCAATTTTAAACCATTCCCTTGCATCCTTGGTTAGAGACTAAAAAAAAGGTTTCATGTACACATACTCATGAGAAACCTCATTTTTTTCCATGGCATATTCAAAAGCTCTGACATGATTCTCTCCTGTATCACAATTGATGCCAATAAATTTGTGCAAATCCTTTTTCCATTCACTTAGAATATCATGAGGGGCTCCTAAAATTCTTGTGAAATCAAAAGGCCTATATTTATTAACATTCATTGGTCCCTGACTTCATGAGGAATGAGGAAGAGGAGAAAGCACTCATCAAAGTTGGGACTTATTATGACACAAGGGATGAAGGGGACGGGGCCTAGGGCACACCCAAAACCATCCAGCTTGCTGATACAATGCAGAATTAACACAACAACATAGTGAGAGAGAGAAACACATAGATCTTTATTTATTCATTCATAGCATTGCAAATAGAACTGAAATTTTTGATAAACTTCTTGTAAAAACTTTCCAATCCATGAAATGATCTTACCTCAGTGACATTCTCAGGTGTAGGCCAACTCAGTATAGCTTCAACCTTTTCTGGATCCATCTTCAAACCATCAGCTGAAATTACAAAACCCAAATACACAAGCTCTTTTTTCATGAAGGAACATTTCTTTAGATTTATCAGCAACTGTTCTTCTTTCAATCTCTGTAATACTTGTTTTATATGCATCAAATGTTCTTCTCTAGTATTACTAAATATCATAATGTCATCCAAATATACAATCACACACTTGTTCAAGAATTTCTTCAGAACTTCATTCATCAGCCTCATAAATGTACTGGGTGCATTATTTAAACCAAAAGGCATAACCAACCACTCATACAAACCTTCCTTTGTCTCAAAAGTAGTCTTCCATTCATCACCTTCTCTGATTCTTATGTGATGATATCCAATTTTCAAATCAATTTTGGTAAAATACTTTTCTCCACTCAAACAATCCATTATGTCATTCATTCTTGATATAGGAAACCTATACTTGACTGTGATCTTGTTTATTTCTCTGCAATCAGTGCACATTCTCCATTCTCCATTCTTTTTAGGTGCCAACATAGCTGATACTGCACATGGACTCAAACTTTCTCCGATTAAGCCTTTGTTCAACAACTCATGAAATTGTCGATTAAGCTCTTCATTATTGGTAGGTGTTAACCTATGTGGTGCTTTATTTGGTAAACTAGCTCTAATAATTAGATCTATACAGTGACTGATATCTATGATTGGTGGAAAACCATCGCGTACATTATCTGAAATGATTTCTTTGTATTCAGTCAACAACTTCTCAACTTCTGTAGGTATGCCATCTTCTACATTCGTACTTGGTTTATTAGGAATCAAAGCATAATAGATATCATTTCTTTTTAGATCTTTAACAAACTATCTACCTTCCATTTTGACCAAACTAATTTTAACTTGTATGGAACTTCTCAATCCATTCAGGTATCTTGCAACTCTTTCCACTTCATCTTCAACATGTCCAGATCTGATGTCTAATCTATAGAATTCCTCAGTATAGTCTTTGACTGATTTGTCCTTCTGCTTCAAACTTTTCATTCGCCGGATTAGGTTAATCTGATAATCAAAAGGTAGAAATTTGCCTTTCAATTTTTTAACCATATTATCCCATACCTTGATCTTGTCTTTACCTTTCTTCTTTCTGTCCAATTGTAGATGTTCCCACCATAAGGATGCATGACCTTTCAATTTTGTGTTTGCAATCTTCACCTTCTTATATTCTGCAACATTCTCATATTCTTAAAATATTTTTCCATCTCAGTGATCCAGTCGATCAATTCATCAAAATCTAACTTTCCACTATACTCAGGAGGATTGAACTGAGGTGTGGATTTCAAACTTGTCAAGGCTCTCAAGAATCTCTCTTCTTCCTGGTCCATCACAGGTGCAGGTGCAGCTTCACCTTGAACCTCTTCAAATTCATCATCACTAACATATTCAAGATTTCTTCCTCTGTGCCGGGATATTTCAATGGCTTCCAATCTTGCAGCCATCTTTCTAAGCATATCAGCTAGACCTTGATCAACATTTCCTCTCCCACAAACCATCTTGAAACTCTCTGTAATTGTAGGTCAGATCACAACCTGCCACCCTACAAAAAATATCTTTAGAGTTTAGAAGAAGGAACCACAAATCTCAACTTGCTCTAATACCACCTGACACAAGGGAGGAAGGAGACGGGGCCTAGGGCACACCCAAAACCATCCAACTTGTCGATACAATGCATAATTAACACAACAACACAGTGAGAGAGAAACACAAAGATCTTTATTTATTTATTCATCAAACGCAATACATGCCAGGCTGTAAGGCCTTCCTGGTTACATTCATATACAAAGAAATGTATTACAATTTGATCTTCTAAAAATAGAGATCTCAGATCTTCAATATCTTAACATTTGTCTTCTTGCTCTAAGAATTGCTACCAAACTAAGATCATACAAAATAATATATACAAGAGACCAACAAGGAAGTTTGTGCTCCAAACCCAAAGGAGAGACCTAGATTTAGGTCCACATAGATCCCAAATAAATCCAACCATGAATTTAAATGAATAAGTCGGCCACCAACTCCAATTCCCAAATAAACCAACTCGACATAGGCATGACCGAGCAACAAAACACCTTGGCCAAAGAAGAGCCAAGAATCATAACACAAGCATGACTGAGCTACTCGACAAGCATGCTAAGCAACAAAGAACAAACATGCCAAGAAACATTGAACATATTAAGGAATGAAGTAAACATATTTTTGGTTGAGTAGGATTTCCAAAGACCCAAGATGCTCCTGCATCATATTATCAACCGAGGGCCATCATCGCTTATGTTACACTGGATACCAGATTCGATAGGATCAAAACCTATCACTTTGTCCTCATGAACCACTTTACACATGGTATGCAAGTTTCTATCCTGTTCCACTCATATGCTTCTATCAATGAAAATATTAATGGTTATAGGGATAAGGCTATTGCAAATCCTGCTCTGCATGAGGGGATTTTACTCCTGATTTATGAGTACTTTAAAGCCTGATTTATGGGGAAGGAGGTCGCTAATAAAGAGGACAAAATGGATGTCTTTAGCTCTAATTATGTCCCCTCAAAGATAGAAGACAATGAAGGTTTGCACTTGGAGGATCAGAAGGATTGTGACACTAAGAATAATAATCTAGGATCCTCCTCTAAGAAGAGAACTGCCAGTATTCACACTGTCAAAAAAGACAAAGCGGTGACCCCTTCAAAGAAACATACTACTACTGTGATCTCTTCTGAGGAGGAGTATAAATACAATGAGGAAGGGATGAAAATAGATGATGAGGAAGAGATATCTAGTGGAAAAGGTAAAAAGAAAAGGGAGACTGCTATTGTGAAGTACCAAAAATAAAAAGAGAAAGAATAGGGGAGAAAGAGCAAGCTAGAAGATCCCCGATGACCAAACTCACAAAAATACCCCTGGATCTTATGAAAAGGTGAAGGATAACCTCCAAGATGAGAATGATGGTACTAACCAGGAAAACCCTTCTCCCCATTTCTCTGACCCCCAAAACTCAGTGAAAGAGAAGGGGCATGACATCAAATATTGTTGCTATGTTTCTGCGCAAGGGAGGAAGACGGTGTGGTGCAACTTTGATGTTAAGACTGCCAAAATGGGGATAAATAGGGAAGTCATAAATCCCAAAGTTATCAAAGGTGAGGATGTCCAGATAAAGATGGAGGAGCTGATTGACACAGCTAGGGTGGTTCTCAATGATAATACGAGGGAAATGGAGCTCGACCTTCTCAACAATGCTAGGAATAGCATGCCGGATAACTACATGTCTATCAAGTGGTTATTCCATGAGGTGGGGGAGCTCAAGAACAAAGTTAATGGGATAGACAACAACAATGGTGACAGCATTGCTGAGGATCAGAAGAGTCTAGATACCAAGATCAGAAAGATGGAGGAAAAAATGCTAAGTTTAGAGGCGACTCTTAAAAGCATCGCGGAGCAGAGCTTCAACATCCTAAAAACCTCCAATGAGCATATCAAGATTCTCAATGAAAAATTAGAAGAAAAATCTGAGGGAATAGATGTGGCCAAAACTAGAGTGGGAAAAGAGCAGAAGCCCAAAGAGGGACTTGGAAAGAGGACTAGGGCTAGTTTAAAGAAGAAGAAAGAGAATGATACTCTGATGAATCTCCACAAGATAAAGGAATTTGCAGCAAAGATGGAGATCCTCAAGTCCAAAGCGTCTAGCCTGCTCAATAACATCTCCTGAATGTGTTCCCTAGCTCTTTTGGCTATCCTTGTGTGCTATTTTATTTTCAGTAGTTTAGTTTATGTTCCATCTTAAGCTGTGGCCCTAGTAGTGGCATGTATCACTTTTTGGTACTGTCATTTTTTGTCTGAGCATATTTCCTATCTTAAGCTTTGTATTGGGTTTCAGGCACCCTCCAAAACCTGTTTTACTTAATAAAAAACATTCATTGGTCCCCTTGTGAAATCTATTGGATTGGGGATATATTCCTAATATCCATTGTAATTATTATTAGTTGGAAGTATGGGTTATTGTTGATTGGACACCTATCGATATTGGTTAGATGGTAGTCTTCTGTCATATTTATTATTATTAGTAGGGAGAGGGTGATATTAATTTCTACGGTCATAACCATGATTTTTTGGTGGTTGGTAATTGTTCCCCCCATCCTGATTCATTTCCCTTCCACCCTCTTGACCACCTCTTTCATTATGGTGCTCAGACCTTCTATCTTGACTTTCTTGATCATCAAAATTTAAATTATCTATTTGATCTATCACTTGTTGATAGTTTTGGGGTAAAAATACATTATCATCTTTGATCTCTTGTATGTATAGAAAGAAATCACAGAACTTACCCTGGAACTCATCTTCCACTCCACCTTCAATTCTTTGAGACACACGTGTCATTTGAGAACTAGAGGATTTTGAAGTGAATCCCGAGGGAAAATCTATCCTCCCATATCCACCTCCAAGACCAGCGTCATGCCTTCTACCCTTGTCACATTCCCTCCTCATTTGTCTTTCATATTACTGTTGGATATCTCTATCCCTTTGGGAACTAAAACATGTACCTTCATTCTAGTTATTATCATATGGATTCATATTGGAACAATTCTTATTTCTCCAGCCTGGGGGAATTTTTGCATATTGAAACAATTGTCCCTGAAATAGTGACCTCCTTCTATCCATACAATATGATGAAACTAAAAAAAACATAAGACTTTTGTGTCTTGGATTATTACTCACAACTTCACAGATAATCTTATGATTATTCATGAACCATCTTATATATCAAATTCACCACCTCTCTTGTGAGATGAAAATATAAAAACATTGTACAATGTTTCCCCAACGGAGTGCTTTTCATTTCTGATTCTTTAAAAAAAGATAAAAATATCTCCCCATCAGAGTTTCCAATCCGTTGGTGCTAAAATCAACAGATTGAAAAGCTATGAAAGGATGCTAAACTTGTATCTCTAAACTCTCTAAAGGATTTGGCCAACTAACAATATTTATTGACAATCAATTAAAATCCTCTACTCTTTAGGCTCTATAGGGCCTAGGCAGATCTACCTCTTCTCTAACTTATAAACCCAAACCAAAGCTTTTTTTATTTATAGAAGATATGTATAGAATACAACTATGAAACAAACCTTAAATATTCCTCTTATATCCTTCTATCAACTAGCTCCCTATGTGTTAATTCATATTAAAAAATAACTGTAAAGTAAAAGAAAGAGACAATTGCAAAGGGTGAAATCTTTCTTACTCTTCTGAAGAATGATGATTAGTCCCTTGTCCAATTGGGCCATGGAGTCAAACCTTAACCAACCCCACATACACCTTTGAAAGATAGTGTTTAACAATTTTTGTGAACACATCATCAACCATCCAATCTTGTCAATGCATACAAATTAAATACAAAACACTAACCCATCCAATTGTATTTAATCTCTGAGTGAGAGAGCCAATTAGAGAAAAATGCAATAGGACAACAACTTGTCTATGGCTTTTTGTTTTCTCAAAATGATGTTAGGAATAAACAACCTACATGCACAAGTCTTTAAGATGATAACTGATCCTTAAATCAATTATAATAGAGGGATATAAATCTGATAAGAAAGAACATAATGTAGTGCCAATGTGGACAAGAAAACCCTGTGTATTTTATTGATATAAAAAAATTAAGTACAAAAAGTTATTCTTCTTTCAGTCAAATCTATTATGTATATCAAAACTGGTTGTGGTTTCCCCTTCATAAAATAAGGGAACCGACAAGCTTCCAACTGTTCACATTCTATGACATTCCAAAAATAACTCTAATCCTAATCAACTAAAAGAGGAAAAAAGATTACAATAAGACAAAAAAAGACAAACAAACAAAACAACCAAATAACTGTCCCTTGTATGTTGATAATCTAGTTGAAGCTTTCTCATTCCCAGAGACCTTTTTTCCTTTTGATACTTTCGTAACTGGTTCTAAGTATTCTTTAACCCATATTGAAATATGAGAAAGTGATGGCCATTGGAAGTGCATGATATCAAGCAAAATGAGAAGGTGTTCTCTCCATATTTTCCCTATGATCTCTCGACCCTTAATCATAAATTTAGAAAACATGTCTTCAAGAACAATAACCCTGTTAAGAAAACTATTGAACTTATCCACTGAAAAGCTCCTATCCTATTTCAAGTGCTCAATGATTCTAGGGACCATGTCTTGATACTAAAATTTCCATTCTTACAAACTTTTAACACATCCCTCTTTTACTATAGACTCAGGGATTGTCCAATGCTTAATGATGTTGAATGATGATATTTTTTCTTCAATCCTACTCTCATGTATGGTATAATTCAATTATTAAACCATAACATCAATGGTTTCCTTGCTATATTTAAATTCAATAGGAGCATCTACATCCCTATGAATCACATCATATATGTGTGTTAGATCTTAAGAGGAAAACTTCCACATCCTAGATATATCCTCCAAGAGTGGTTTATTTTTCTTGAAACCGTTCAACATTTAAATCAATGAACAATAAACCGCATACACATCATCACATTTGTTGATCACGAGATTAACTTGGAAAGATAAAATTTGTTTAAGGGTGACAAACATGTGCATTGGAGTTTCCCATTTCATCCTGTTAGATACCATTTCCTCAACCTCTTCTTGATGTCTGGCCTTTTGAACATCAGAAGGAACACCATTGGTGTTTTGATGGATTACAAGATCTTGAGTCTGACTATTCCGCTCTAATATTTGAATCTCCTTGTTTTGTTCTAACACCTTGAGGTATAGTTCATTAATTATCCTATTGATCTCTACTTGCCTATCCAAAGCCCATTGTAATTGATCCTGCATGTGTTTGATCTATTCTTTATTATAAATGGCCCAAAATACAAGCTCACTTGCTGATACAAGTGGGTTAGTGTCACCCACTATCTGCACAACAGTTGATCCATTATCACCTTTGGAAAAATCAATCAATTTTGGTTTGTAAGCTCCCTTGAAGATTACCCAAGTATCCAATGTCTCTATTTTTGGATTATATCCTGAAGCTACGACTTTCTCTTCTATATCAAATTCATTGAAAAATGTAGGATCATAATGTTTTTTTACTTGATCAAGAAAGAAAATTCCCTTCAAAGAAAGTCTAGGGACTAACAATATATCACTTTTCTTCACCATTTCGCTAGCTTCTTCTACTCTACAATTAATATTATTCAGGTTTAATTATTTGAAGAGATGATTCACAATCTCTTCATGTTTAGACTCATCAACTCCCATCAGTCATATTTTACTTTATTTCTCAAAGTACTTCATTTTTATTTGGATCCAAAAATATTTGAACTCCACGGAATGGATGAAGTCATCTTTATCAGTGAACCTAACAAAGACAACCTCCCTTTAATCACCAATATTTATAGGGTCGCCTTCTTTTAATTGTGCATTATACCCATGAACCTCTTCCTAATAAACAAAAGGTGGCGAGGATGGACCTACTTCCTTGGTTTCTCTCATATCCCTTAAAGTAGAAGAAACTTCTTCAGTATCACCTCTCCCTTCTGATGACTCACATGAGATAAGAGAAGGTTCCTTTTCAACCCTGGGCTTCTTGGGAAGAGAAGAGTCTAAATCTGTATCTACATAATCAATTTTCTAGGCCTTTTGGGAGGAGGCTTAACCTCTATTGCAGATGTATCCACACTTTTCCCTTGCAACTTTTCAAAATCACAGATGCAAAGTTCTATTCTAAGGAGCTCATTGTTCTCTTCATCATGAAATCTAGGAAACCCCTTCATAACACTTTTCTTCTCAAATCTACTAGTACCCTTATTTTATCCCCTCTTTGAAGTACTTCTAAAAAATATTTACAATTTCTTGCAATATCTTCTTGCAGATCGAAGGAATTCCTATATTCCTTGACAAAGGACCTAATGTGACCCCCCAGGTCATTATTCCTAGCTTTATTAATATCCAAATGAAAAAAAAAATTGAAATTATCCTTGCAACATCTCCAAATCTCTAGATCCTATAGAAAATCCCACAAATATGGTCACATTAGGCATAAATGTCTCCTTTCTTGGAACATTGACTTCCCTTTCAAACCATAAAAGTTTCCACATGAGTTATAGGAACACTGCCCTTTTGGACATGAAAATAGGAAGCTTATGAGGAGCCTACCTACACCCATATACTCTAAAGATGGTATGATCTGACTTGTAGATCCAATCAACAAAATTGTGAGTAAAACCATCATCAGGATTGGTTTGTTTTGGCCTTAAGATTTCTTTGGTTTTAGGAGGAATTCTCATTACACCACCTCCCAATACTCTGAAAATACTTATCACAAATTTGTCATGGAAAATATTTTAATCACCATCCTTACTGTGTTCATCCTAAAATCTAAACCACAACTAAACTGGTAACTTAGTCCCATGACCATACATGTTAGTCATCTTCAATGAATGCCTAAAAATGTTACTATTTTGGAACAAGAGGAGATGACATAATAAATAATAATGTTTACACTTCTTATTTGTTTTCCACTACACCAACTCCTTATGCAAAAGCTTCTCAATCTCTGTGGCTATGTCAAACTCATAGGAGAGATGAGAATGCTGAGTTCTCATTGACATGTACATGAAGTTGATAGGCATTTTCTCTCTATGATTTTCCCCACATACATGTGCTCAAGCCTAGTATTTTTTCTGAAAAATATCATGAACTCCTTAGTCAAAAAGGGTCTCTTACCATTCAACTATATCAATCTTTTATTGTCTCATCTCCACATAAATAATGTCACTTCTTTCAATCCCATACTTCTTATCATCTGTTCATAATCAACATGAAAAATTTCCTTGTATATTTTGTAAGGGCTTGGGTGTTTAACCCAAAACATTCTTGTATCATTTCCCTAGAAATAACTAAAAGTGGAGTTCCATCAACCTTTCTCACTTTCCTAGTCTCAGGCTTGTAATGTGTGGCTAGGGCACTAATTAATTCAACAAAAAAAAAGACATTTTGAACAATAATCTTTGCTAAGTTTGAATTCCATGGATTGCACAATGGGACCTTCCCACATCTATTCACATAGAAAAACCAGAATAAAGCCCTACCATGAATAGGGATATCATCATCGCCACATTCTAACCAACTGTCTGAAAACAAACCTTTGATACCCAAATATTGTGAGGAAGGAAATCTTTTTTACAATGTCTATTGTGGAGGATACTTTACAACTTCATTGAATACCAGTTCCATCTTTTTCCTAGGAATGTTTTTTTTGAAAGGAAAATTGAGCAAAGAGAAAAAAACTTAATGGTTTGTGCACCACCTTTCACTAATTACTCACTGTTGTTAGCAACTAAAGCACTTTGCAAATTAGGATTTTGCAATTAAATATATTGCATAACATTTACACGTGCATAAATCCCTTAGTGAATTGGCCACTACCTTGTCAAGAACGATGGTGTAAAACTATGTCTGATCAGAAATTAATGCACTGTCATTTTGCAAGACATAAAATTTTCCTTTTGTGAAACAAAAATATTTTGTTATTTCATGAAACATATTAGTATCCCTTTTCAAAATAGCGACTAATTCGCTATTTTTCAAACCACATTCAAAGACATCTGCAAAATAGAGAAGCTTTTTTGTCTTATCATTCTATCATTATTAAATACTTTCTTTGCATCATATCATACTTGTGGAATAACCAGTGCATTTCAAAAATGATTATGGAAAATCAACCTGATATCACGAATGTTTTGAAGCCCACTCTAGAACAATATTTTTAGTCCCAACAAAGCCTTTTCTATTTTATTAGGCATGATAGGACTACTAGCCCTTGAGTCTATCATTGAATTATGTAGAAGTTTATCTCCTAATGTTAAGGTAAGAAATAAAGGAATAGGTTTAGACCTACCTTTTTTATTTATCGCTTGCTAGGTTATCAGAATTGACCAAGATAGTTGATTCCTAGTCTTGTGGAATATCTAACTTGGTGACAGGTGTCATCCCTTTCATTCTTGCATGTTCAGAAATGGCCTCAACACTGTCTTGTTTGTCCTGGTTGTTGAGAGCTTCCTTTAATAAATTTTTTTCTCTAAAATTGCAAGTACATCCTAGATGGATAGATTCACGAGAGCCTTATTTAGTTGTTCTACTACATCCACCTTTGTCTTCATAGAGACTTTCAGTTCTTTTGGCCTATAGGGAAAAAATTCCTTCAGTCAGTGGATGACTTGTGGCTGAACCTCTAGAGCAGCGTGTTTATTTACTTAAAATATTGGATGTGGCAATTCAAGGGTTATGATTGGTAGGGTTGGTAGAGTGACTTATTAAAAAAACCTTCACATTGAATGATTATTGTAATATGACTAGACTTGTGGAATATTTGAAGTAGACGCTTGATTTGTGAAGAGTACATCATCATAATTGATGTAACTACGAGTATTTATTTGTACCCTACCTTCCTCTATGGTATCCTATTGGTCACTTCTTGACCTATTATGGTTCTTGACTGACCCTAACCTTCCAAGGAATCTTTCTACAAGATCCTTCTCCTTTCAACTTGCATACATCAACAAAGAAACCAAAACATACATCACTTAGCACATTGGAGCTCTTCTTGTCCCATCTTCATTAATTAATCCAACATGATCAAGAAAACCTCTATATGGAGAGGTAGAATTCTATGATGTTAATGGGATCCATTCCCATACCCCCAAACACACTCTGCACTAAAACCCTAAATGGGTTCCAAGAAACATACCAAATTCACCCAAAATATGGCTACAACCAATTAGGCCTAATTAGGATATTTTTCCCAAATAAATTGAAATAACCCTTAACAAGATGGTAAAATGAACTTTTATCCTGACACCCTTTATAGAGACCTAAAATATTTTCTAGGTCTTGTCCCCCCAAACTGTCCGTAAGTGACTTCCTAGAAACAAGGCTAAAATTAGGGGTTTCAAAGCACACAAAGCATATCCATTAGAATATTTGTTTCCACCATTAAGGATCCTTCACCAAACCTTCCCATTGAATTTGGGACTTCAAAACACATGTATCTACCTCTCCACAACCTCTGATTGAAGCTATCAATGCCTTCAATCCTCCTTATCACCTCTGCACTTCACTGTGATTCCTAGCCATGCAACTCTGGCTCACCTAGGGAATCACTTTAAAATTAGCTTTCTTGACTTCTAGAGCCCCTACTTCACTATAAAATATGTAAAAGGAGTCATTTCCCTAATCCCAAAGGCTCGTGAAAACTCCACGGTGGGAAGAAGACCTATGACTCCATTTGCAGATGTTGCCTGGTTCAGACCAACGACTGGCTTAAAACAAAACAAATTTACAAATCTAACTAAACTCACACAAAATGATAATATACCACCACACAGAATCTCAAAAGGAACTAGTATAACTTATTCATCCATTATAGTAAGCAATCTAATCCATTAAAACACAAAATGCTTAGAAATTGTAAAACTGCAACTGTTTCTTCAATTACACAGTCCGTACACAAACTTTGAAAAATCAACCAGCCTCTTGAAAAGGTCAAGGGAGGTCTTATATAGTTGACCATGAACCTATCCCTATGATTTTAGATATTTAGAAACCTCAAATGCCTGAAAAGATATTATTGCAAGAAATGTTGTCAATGTTGTCAATGACAACATTGACAAATTTTACAACTTTTGTCATTCTTGCATAAAACATGGTCCAACACCTCAAGTGTTAGTAATAAATAAGAGGGAGGGTGGGGTGAATCAATGGCCTCAAAAATTAATCTTTAAATCAACCCTTCAAACTTAATACCACTTTTAAGCCTCTAGTTATACTCAGTCCTACAAGATGAATGCCTTGAAATACTTATAATAAATTACTACTTGTCAGAATGCTTTGTAAAACCTTCTTCTGTATGTTTACCGATAAGTAGTATTTATATTTACCAAAAAACAGTAAATAACTAGTGTATACCGATCAATCCAGAATAACTTATGTGAAATGCAAAACAATCATGTAATGTAACATAGACACATAACACATGGATTTTTAACATGGAAACCTTGTTAAGGGAAAAACCACTGGGACCGGTACCCCAAATTTTCACTCTTCTGAAGTGAGCTCGGTTAAGAGCCAACCTTGTTAAAGGTTACAAACACACTGTTAGGTGTGACCTTGTTAGAGGATTTAA
>MU225558.1:999123-1016182 GCA_018584345.1 Thuja plicata | reverse complement strand
TAAAGATAACAGAGATAATGAAAAAGAGGACACATTGATCAAAACTAGGGAGCTAAAAACTGATACTCAGAAGGGGGAAGATTTTATGGACCAGAATAAAGATGGGGATTCTGGGTTCAAGGAATATATTGATAGTCTAGAAAAAGGGGATCATACTAAGAAAGAAAATAAAGGTATTATCAAAGATTTTTCTAGATTGATTAATAACATGTATAGTGATCAGGTTATTTTGAAAAATCAAGTTGAGAAAACTCAGGAGGACATGAAAATTCTCAACAAAATGGGGATAGGGGAAATACCTATGGCTGAGTGTCTGAAGGAAATGAGAGATGTTGTTGGAAATTCGGAAGCTCAGGCTAAGTATGCCAACAAGGTGGAAATCATGGAGAAACAAATCAAACATATTAAAGATAAGATGGAAAAGGATAACAGGTATGAAGAAATTAAGAGTTTGCACAAAAAAGTTAAAAGACTAGAGGCATCTGTTAAAAAAATAGGGGAACAATGTCTCATAAGCCTAAAAGCTTACTGTGGTCATGTGCAAATTCTTATGGACAAACTAGAAAGGATCAACAAGGATAAAGACAGTAGTATAGTGGAGAAGATAGGACCGGGATCGCATACCAGAGCTAGCGCTAAGAAAAAGAGTCCTAAGGAGGACAAAGAAACAAAGGAGCTGAAAACTTCGGTCAATAACATGCAAATCATGGTCCTCAAAGCTGAGGAGATGGTTAAAGAGATGTAGCTATTCTTTTTGTGTTCCTGGTTGGGTTTTTTGCTATCCCTGCTGTCTTCTATTATTTCTTTGGGACTTTTTCTGTTCGAATCGATGTTTTGCTGTTCCTTCCTATTATGATGCTATGGCATAGATGTTTATGTTTTAAAACTGTTTATCTTTAAACTCTAGGTTGCAGGTCCTTGTAAAACCTGCTGTACTCTTTGGTTTTTTTGTAAAGGTTTCGGGTCCTTGTAAAACCTATTTTTACTTAATCAGAACAGTTGAAGTTCTTCAAAATTCCAATCTTATGTACTATAACCAATACAAATATCTAATACTTGGTAAGCTCTTATAGCTTAGATTTTATTCTTGCAGCTTTCTTTCTGTCTTTAATCCCTTCATTGGATAGATGTAGAATCTTTCTTTCTCTGATGTGATGTGTTCTCCTTCTGTGTCAAACTCTCTCCCTTTCACTATTCTCTTTTCTTTTGATATCTCTTTTCAGCAATTCTCTCCTTTTGTATGTAGTCTCCCTTTCTCATTACATCTCTCCCTTTGGATAATGTGATGGATATAATCTCTCCTTGATTTATAATCTCTCCCATGGATATAATCTCCCCCTGAAGTGATAATATCTCATATCTCTCCCTGAAGTGATAATGTA
This sequence comes from Thuja plicata, assembly GCA_018584345.1. Classification (NCBI taxonomy): domain Eukaryota; kingdom Viridiplantae; phylum Streptophyta; class Pinopsida; order Cupressales; family Cupressaceae; genus Thuja; species Thuja plicata. The sequence continues at coordinate 1,014,800 of MU225558.1, read as the reverse complement.
TATAATCTCTCCCTTTGACAACAATGCCAAACAAATATTTTTGACAATAATGCCAAACAAATCCTTTTTATCAATAATACACTCCTTGAATTTCCCTATCCACCGAAAATACAATATATCTGGTGCTCGGAGTAGATAAATACCTTTTTGTGTATAGATTTATCTTGAAGTCCATCTCTGTGCTTGCATCAACTTGAATGATATTATGATAATATGTAGGCTGATGCAACTTTCTAGTCATTTTACTGACCAGTAGACAAGGGTCTCGTACCTAGTCTTTTCTCAAGTACTCAAATGCATCCTTGGGCAGTGGCTTGGTGAAGATATCGGCTAATTGTTCCTTTGATTGTACATACTCAAGTATCACCTCCTTTGCTTGAACCTATTCTCTCAAATAATGATACTTGATGGAAATATGCTTTCTTTTAGCATGATTGACTGGATTCTTGGAAATGTTTATTGCACTTGTATTATCATAATAGATAATTACTAGTTCAAGGATTTTCATATGCATACCTTCTAGTAACTGTTTGATCCATGCAATATTTGAGCAATTTGTAGCAGCAACAACATACTTGCTTCTGCAGTAGACTGAGAGATGCATCCTTGTTTCTTGCTGATCCATGTGACAAGTTTGTCACCCAAAAAGAATGCTCCTCCAGTTGTGCTTTTCTGGTCATCAATATTTCTAGCCCAATCAGCATCGGTAAAGACTTTAAGTTCAAATTTGCCTTCTCTTCTATACCATAAGCCATATTCCTCGGTATTCTTCAGATATCTTAGGATTCTTTTCATAGCAGTCATATGTGATTGCTTGGGATTAGCAGACAATCTTACAACTATTCCTACTGCATGTGCAATATCTGGTGTAGTATGTACAACATACATGAGTTTTCCAATCATTGATATGTACAAAGTCTGATTTACCTCTGTTGACTTGTCCTCCTTTGTCATCTTACATCCAGTTTCCATCGGTGTTCCAACTAGTTTGGAATCTTCCATTTTGAATATTTTTAGCACTTCCTTGATGTATTTGGATTGTGTAATAAAAATACCTTCATCTTGTTGCATGATTTGTAGACCAAGAAAGAACTTGATCCCTCCAAACATAGACATCTCAAACTCTTTGCTCATTTCATTTTCAAATTATTTGCATAGCATATCATTGCCTCCAAATATGATGTCATCAAAAAATATCTCAACAATCAAAATGTTAGCATCAGTATCTTCCTTCAAATAAATATTACTATTTTCACTAGTCCTTACAAATCCAATGCTTATAAGATAGGAATGAAGTCTTTCATACCAGGCTTGGGGTGCTTGTTTCAATCCATATAAGGCTTTGTGTAGTCTACATACCATGTCCCTCTTGTCTGGATCAACAAAACCTTCTAGTTGTTCAATGTATACCTCTTCTTTAAGTATTACATTTAGGAATGAGACTTGACATCCATTTGATATACCTTGAATCATTTATATGCAGCATAAGCAAGTAATATTCTCACTCCTTCTATCCCAACAACAAGTGAAAAGGTTTCTCCATAGTCAATCCCTTCTTCTTGTGCATACCCCTTACATACTAGTCTTGCTTTATTTCTGGTGACTTCTCCATTCTCATTCAGTTTATTCCTGAATATCCATTTCGTACCAATGACATTCTTGTCATCTGGTCTTGGTACAAGTGTCCATGTCTTATTTTTCTCTATCTTCTCAATCTCTTCATTTATAGCACTTATCCATTCATTATTATCAAGTGCAACATTGACAGATTTTGGCTCATAATCACAAATAAGACATCTTGTATTTAGAGACTTACTTATGGTTCTCAGACCAGCCTTCTTGTCTCCAATGATCTGGTTCTATGGATGGTTACTTTTGACATATCTGGCAAGTATAGGTTCAGCTCTTTGTCTATCATCTTGATCATCATTTTATCCTTCATTTTGTTCTCCATCGCTTGGTGCATCATCTTGAGCAATATCTTGATTGTCAGTATTTGCAGCCTGATGCTCGGGTGCAATGATCTGTTGCTCAGGAGCTATACATTGTTGGTCAGGTAGAGTGTCAGGTTCTTCATTGTAGAAAAACCTATTGTAGTACTCTGGTTCTTTTGTGCTTTCCTTTTCATTCTTCTCTGGAAATTCATGTATCTTTACATTTGCACTTTCATCAATTTTGTTAGAAACTTTATTGAGACATTTATAAGCCTTGCTCTTGGTGGAATACCCTAGAAAGATTCCTTCATCACTCTTGGAGTCAATTTTTCCATTTCTATCATCTTTTAAGATATAACATTGACTACCTAAAATTTTGAAATAACTTACATTGGGTGTGTATCCATACCATAGCTCATAAGGTGTCTTGTTGGTGTCTTTCTTCAATTGTACTCTATTTAATGTGTAAACAACAATATTGATAGCTTCCCTCTAGAGTATTTGGGTGATTCCTTTCTCTATCATTAGTGTCCTTGCACAATCAACTATGGATATGTTCCTTCTTTCAGCAATTCCATTTTGCTGTGCTATTCTTGGTGTAGAGACCTATCTTTTGATTCCATGCTCATTACAAAAGTTAGTGAATTCATCTGAAATAAATTCCCCTCCTCTATCTTATCTTAATAATTTCAATTCTTTACCTTTTTGTTTCTCTACCATTGCTTTGTACCATTTAAACATCTTGAAAGCTTCAGATTTATCGTTTAGAAACATTACTGTCATCATTCTAGAGTAATCATCAACAAAGAGAATAAAATATCTATCACCATAATAACTCTTTTTCCTCATGGGTCCACATAGGTCAGTATGGACTAATTATAGAATGGCATCAGATGTATGGGTTTTTCTTTTGAAACTAGATTTTGTCATCTTACCCTTTTGACAATTCTTACACATGATATTGTCGGGCTTGGTCATCGTTGGTAAGCCTCTTACATTTCTCTTTTTTCTTATCTTTATCTTGTTGTCAAAGTCTACATGACACAATCTTTTGTGCCACAACCATATGTCTTCGTTTCTAGGCATTAGGAAAGTGGTGTCAATATCATTTAGATAGAATAGGTTACCTTTTGTCTGCTCACCGATACCAATCAGATTTTCTAATTCATTGAATATCTTTGCCTTCTTATTTTCAAATGGTACTCTGTGACCTGAATTATTCAACTGAGAAACACTCAATAGATTATAATTCAATCCTTTCACCCAATAAGAATTTTCACATTTTATTAGGTTATTCAACATTATAGTTCCTCTACCTTCAACTGGACAAGGTGTGTCATTACCCATTCTTACTGAACCACCATTGTAGTATTCAAAACTCACAAAATTTTGTTTGTCACTGGTCATATGGTGAGTGCATCCACTATCTATGATCCAGACATCATTTTTACCAACTTCAGATATGAGTGCAGTTTCTACATACCTTTCTTCATCATCATTTGAATCATCTTTTACTGTCACAAATACCATCTTGATGTCTTCATTAGATTCGGTGTCAGTATCATCATCTTTGCATTTAGCTAGGTAATTGGCCTTCTTTCCTTTGTCCTTGTAGTCTCGGGTATCTCTTCTTTCTGATTGTCGATTGCTTCTGTAATCACCTCTGTCATACTTCTTTTCAAATGACCTGTCATTACTTCTATCATCTTTTCTTCTGTTAGGGCATCTTGCAGCAAAGTGTCCAATATATTTACAATTAAAACAAACAAGTGGTAATTTACCTTTGTATTTACCTTTGCCTCTCTGCATTCTTCTAGCCATAAGTGCTTCAATTTCATCAAGATCTTCTTCTTCACTTTCACTTTCACTATCTTTTCTCATAGTGTATTTATGATTTGATTTACTTATTCTCAAAGAAGATTTGAATGCAGACTCCACGTTTGGTTAGAAACTATTATCAAATTGTTCATCTCAAATGAAATCAGTCTTCCAATCAAACTGTCTAGAGTAACATTTCTATTTGCTACTGCTCTCATTTCTTGTATGGTAGATACTCTAATAGAATAAGTAGGCAGTAAGGTTCTTAGAATTTTACTTACCACTGTATCCTCATCTAGTACACCTCCAACTCCTTGGATTGCATTGACTACCTCTTTTATTCTTGTGCTATACCATGTGATGTTTTCAACTTCTTTCATTTTGAGATCATCAAACTTTCCTCTAAGGCTTTCTTCCTTGGCTCTCAGAACATTTTTATCACCACCATGTACAAGCTTCAATTTGTCCCACATCTTCTTTGCAATTGTGCATGCTTTGACATCTTCAAATTCAGCATCGGAGAGTGAGGAAGCAAGCTCTATCATCAGGTAGTTGTTCTCATGCTTCTCTCTCATTTTTTCAACTATGGGTGCTCCTGTGGGAAACACATATTCAATATCTAAGTATTGAGTAACATCATTTCCAATACCTGATAAGTGGAGTCTTATTCTATTTTTCTATGAAGCAAAGTTTTCTTTGTTAAACTTGGGCACATCTCGTCTATTCATCTAGTGATATTTAGCTTAGGTCTTGAAATATTCCTTCTAAGCACACAAGCTATGATACCAATTTTTAGTAATAACTGAGAGGGGGGGGGGCGTGAATCAGTGGCCTCAAAAATTAATCCTTAAATCAACCCTTCAAACTTAGTACCACTTTTAAGCCTCTAGTTATACTCAGTCCTACAAGATGAATGCCTTGAAATACTTATAACAAATTACTACTTGTTAGAATGCTTTGTAAAACCTTCTTTTGTATATTTACTGATAAGCAGTCTTTCTATTTACCATAACATAGTAAATAAATAGTGTATATCGATCAATCCAGAATAACTTATGTGAAATGAAAAACAATCAAGTAATGAAATATAGACACATAACACATGGATTTTTAACGTGGAAACCCTATTAAGGGAAAAAAATCTAGGACTGGTACCCCAAATTTTCACTCTTTTGAAGTGAGCTTAGTTAAGATCCAACCCTATTAAAGGTTACAAACACACTATTAGGTGTGACCTTGTTAGAGGATTTAAAAGATAGTTTGTCACTTAGTATCTGGCATCTAATGCTACCATCCTTGATCAAACACTCACTTGGCCTATCAATAGGTATCAGGCATATCCAATGCTAATTTCTATGATCAAAATTATTGATACTCCTTGGGATGTATCTCAATTACAAAAGAATTTTGAGTCCTGATCGGTTAAGAGACTTGATGCTTCAATAGTTAAATTGAAATAGTAAATTGATCTGTTCACACATACAACTTGAATTGAAGATTTTTAGATCTATTGTAAGTACATTACCTCTTTGATCAATATAATCAATTCAATACCTTTGCTCCACACTGTTCTGCTCTGTGATGTTGTTTCACTGTTTGTTAGTGTCTACAAAATCTAGCTCTTTCCTCAGCTTGTTGATCAAGTCTGAATGAAGACTTTCTTCTCCTTTAGAATTTCTTCATCATCTATTCTCTTTTCAGTTCTCCTCACCCCACAATTCGTAATGAATTGGGTTGTCTCTTTATAGACATGATTTCACCATTTCTTAGCTTTCTTGATTCTTGGCGTGATCCACAATTCTCACCAATAAAATTTAAAGGAAACTCTAGTTTTATCTCGTAGAGATCTTCTTGCCAACTCGACAAAGCAACTTTAAATCCTTTTCTTATCTCCGACTTTATCTTTTCGATTAAAGAAAAGATAAGTATCAGTTAAGTCTATTTATAACTCTTGACAGCTAAGCATTTTGTCATTTCTGAACTCTCTGCTTTGTCAGTCAATACTTTAGTTAATGATCTATGATAACTGACTGTTCTGTCAGTGTGACTTCAGTTGTCTTTGGGATCTCCGTCCTTGTCTTTTCCATCGGGCAACACTATAATTTTGTCTGTCGGGTTACTTTGTGTTTTTCTCTTCAGGAAACACTATGACTTTTCTCATCGGTAATGCTGTGCATTTGCTCGTCGGGTAACACTATGAATTTTTTCTTTTACTCCATCTCTTGGTGTGCATTCCGTCAGTGTATATAGTCACTTTGTGAATACTTGACTTATATGCATTACTGATAACATAGAATTTGATTCATCAGTTCTTTGAAGTGTTTGGAATTTTTTCCATGACCATAGAGATTATATCAAGTTGACATCAATGACAATACAATACATTAACTGATTTAATGCCTTGCATGATCATCAAATTAACATCTTCAAACATTCAATCAGTTATATTTCATCATCAAGAACTTAACCAATTGCATAATTAGGTTAATTAGACATCAAATAGGTCTCTTAAACCCTTCCTTTTCCAATTTCACCCCTGAATGGATCATTTCCACTATTGCCCCAACATTGGCAATATGAACATAAATGAGCAACTTTGGACATTGCTTGAAAAGAAAGACACTAAAGACCTAATAATACCTCCTTATCTAACTCAAAACATCCTAGGAATCACCTATTCCTATTATTCCACTATTGGTGTGGCTAGGACCACTACAAGCCAAAAACAACTTAGAAGCCCTAGGTTACATGTTAGCCTTACCTAGGTGCTCCCGCACCATACTTCCCCACAAAGGAAATTTATGTAACTCCTATAGACAACATGTTTTTAGAGATTCCCACCTTCTTGAAGTCTATTTTGAAATCTATGAGGCCTCTGATTCAGGCCTATTCTTCCACTTGATGAGGTGTTCCATGTACACCTTGTGCCTTGTAGAATTCTTAACTCTTGAATCCAGAACTTTTTCAGCTTCTAACTATGGCTTGGGAGGTAATACAATAGCCTCTACATCACCACTAATCCCTTGATTTCTTTGAACCATCTCATCTATCTTCCCTTTGAATTGGATCAATTCTTGTACATTAAACACAGGAGATATGCTCAAATTTGAAGGTAAGTCTATTTTGTATGCATTAGCCCTTCAACTTTTGTGTACTATCTTGTATGGTCTTCTTGACTTGTTCTTGTATCTCCTTCATGGTTTGAGTGAAGTCCTCACCATGACCACTCCTATATTCCATGTCTCCAAGATCCCTAAGTTCACACACACCTCTTGGGTGCATCCCATAAACTATTTCAAATGGGCTTCTCCACGTGGTTCTTTTCTTGCTATCATTATAAGCCTACTCTGCTTGGGGAATGACCAAATCCCATGTCTAACCATACTCTTTAGTTAGGAACCTCAATAGGTTACCCAAAATTTTTTTGACCTCCTTAGTTTGGCCATCTATCTGAGGATGGTAGGCTGGACCAAAAGAAAGATTAGTACCCAATCTATTCCACAATGTTCTCCAGAAATGGCTCATAAATTTTACATCCCTATATGATATAATACTTAGGGGAAAACCATGGATTCTCACAATCTCATTAAAGAATAATTATTCTATATGGCTAGCATCATGAGTAGTCTTGTAGGGAATGAAATGTCCCATTTTACTAAATCTATCAACCACTACATAAATGTTGTCATATCCTTGCTTTGTTTTGGGTAGACCTACTATGAAGTCCATGCTCACACACTCCCATGGCCTATTAGGGATTGGTAAAGGTTGGTAAAAACCTACATTTCTTATTCCTCCTTTGGCTTTCATGTCTATTATACACTGCTCAACATACCTAGTAACATCTCTTATCAACTTTGGCCAATGGTAGAACCTTTGCACAAGCTCCAAGGTTTTGTTCATACCAAAGTGACCACTCAAACACCCATTATGTTTCTCCTATATGAGATTCTCTCTCATGGAACCTCTTGACACACACAATTGATTACCCTTAAATAACAATCCATTTTGTAAAGTAAAATCAGAAAACTTGCTATGGAAATGATTCTGAAATTCAGTACATACCTTGTAGGCTTCACCAAAGTCTTCATCTGCCTTGTAGAGATCTCTAAAACCATCAATTCCAATGCTATTCAATTGAACCTCTTGGACTGTCAAAAACCTCCTACTTAGTACATCTACAACCTTGTTTAATTGCCCACCCTTATTCTTAATTGTAAACGTGAATGCTTGCAAGTATTCCATCCATTTCAGATGTCTATTACTTAGTTTCTCCTGAGTATTGATATAACTAAGGGCTTGGTTGTCAGTAAACACCACAAATTCCTTGGGTAATAGATAATGCCTCCACTTTCTAAGTGACTGAACTAAGGCATACCATTCCAAGTCATAAGAAGAGTATTTATTCTTAGCTTCATTTAATTTCTCACTAAAGAAGGCTAGTGGCCTACCTTCTTGGCTTATGATGTAGCCCAAAACCCTCAAGAGAAAATACACAAAAATATTACAGAACTCAAATTCTCATTAACTTCTCCAACTTACTCTCCTCTACAATGAAATAAAACTCCTACTTAATACAATTCCAAAAATTACCATATTTGGCAGATTTTTGGGAAAAATAGATTTTTTCCATTTTTGGTAATTTTTAAAACTCATCCTATGAATCCCAAATTTTCCCAAGAAAATCTCCCAACTAAGGCAATTCGAATTGACAACTAATCCACAAAATCAGAAACATGATTTTGGATTTATTAAAAAAAACAAAACTCAAAAAACTGGAAAGAAATAGAAAAAGCCAATTTTGGAGGTCAAGATGAAATTTTAGGCTCCCGAAAAAGGTCAAAATGGCCACCAACAGAGCCAATTGGGTTGGAGTTGTCATTCAATCTAGCTCACAAATCTGCCTGTAAAATTTCAGCCAAAACCCACATCTGAGTCAAAAGTTATGACCCTCTAAAGCTCCTACATCAGCTTAACACACCCCCTACCGCCATCCCACTTGCATCACATTCAATAGTAAAAAAATTCTCAAAACTAGGCAACTTTAAGATGGGTTGTGTGGCTACTTGTTTCTTCAACATCTCAAATGCTTTCTATGCTTCTAAGTTCCACCTAAACTTAGATTTTACCCCACCCTTGATGGTATCTAACAATGGTGCACAAATACCACTAAAATTTCTAATAAATTTCCTATAAAATTGGGCTAAGCCATGGAAACTTCTTACCTCAGTTTCTGTGGTAGGTGTTGGCCAGTTTAGGATAGCTACAACTTTGTCTTGATCCATCTTGAAGGACCCTTTAGACACTACAAAACCCAAGTATACCAGTTCTTTCTTGAAGAACTCACATTTCTCAAGATTGATAGCCAGCTTCTCTTTATGTAATCTCTGTAATACAGCCTCTACATGCTTGATATGATCCTCTTTTGTCTTACTAAATATCAGTATATCATCAAGATATACAACTACAAACTTCCTTGTGAAGTCCTTGAGCACTTTATTCATGAGCCTCATGAATGTGCTTGAAGCATTTGAGAGGCCAAATGGAATCACAAGCCATTCATATAATCCATCTGTGGTCTTGAATTCCTTTTTCCATTCATCCCCTTCTTTCACCCTGATTTGGTGATAAATAATTTTCAAATCCAACTTGGTAAAGTACATTGCCCCTCCAAGGCAATCCATGAGATCCTCAATCCTAGGTATGGGGAACCTATACCTTATTGTAATTCTATTTATGGCCCTTGAATCTATGAAAAGTCTCCATTTTCCTCCCTTCTTGGATGCCAACACAACCAGGACTGCACATGGGCTTATACTCTTCTTGATCAAGCCTTGATCCAAGAGTTTTTGCACTTACCTTGCCACTTACAAATTCTGATCAGGGGTAAGCTTATAAGATGCCTTATTAGGCAAAGATGCACCAGGGACAAAGTCTATCTGATGGCTTATCACCCTTCTAGGAGTTAAGGTTGCAGGAGTTCCATCACTCACTATATCTTTGTACTTCTCTAGCAATGCTTGTATCTTTGATGGTAATGGCTCCTTGACATGCTTCTCTTCTTCCTTAGGATTAAGAACAATAGCATATCCTTCATTATCTTCATCCTTAAGATCTTTGACAAACTCCTTTCCACTACACAACATGATGTTAGGAGTCTTAGACTGTGGCTCCTCCTCTTCTAACATAGAAGTAATCATGAAAGTTCTTCCTCCCTTCTTGAATGTGATGGAATTATCCTTCCCATCATACATTGCCCCATTGTCAAATTTCCAACATCTTCCTAAGAGAAAATGAAAAGAATCCATTGGTAGGATGTCACACAATAGTTTGTCCTTATACCCTGCTATAGAGAATTCAACCCATGTATGCTCATTCACCAATACACTTTGGCCTTTGTTTAACCAAGTCACCTTATAGGGATTTACATGGGGAACTTTGGTCAACTTGAGTTTGTTGACTGCTTCCTCTGAGATTTTATTGTCATTGGAACCAAAGTCCACTATCACCTTACAAAGTTTGCCAAGGATCTTGCATCTTATCCTAAAAAAATCCCTCCTATGCTTGGGTTTATCCTTAACTGGTTTTCTTATCAACACCCTCCTAAACATTTCATTTTCATCCATCTCTGAATCTAGATGGTCAATCTCAGGTGCTTTGACACTTGAAGTGTCCTCATGAGCATATGCCACTCTCTTATCATGATTTGAAGTAGTAGGCTTCTCAGGGAATCTATATGTTGGATGGCCTAATTGACCACAGTTGTTACACTTCATACTTACAAAGTATGAGTTACTTCTACCTCCTCTTCCTCTGCTAGGACCTCCTTGATTACCCCTACCTCTGTTATAGCCCCCTCTTGGAGTGATTTTAGTATTATTCTCTATCAAATTTGTCTCACCTTGTGTCCTTTGCTCATTGCCTCTGCCTTGATAACCTCCTCTTTGACCCCGTTGGTCTCTACCTCTACCTCTATTCTTGAAGTTAGATTCACCTTTATTATTATTCTTTTCCTCCACCCTTAGGGCTAATTGATGACACCTCTGAACTATGGTTGGTGTCCACAAACTGATCTCTTCTTGGATGTTCCATTTCAATCCACCCAAGTATCTAGCAACCTTGATTGATTCCTCTTCTTGTTGCTTAGACCTAAGACACAATCTCTGGAATTCCTCTATATTAGAGGCCACATCCAAGTCTTTTTGCTTCAAATTCTATCTTTTCCTATGAAGTTGAATCTCATAGTCCTCTGGCAGATTATTCTCCTTCATCTTGGTCACCATTGCATTCCAATTGGCTATGGGTTTCTTACCCAATATAACCCTCTCATCTTGAAGGTATTTCCACCATGTTAGTGTTGACCCTCTAAGTCTTGATTTGGCCACCTTCAGCTTCCATGCCTCTGTCACCCCTTCACACTCGAAATGGTTCTCCATTCCTTCAACCCAATCCATCACCACCTCAATGTCCATCTTCCCACTAAACATGGGTATCCCTTCCAATGCTTCTCCACCTAATGCTTTGATGTCCTTCAATAATGGCTCTTCATTCAATGGTGGGTGTGGTTCAGGGATAATGTCCTCCTCATCAATATTTTTACCCCTATCATTGCTTTCAACTTCTTTGTTCCTAGCTGCTACAATAGCAACTTCTTATAGCCTTATCCTCATTCCTTCTAAGGATTCTTCAAGGAGTCTATTATTCTCGTTTTTCTCATCCACCTCTTTAGCTAGCTCTGCATTAGTCACTATGCTTGAATCTCCCATTGATTCACCAGTAGCTGCAGACATACACTATCTTCCCAAGTCTTTAACTTACTTTGATACTAATCTGATGTAACTACAAGTCTTTCTATGTACCCTACCTTCCTCTAGGGTATCCTATTGGTCACTTCTTGACCTATTAGGTTTCTTGACCGAACCTAACCTTCCAAGGAATCTTTCTACAAGATCCTTCTCCTTTCAACTTGCATACATAAAAAAAGAAACCAAAACATACATCACCTAGCACATTGGATCTCTTCTTGTCCCATCTTCATTAATTTATCCAACATGATCAAGAACACTTCTATATGGAGAGGTAGGCTTCTAGGATGTTAATGGGATCCATTCCCATACCCCCAAACACACTCTGCACTAGAACCCTAAATGAGTTCCAAGAAACATACCAAATTCACCAAAAATAGGGCTACAATCAATTAAGCCTAATTAGGCTCTTTTTCCCAAATAAATTGAAATAACCCTTAACAAGATGGTAAACTAACCTTTTATCCTGACACCCTTCACAAATACCTAAAATATTTTCTAGGTCTTGTCCCCCCAAACTGTCCGTACTGTGACTTCCTAGAAACAAGGCTAAAATTAGGGGTTTCAAAGCACATAGAGCATGTCCATCAGAATCTTTGTTTCCACCATTAAGGATACTTCACCAAAAATTACCATTGAATTTGGGACCTCACCACACATGTATCTACCTCTCCACAACCTCTTATTGAATCTATCAATGCCTTCAATCCTCCTTATCACCTCTGCACTTCACTATGATCCCTAGCCATGCAACTTTGGCTCACCTAGGGAATCACTTTAAAATTATCTTGCTTCACTTCCAGAGCCCCTCCTTCACTGTAAAATATGTAGAAGGAGTTATCTCCCTAATCCCAAAGGTTCGTGCAAACTCCACAGTGGGAAGATGACCTATGAATCCATTTGCAGAAGTTGCTTGGTTCAGACCAGCAACTGGCTTAAAACAAAATAAATTTAAGAATATAAATAAACTCACACAAAATGATAATATACCACCACAAAAAATCTCAAAAGGAACTACTATAACTTATTCATCCATTATACTAAGTAATCTAATCCATTAAAGCAAAAAAATGCTCAGAATTGTAAAACTACAATTGTTTCTTCAATTACACAGTTTGTACACAAACTTTACAAAATCAACCAACCTCTTGAAAAGGTCGAGGGAGGTCTTATATAGTTTAAAATGAACCTATCCTGATGGTTTTAGATAGTTAGAAACCTCAAATTCCCGAAAAGGCATTATTGCAAGAAATGTTATCAATGTTGTCAATGACAACATTGACAACTTTTACAACTTTTGTCATTCTTGCATAAAACATGGTCCAACACCTCAAGAACTAAACCAATTACATAATTAGGATAATTAGACATCAAATAGGTCTCCTAAACCCTTCCTTGTCCAATTTGAATAGAAATGGATCATTTCCACTATTGCCCCAACATTGGCAATATGAACATAAATGAGCAACTTTAGACATTGCTTGAAAAGAAAGACACTAAAGACCTAATAAGACCTCCTTATCTAGCTCAAAACATCCTAGGAATCACCTATTCCTATTATTCCACTAGTGGTGTGGCTAGGACCACTACAAGCCAAAAACAACTTAGAAACCCTAGGTTACATGTTAGCCCTACCTAGGTGCTCCTGCACCAATAATCCTCCATCCATGAGAATAGAGCATGGCCAAGAGCAATATCTGACTCCTTTTCTTAAGACATCCCCTGCATCTAGGCTGTCATCATAGAATTATCTATCCCTGGGGAAGAGAAATAGTAACTACCATCATCAAGGGTCATTCCTTGAATTCTCTTCTCTTCTATCTATTGTTGCAAATTTCTTTTAGGATAATATTGGGGCATATGAGTGTCATTATATGGGAAACACCATGCATTGAAGTCTTCTATAAAATTGTCCTGAGAAGCCACTAACTCCCTATTAGGATTAGGAAAAAAAACTATAATAATGCTAATGGAGGAGGAACAATGACCAATAGCTTGGAATTATGGTTTTGGTTGTTGTTGTTTTGATTGTTAGTCCCTTGTTTGTTTCTATTCTAGTCTTTATATTGGTTTGGATGGTATGGAGGCCTTCCATTTTGTTGGTTCTAGAATTTCTGACATGGAGGCTATTGTGGTACACCATGCTGCCTCTTCAAGCTACTAAGCTCGTTTGATATTCTCCTTCATAGGTTTTTAATTTCACTCATCTCTATTAACATGGAAGGATGATCTATCTTCTATGCTTGAGCATTTTGGTAGACATACATAGACTATGGGGGAGAAACATAGATGGTAGAGGTCTCACTTTAGGTGTATTATGGGTTTTTAAGGGAGAACTGATGGAATACTATAAATGGAGATCTTTATGGTAGTTTCCCCATATCAATCAAGTTGTTCTCAGCTCTCATGGATATTTCATAGGTGGCTGGTAAGCTCACGCCCCCTAGATCTATAAAAACTATGCAATATCTGCATTGAAATATTTTAGGTAGAAGAAAAAATACATGGGCGCGGGTGGATGTACATCTATGGGAAATCTATTCCATGTCCTATGGAATCTTCTATTGAAGTCTAAAATGACCTCCTAAGGAGCTCTCTTGATATTGATCAGTTGTTGGATTAACAAAGAGTGATCACCTTTCTCACAAAAGAGGTTATAAAATATGTTTCCCAGATCATCTTAGGTTCCTATGCTATTTGGTTCCAGAGACCTATACCAATGTAGTGATTTCCCTTTAAAGGATGCAACTAATAATCTCAGAGCTACATTTTTGAATCTATAACATGATCTACCATGCAGGTTTTAGCCATATCTGTCATGTGCTCAGTAGGAGTCTTCTCATCCTCTCTAGTGAACTTATGCATGGAATTTAAAGAATTAGAAGGGATAAGATCCTAGTTCACACTAGTAGATGGGGGAATAAGGGGGATGTCACTATCCCAGGTGAAAAAAATTCATAAAACCATGGGTCTTGTAGGGGGTGGTGCTAATAACACACTTGATGAGGAGGTTGCAACTCTGGATTTGGTTATAGTAACCAAGGGAGGGATCAATAATCCCATATAATGAGTAGATATGGATCTTTTGATAGGCTTGTGTCTCATATACTTTTTCTAAATCAGGCTTAGCTATGGTTGAGTCCTACCGAGCATGCCATAAAAAGGAATTGTTGATCCTAAATTTTGTAACTTATAAAGGTAACAGGCCTTCGGGAAAGTTTGGGCATTGTCAGACCAAAATTCTAACACTCAAAACAATCTCTGGGGTTGAGGAGCCAAATCTCCATGAATAGGGGGAAATTGACAGAGAAGCATACTAAAAATTAAATTAAACTAAAGGTGATGCACCATATCATTCCACTATTAACAAACAATCTTTCATGAATGAAAAGACAAAACCATATAATTACCATTTCATAATTTGGCATAGTATAGCACAATCCCTTCATTATCAAGATGAGAAAATAATAAAAATATCCTATACATGTTGGAAAGTGACATTGCAAGCAATTGTTATTTTGTCATTGATGTCAAACCTTAACTGGTGACAGTATTGTTATCTATTTGAGTACCATATCTATTGTTGACAAAGAAGATTTAACAAGAAGACCAAGTGAATGGTTGAGTTAAGGAAAATAAAAGGGTACTTGATCAGTTGGCACTCTGGCAAAGTAATTAGTTGTTTATCTTTCAAAGATAGTTTTTCTGGCTATTTTGTGCCGAGCAAGTTTGGCTTGTGCCGAGCAAAGTTGCTTGTGCCGAGAAAGTTGTTTGTGCTGAGTGAAGTTGTTTGTGATGACCAAGCACCAGTGAAATTGCCGAGTGAAAACAATGATGTTGGTTGACTTACAATAATTGGATTAATGATGAGATTTGAGATCTCTGGCCGACTTAGTTAATTTTATTGGGATATGTAATGTTAATTAAAGATTGATCCACGTCATTTAATGTACGGGTAACTGTAATTAATGCATGGTTTCAAGATTTAATTAGAGACTACTTTGGAGAAGTAAATGTAATGAAATGATGGAATGATCCATTGGATCTGACCTAACCTAAGATCTATGATCTTGATTAAGCGACAAAGATTTATCTGACCTAGACAGAGAGGTATATGATA
>MU225558.1:978114-994492 GCA_018584345.1 Thuja plicata | reverse complement strand
ATGGCAGTAAAAAGGATTCTAAGATATTTGAAAGGAACTGATGACTATGGTCTATACTACAAGAAGAATGACAAGTTTGAACTCAGAGTTTACACTGACTCTGATTGGGTTGGAAATGTTGATGACATGAAAAGAACTACTGGTGGAGCATTTATTTTAGGTAAAAGATTGATCTCATGGACAAGCAAGAAACAAAACTACACCTCATAATCTATAGCTGAAGCTGAGTATGTGGTAGGAGCAGTCAACTATTATAACATTGTGTGGTTGAAGATACTACTGAAAGGTATGAAGGAAGAAATCACTGAACCATTTGTCATATATTGTGATAACACGAGTGCTATTAATATTTCTAAAAACCCTGTTATGCACTCGAAGAAAATTACATAGCTATCAAGTATCATTACTTGAGGGAGCTAGTTTAGAATAAAGAAGTGAGACTAGATTATTTGAACACTAAAGAACAATTAGCAGACATATTCACAAAGGCACTACCCAAGGATGCTCATGAGTATCTGCGAGGTAAAATGGGGGTGATTCCCCTAATTGAGGCTAATTAAGTTCTGTATGGTACTGTTGCATCAAATATTACATTCAGAATACTTGACACATTGATGCACAGTAAGTCACACTTTAGGATGCTGACTAAAGTTGTGAAGTTGGACAAGGACAGAAAAGAAAATTAGTCATAATCAAGATGATAGGATCAGTATGATACTAAAGATCTACATGATAAAGATTTCGATGTCTTTGGCATTGTTTTCAAAGAGGGAGAGATTACCTATATAGAGGTAGAAGTTAAGATTACCTAGAGAGAGAGATTAAGTATAAAAAGGGAGAGATTACCTATATAGAGGCTGAAGTTACTATTGAAAACATTGAAGTGATTATCTACTCACAGGGAGTCTACAAATTATTAGACACAGATGATTACAGTGTGATTATAGACACAGAGGGAGAAATGTTTTACAGATGAGAATCATAATGAAGCTAAAGACATTAATGAAGATTTGCTCATATCAAGGAACACAGGTGAATTTTTGGATTGTATGGTAACTATGCTTGTTAAATCATTGTTTTAATGTTTTGTGTTGCCATCAATGCCAAAGAGGGAGATTTTTGGAAAGTGACATTGAAAGCAATTGTTATTTTTTCATTGATGTCAAACCTTAACTGGTGAGATTATTGTTATTTGTTTGAGTACCATATCTATTGTTGGCACTCTAGAAAAGTAATTAGTTATTTATCTTTCAAAGACAGTTTTTTTGGCTGTTTTGTGTCGAGCAAGTTTGGCTTGTGCCGAGCAAAGTTGCATGTGCTGAGAAAGTTTTTTGTGTCAAGAAAAGTTGTTTGTGATGAGAAAGTTTGTTTAGTGCCGAGAACCAGTGAAATTGCTGAGTGAAAATAGTGATGTTGGCCAACTTACAGTAATTGGATTAATGATGAGATTTGAGATCTCTGGCCGACTTAGTTAATTTTATTGGGATATGTAATGTTAATTAAAGATTGATCTACATAATTTAATGTATGGGTAACCGTAATTAATGCATGGTTTCAAGATTTAATTAGAGACTACTTTGGAGAAGTAAATGTAATGAAATGATGGAATGATCCGTTGGATATGACCTAACCTAAGATCTACGATCTTGATTAAGCGGAAAAGATTTATCTGACCTAGATAGAGAGGTATATGATAACCTCAAGGGGTTATTCATTAAGTGTGGTAGTGGATGTGTGTATGCAAGAGGATTGCATAGTTGATTTACTGTTTGGCATGATCTAGCAGAGAAGGCTGAATATAAAATTAGAGAGTTACATGTGTGATTGCTTGATAGATTTCCAAGCAGATCAAAAGATTGAAATGACAATGCAGGCCATCCAGTAAGTTAGCATCAGAGCTATAATTGGATCTGAATTTGCAAAGTAAGTTGTATGTATCAGATCACAACTGCTAATTACTTTCTAATCATTGTATCAGTTAAAATCCTTTAACAAGGTTAACCTAACAGTCATTTGTATAAATCCTCTAACAATGTGACATTCAGGTGGAATGTTCTAAGTCCTCTAACAAGGCCACTCATGATAGGGTGATTAAATCCTTTAACTAGGTCACACCTAATAGTGTGTTATTGTAACCTTTAACAAGGTTGACTCCTGACAGAGCTCACTTCAGAAGAGTGAAACTTGGTAGCATGTTACTGGTGGTTTTTCCCATATTGGGTTTTCACGTTAAATACCTGTGTCAACTTGTGTGAATGCTTATGGTTTGTTTTACTGTTATGTTTCTACAAGCTAATTACATTAGACAATAAACTGCATGATTAAGTTGTTGACATATTCTACTGCTACCGAGTAGATCTGAAATACAGAAAGTTTTATTTGCTACATCTAGACCTGAGGATAACTAGTTCACCCCTCCCCTCTCAGTTATTCTAAATTCATTCTAACAATACATAGGTCATAACATTCATCTTATCTCATGGGTTCATCTATAAAATCTGGGCAAAAAAAATTCGTTCAAGGAAACCTATTAATCTATCTATTTCTGATAACAATATAGACATAGAACACTTTTATCATTTGATTAATTTCAACTAGAAGATTTAGTTTCAAACATGGTCCATTACTAAAAGAAACTTCATAAACAAAATGCTAGAGTCTTATAAGATCATCACCATTAAAATTGAAATAAACTTTAGGGATATTCAATATCAATTAAAACTAAAGAGGCTTAGTAGAGCACAATCGAATTTAAACCAACTTGAAAGTAACTAGAAGTAAAGTCTTTGAATATGATATCCCAGAATCATATCAGAAGAAAATATCCTCTGGTTCAATTACCATTATTTTAACAAAACTAGAAATCTAACCTCTTTAGAAAATAAAACTCTCCCCCTCTTAAAGAAAATCCCAACCAGAAAATATTCCCCCAAATCAAAATCTTGCCTGCTGGATGGACCACCACGTGGAAAAAAATATTATTATGGTCTTTAGGGAAGCTGCCACAAACATGTTTTCAAAAAAAAATAGTGATCCACCTGATGCACGTCCTGGGATAAAAAAAAGTTGGTACTTGTAATCATTGCACATTCCTTGATACAACAACCTCATTCATAAGAGGCTTGGGACATGCATCATCACAGAGGAGTTTCTAGCAAGAGAAACTATTCACACTTTCTTAAAAACTCCATGGACACAACCATGTCCGTCAAAAGAAAAGTTCATGCCTAAGGAAGTAAAAGAGGCCTCCGACACAAAAAAGGACTCTGAACAAAAGAAATCCTGCACAAAACAATTGTGAGCCTGAGTGATCTTTATAGAGATATACAATAATCACATAACATATTTCTTGGAAAATTGGGAATGGTAAGAAGGAAATTTTTTGGGTTAGATTCACGGAATGGGGAATAAACTATCATAAATTATTTTGAGAATAAAGATTGGGTGGATGAGGCAATTAAAGAAAATGGACATTTTTTTAGTGACTATACCGTGCAAGCTACTACAATTAGTCACATATCAGTTTGGAAACTAATCTCAATATTAAAATGTTTGTATTGGGTAGGCCCAGTTCTGAATGAAATTATCAATAAATGTAGGATTGTTATCACTATTGAGAATGATGAGGTGATTTGGTGTGCGGAAAAATTGGGTGATTAATTCACTCAGTTGGGTTACAAATTGTAGATAAAGTAAGTGGAGAGGATTGATTGCCTGGAAAATTTTGTTGGCAGAAGATAGTTTATCCAAGGGGTGGTTCCTTCCTATAGACCTCTCTACATGGTCAATTTGTCACCAAAAAAAGACTTAGAAAATATTACTTTATGGAACCTAGCATGTGTACAATTTGTATCTTCAAGGAAGAGTTTGCTAATCATTTAGTCCTTCACTACACTTTTTTTTCTCAGTGTTGGACTAGCTTTTGTCTTCATTGGGTTGGTGTATTTCTTGAAATGATACTCTTTTGAGCTTCTTGATTAGTTATAAGAATCACGTGAAAATATTTTAGTGGGGAGATATCTAGATATTTTTGATGACATGTAACTGATTGAATGTTTGAAAATGTTAAGTTGATCATTGAAATGCAGAAGGATAATGCAAGGCATTAAATCAGTTAATGGATATTGTATTTTCATTGATGTCAACTTGATATAATCTAATCGCTTATAATCAAAGTGTTAAAGACTTCAGAGAATCAAAAAGATAAATATTATTCTTTCAGTAATGCATAAAATACAAGCATTCACAATGTGACTTCAAACACCGACAACTAGTGGAACCCGATGGACAGATATCACCAAAAGTCAAATCACAGTGATGCCTGAGAAAGAACACTGATGAGTGTTATCAATGAGAAGAATCACAAGCATAACCGACAACCAGAAACATAGTGTAAACCGACAGAGAAGCCTAATGAGAACTGGAGTGTTGACTGAAGCTATCAAAGAGTTAAAACACCAAAATTAACTTGAGTTCAGAAACAACAAAATATCTAACTGGCAGAGATAAATATGGACTTAACTAGTAGTTATCATTGTTTTCATTAACAAGATAAAGCCATAGATAAGTAAAGGATTTAAAACTATTTTGTCCAGTTGACAAGAAGATCTCTGCAAGATAAAAATAGGTGTTTTTATTTAAATCTAATTGGCGAGAATTGTGGATCACGCCAAGATCAAGAAAATCAAGAACCTAACAATGATGATATCATGTCTATAAAGAGACAACTTAATTCATTAAAAATTGAGTGAGGGTGAATGAATGAAGAAGAGGATGCTGAAGAGAAACTAATGAAGAGAAACTTCATACAGTCCTGATCAATCAAGTTGAGGAAAGAGATAAAGTTTTCTGTGGAAACTGAGCAACATAGCATAACATCACCAAGAAAAAGTAAAGTGGAGCAAAGGTATTAACATAGATATATTGATCAGATTAGTTTTATGAGATTACAATAGATTTGAAAATCTGCAAGTATAAGTTGTATATGTGAATAGATCATACTATTTTAGTTTAACCATTGATTCAGGAAAGTCTCTTAACCGAGTGGGATTTAAAGATCCTTTCTATATTGAGATACATCCCAAGGAGTATCAAAAGGTTTGATCATGAAGATAACATGAGATGCCAGATACCTATTGACAGGCCAAGTGAGTGTTTGATCAAGGAAGGTAGCATATAGATGCCCAATATCAAGTAACAGAATAAACTCTTAAATCCTCTAAAAAGGTGAAGGCATTATATTTTTCCATTAGTATACAAAGGTAAAAACATGATCTACACCATCGGTTGTCACTACACCGAAAGATAGGGAACAACACTAATCGATGCCAAGATTACCCGACAAACATTGTTCAATGTTATCCGATGACAAAAGGTAAATGGAACCCGACGAGTAACATCAGTGCAACTCGAAAGAATAGAAAAGAGAGGAACCTAATAGACAAAGGGAACTTGATGAGTAGTTCAACAAAGGAATATCGACAGACTTCAAGTTCAACCTGACGACCAAGAATCGATAGTCAGTTACATCCTGCAAAAAGTGGATCTAACTTTCCACATCAGATAAATAACTGAAGTTGTATTTATAGCTTCTTGATTTACTTTTAAATCCATTATGTATGGATGAAGTAATGTATATAATATAGTTTTAATTATTTTTACTGATTTAAAACATGCAAACTAAAGATCAAGGTCAAGTTGTAAACCTTGGATCTAAGAGTTAACATTTTAATGCATGATTCTATAACAGGTCAAATAATTGTATAAATAGATGCTCAATCTATTATAAATAGTAGTTGTTCAATGAATATTGTATCCATGGAGAGAATCTAGAGATGAGACAAGAGAATTAAAGCAGAATCACAAAAAATAATCAAATAAGTTTCAAGAACAAGAACATAGGCTATCAACGAACAAAGAAAAGGTATTCATCAATCACTTAAGGTGATATTATTATTCTGAGAGCTTTAATGGATTTGTAATCAGCAATTGTAGATTGCATATAGTCAGGTTAACATTTTTACTCATTCTAACAAGTGTAGTACACATAAGAAATCCTTTCAAGAAAGGTGGGCTTAACCATCCTATTGTAAATCTTATAATTGAGTGCACACTTAAATCAGTGTTGCTAAATCTCTTAACATAGTAGATCTTAACAGGTCTCCACCTTAATACTCCTAACAGGGTAGATCATCAAAAGTGATCAAATTGTAAGCCTTAACTGGCTCCCTTCCATTCTGCAGATAGTGAAGTTTTGTGGGTGCCATCCCCACTGCAGTTTTTACTTCGTAACAAGAGTTTTCTGCTATACCATATCTTGTGTTATGTGTTTATTACTTTCATGAATGTTTCTATGAATGTTGAAAACTATTAAAGATTATGAATGAACATACACGCATAAGAAATAACAATAGTAATGGTCGGTAATGTAGTAATGAATGATTACTAATGATGAATTGTGAAAGGTGTTAAAAGTTTTAGAGGTACTGATTCACCCCTCCCCTCTCAGTACTACTTCCCATTAATTCCAACAATTGGTATCAGAGCTAAGTCTCTTCTTGGAAAAGCTTAAAGGCTTAAGAGAAAAGATCATACAATGGAGAAGTACAAAATTGATAAGAATATTGAGAATAAAAAACTTGAGATACAGATGTTCTATGAATAGTATAAAGAAGCTAGAATCAAGATGAGAGAGGTGCTGAATGAGAGGAAAGGTATGACTACCTGGAACAATGAAAAAGATTATCAAGAAGAAGAGATTGCAAATTTATTTGAATCTTTAGGATCAAATGCAAGTAATACATTAGATACATCAGAAGAGAACATCAGAAATCTAAAGGAGATCAATCATTATCTGACAAAGCAAATAAAGATGCTGCAAATCGGTCAAGAGAGCTAGATGGTAAGAATGATTGATGTGATGAGTTTTGCTAGACAAGATGAAACAGAAAGAACACTTGCTATTGATGACAAAAGGAAGATTACAAAGAAACTACAAGAAAAGGAATTAGGAATTCAAAGACATGTTGAGCATCACCATGATCTCACAAATTAGGTTATTCTTATGAGTCAAGAAGCAAATAGAATAAATGTGGAACTCATTGAGAGAATACAGTTTATCGGTGAACTAAGAGAAGAAAATGAAATACTAAAGCATGAGGTTAGAATTCAACAACAACATAATGAAGTTATTAGAAAGGCAGAAGAAAGCAATAAGAGAATGGATGATTTTCTTGAAGGACAACAAAGAGTCAACAAAAACAATGGTTTAGGCTTTACTGAAAATGGAGAATCATCAAATCAAGCCAATCCAAAGAATGTTTATGAAAATCCAAGACCAAGAAAGCTAACATGCAAGAACTGTGGAAAGAAAGGGAACACATCAAATATATGCCAAGGTGAAATGAAAGGTATTCCTAAATCTACATCTACATTCATAGGATTATGTTATAAATGTAACAAGAAAGGACATAAGGCTTATGAATGCAAGACTAAGATAGAATAGCCAAAGAAGGAAACATACATGGACAAATACTATCCTACACGCAAGATGAATGGGAACAAATCTAAAGAATGCTGGAAAAACAAAAGGAAAGCATGGAAGCCTAAAGGTCAAGAAATTCCTTATCAGCCTAAGAGAATCGGTAATCAATATGGATGGGACTACAATACTTGGACAAACTATGCAACATGTGGTAGATATGGTCACATTACTGCAAAATGCATGAGAGCATGGACCAAAAGGTCTAGAGGCTGGTCAAACCCTGGAATGACATGCTTACACTATCATAAAGTTGGTCACCTCAAGAAAGATTGCAGAGACCGATTGATAGAGACAAGCACATATCCCAATGGAAACACCATTGAAGATATCTAGAGGGCTAGAGACAAAATGTGGAGAAAATATTCAAGCAATGTTGAAGCTGGACCAAGAAATGCAAATGGTGACACCCCATCTAATGGATCTGGTGAAATCACCACCCCCACTTGAGATGAACAAGTAAGTATGGAACTGCACTATACTAAGTCATATTTTGCATCAGTTCCATTATACAAATTGATAGATAGTCAAAATCTACATAATAAAGATACATATTATGTTACTTATTACAATTCTGAGAATACAACTTCGTCGGTATACACATACCAAAAATCATCAGTTAACATAATTGATAAGTTGTCTACACTTACCAGAAATTGTCGGTCAACAGATAAAATGGTTAAGTTACCAATGTAACCCAACATCCATCGATAAGAAAGAAAAGTCACAAAGTTGTCACGATAGAATACCAATATTTGTTAGTAAAAGAAATAATGGTAACAACTATCCTGAGCATCCTCAACATCATCGACGATGATTGTGAAAGTATTCCCAACAGACTCTATCTTTATGACCTGACAAGTCATTGAAGCATTTATTGATGACTTAGGGAAAAATCCTATAAATAGTCGATGAAAGCACTTCATTTTGCACCCGCAATTTTAAGAGAAAGCAGAGAAAAAAAATAGAGCGATTGAAGAGTAGAAAGAAGAAGCATCCTCAATTTGATTCAACACACAGAAACCAGGTAAAAACCATTATCACAGATCGAAGTAAGTATCGAGGGTACCAAAATCACTTTGTCATTATTTTCAAGAAAGCCCTAATTTCAAGAAAGCCCTAAAACTTGAAAAATAATGGCAACCACCTCAAGAACCGCTAAGATAAAGAATGATAAATGAAATGTGGTTAAGATGATTAAGAATAGCACTTTTATAGAGCCCAAATACAAGATATGCCCAGAGATCACATCGAAACCCGATGAAACCATAGCGTTTTCAAAAATTCCACCTAGGGTTTTGCTCATAGAAGACATTAGGTAGTACATTCACTGCAAAATTGCTGAGTTAGGTGATCTGGAGATGGATGAATCTTATAAGAAGATTTTTGATGCCGAAGGAAACCTAAAGGAATAACACAAACACTTGGAAGTCAAAGGGTTAACTAATTCCCTACATCTCCCGAGGGAATTCAAGACCGACTGGATCAGGTTGGTACTTAGCAGATTGCATGACCAAAAGTTGTGGTTGGATCAACTGAAACAAATCACCAAGGATGTCCTTCATGCTATCACTAGTTATCCAATAACTGGAAAGCCTAGGGAACACAAGCATCCCTCTAGGAAAGAAGTTGAAAAACTCACAAAGGCTGAATGGGACAACAGAGGTCTAAAAGTAAACACCATCACCGACGAAGAATTGAAATTTGGTGCATGTGTAATTGGGTATAAGATTTTTCAAGCAAGCAAATTGAACAACATATCTACAACATCTGTAAGCACAACATACAAGATAGTGACCAAAGGAGTTTAGATGGATCTGTGTGAGATCCTGTTAAAACAACTTGATGAGAACATGATCACAATCAGGTCTACAAAGACCAACACATGTAAGTTCGACTCACTTATCATGTGTATCTTTTTATATTTTCAAGAATACTTTCCTTTAGTAGGAAAATTAAAATGAGACACTACCAAACTAGTAACACAATAGCTTAGTAACTGATTAAGTCACTAGGGGAAATTTTTTGAATTTGTTATGTCTACATACTTCCTTGAGTTCAAGAAAAAGATGGTGGAAAGGACTAGGATTCTTGAACAACTTGTTGAAAAACATAAGGATGAAATATGCTTTATGGTGGATACTGATTTCACTCATATCAAACTGATTTTACCAAGAATATCTTGGTTAGCACCATTAGATTATGAAATAAATATAGATCAGACTACAAGTGCAATTGATGCATTAATAAATGATCCTATTGACATAAAAAAACCTAGGTTTGGAACATATGAAGAGGCCAAATCAAAGGTAAAATGAGGCCTAGAAATCAAGAAGACTGTAAATAAAAAGGATAAGATGGTTAAGAATCTCAAGAAGATTCTATCGGTTACAAAGGAAGAACATGAAAAACTAGAGGAAACCGATGAACAAGGCACCATCAATGAGGGACAAGAAGAACAAAAATCAAATTCTGAGGAGACTGAATCTGATGCACCTCCACCTCCAACAAAGAAGCAGAGGAAAATAATTCAAACTGGTAAAACCGACACTAACCCTCTTAAGAAAGGTCAAGTAAGGACTTATATGAGGAAGCAGCCAGCAAAGCAAACCAAGCAACAAACTATGAAAACAACACTTCCAAAGAAGAGGAAAAGGTTGGTTAGGACAAAGGTTGACATAGAGGATACTAAAGATGATGAGCCTGATGTAGTAAAGAAGAATTACAAGAATCAAATTGTTGATGAAGCTGCTGAACATATTGTTGCATCTGGCACAATGCAAGACAAAAGAAATAGACAATGGGATACACTGAAACTAGAGGACCAACACAAAATACAAGATGCAATCATAAGGTCAATGATCAGACACAAATATGTACTAGCTGAATTTGTAAATCAAATACCCAAGGAGCTTGGTAAAAAAGTATCCCAACAATGGTCATATGCTCTACAGACTAAAAGAGAAGCAAGGGAGAGGGTACTAGTAACACTAATGACTCTTAAATCTAAAATTGAAGAAATCAAAGAAATATTGAAGAAGCATTCAGGTAAATTTGTGGCCAAGATAAGGGCATACAAAGTGCTAGAAAAAATAATCATAGAGCTAGATACAATGACTGAAACTAAATGGAGACAACTCCTTGATATGCCAATAGAGTCAACAAGTCACGAGGAACAATTACTTCTCATCGACACACCTCATAGAAAGGAGGAAATAGACAATGCAATTCCTCAGCACATTGATCTGGACAATACAAAAGACACAGAGCCAATATATTTGGACAAAGTAATGGATAGTCTTGACATTCAAGACATCACAAATTATGACTCTGATAAAGATCCACAAAAGAAATATGAAGTAATATTCATTACACTTAAGGATCAAGGAAAACAACAAGATTTGGAGACATAAAATGATAAAGATATGAATGTTGCTGATGAAACATGGTAGGACACATCAGTCATGGACTTAATAGAAGTAGACCCTGTAGAGGAGATACAAAAAGATGAGGATGTCACTGCTCAAAAAGATCAAACCAACGAGTAGGACACCACTCAAGGTATATTTAAAGCTACCACTCAAAGAAATATGCTTGTATTAATGAAGGAAAATAATATATTAGAGGGTAATACTGTAGAGGACACGAGCACACCTGAGGACAAGGGTGGTGGAGAAGCAAAAGACACCACAGATAATACAAAGGAAACAACTGTAGAGAAGGCTACAATCAATGATCAGACAGATAAGTCTGCTGATCAAAATAAAGAGAAACACAAAAGGAAGAAGGGGACACACAGACATAAAAAGGTGAAGAAGAAAAGCAAGAGGAGAAGGAGAAGCAATTAGAAGAAAAATCTACATAGAAACCCAAGGTTGATGGAGAGACGTCTTCACAAACCTGACATGAGCATAAAATACAAGAAGCATCTTCCACAAAGCCTTTACCAAAAACTTCAGAGAGAAAAAATGAACTAGCTATGGTAGTTGATACATCTGCATCCCCAAAAGTTTCAAAGAAGAAGAAGAAGCATAAGAATCCCGTAACACTAGATGAAATCAGTGAGATTCTAGTTTGTGATCCAAGGACATTGGATCCAACTGCATTGACCAAATATGTAAGACTCTATGAAAGAAAGGCCATTCAAGACAAACTAAAAAGAGAAGCAAAAGAGGCCAAGGTACTAGAAGTTGAAAGAGGAATACTCCAATAGATTGTACCTGATGTGGATATTGATCAGACCACCCCAATGCTCGATCAATTGGTGGTACTCACAGATGTAATAACATCTCAGAACATTGATGCTGAGAAGGTCATGGAAGAGAGACTTGAACAAAAGTATGAGTTCAAGCTAGCCGAGAAGATAAGCCAGGAAGTGGCATTGAAAAAGGTAAAACTATCTGAATTGGTAAGTACACTTGATCTAATTATCTCAGAAGCTATTACCTTGATACATAAATTATGTATATTATATCAACTCACTCAGGAGTGTACCAACTAGATAGCATAAAATTGATGTTGATCTTAAGTCTAGTGTACAAAGTCTCACAAATAATGAAGAAGCAATAAAATTGCACAATGAACAAATCAAACAGGCTCGTAAATTGAGACAGGACATATAGATTGCAGAGATGAAGTACAAAGATGAGGTAAATGAGCTTCAAGCTCAGCTCTTACTGACACTTTCACTCCTGCAACAACATGTGACAGAGGCAAATGCATTAATTACCACCCTTGAAATGTCTATCCTAGACAAAATTTATGATATGCATGCAAGGCTAGAGCTACAACACATGGCACTAGAACAACTCAAAGAAAAATGGGAGAAAATGTTGGAAGATATCAAGACAACCCATTCCCATTTACTTGACACATTGCAAGTTGCACATTTTTGTCACAATTTTGACATATTATAAGTTATAAATTTTTGTCATAAGTATCAAAGAAAGGGGGAAATTGATATGTTCACTCACCTCAGTTAAAAGGGGGAAATAATATGTATAGTAAAAGAAAGGGGAAATAAAAGAAGGAAATAATATGTACATACAGAGCAACGAGCAAAGAATGTATAGCATACATGTACATATACTTATAATATACCGATGCATACAGTTAGGGGGAGTCATATAATGACAAGGATATAAACATGGTGTACATACTAAACACTTTAGTATTATGCACATATTAGTTTTTGATACTAATGTCAAAGGGGGAGATTGAAGGCATTATATTTTGCCATTAGTATACCCAGGGAAAAACATGATCTGCACCATTGGTTGTCACTACACCGACAGACAGGGAACAACACTACCTGACGCTAAGATTACCTAAAAAACACTATTCAATGTTATCCGATGACAAAAAGGTAAATGGAACCTGACGAGTAACATCAGTGCAACCCAACAGAACAGAAAAGAGAGGAACCCGATAGACAAAGGGAACCTGATGAATAGTTCAACAAAGGAATACCAACAGACTTCAATTCCAAACCGACAACCAAGAACTGACAGTCAGTTACAACCCTCAAAAAGTGGATCTGACTTTCCACGTCAGATAAATCACTAAAGTTATATTTATAGCTTCTTGATTTACTTTTAACTCCATTATATACGGAGGAAGAAATGCATTTAATATTGTTTTAATTAGTTTTACTGATTTAAAACATGCAAACTAAAGATCAAGGTCAAGTTGTAAACCTTGGATCTAAGAGTTAACATTGTAATGTGTGATTATAGAATAGGTCAAAGAATTGTATAAATAGTTTCTCAATCTATTGTAAACAGTGGTTGTTCAATGAATATTGTAGCCACAGAGAGCATCTAGAGACCAGACAAGAGAATTCAAGCAGAAGGACATAAAAGAATCAAATCAATTTCAAGAACAAGAACACAGGCTACCGACGAACAAAGAAAAGGTATTCATCAATCACTTAAGGTAATATTATTATTTTGAGAGATTTAATGAATCTATAATCAGAAATTGTAGATTGCATACATTTAGGTTAACATTTTTACTCATTCTAACAAGTGTAGTACACTTAAGAAATCCTTTCAAGAAAGGTGGGCTTAACCGTCCTATTGTAAATCTCATAACTGAGTGCACACTTAAATCAGTGTTGCTAAAGATCTTAACATAGTAGATCTTAATAGGTCTCCACCTTAATACTCCTAACAGGGTAGATCATTAGAAGTGATCAAATTGTAAGCCTTAACTGGCTCCCTTCCATTCTGCAGATAGTGAAGTTTTGTGGGTGCCATCCCCACTGCAGTTTTTACTTCCTAACAAGAGTTTTCTGCGATACCATATCTTGTGTTATGTGTTTATTACTTTCATGAATGTTTCTATGAATGCTGAAAATTATTAAAGATTATGAATGAACAATACATGCATAAGAAAGAACGACAGTAATGGTTGGTAATGCAGTAATGAATGATTACTAATGATGAATTGTGAAAGGTGGTAAAAGTTTTAGATGTATTGATTCACCCCTCCTCTCTCAGTACTACTTCCCATTAATTCCAACAAGTCACACCTAATAGTGTGTTTGTAACCTTTAACAGGGTTGGCTCTTCATCGAGCTCACTTCAGAAGAGTGAAAATTTTGGGTTATCGGTCTCAAGTGGTTTTTCCCTTAACAGGGTTTCCACGTTAAAAATCCATGTGTCAATGTGTTTATGAGTCATTACTTTGGTGTTTTGCATTACACATAGATAATTTGGATTGATCGGTATACTCTAGATAATTTATTGTCTTTCGATAAATTAACAGACTTCTATTCAGTAAATATACAGTATAAGGTTTAACAAAGCATTTCGAGCAGTAGTAATTTGATAATTGTATTTGAAGGCATTCATCTTATAGGACTGAAGATAACTAGAGGCTTAATATTGTGGTACTAAGTTTTTGGGTTGATTATTGGAATATTTTTGAGGCCACTGATTCATCCCCCCCTCTCAGTTATTACTAACACTTTTCCCCTTCTATGCTTATATGGCTCTTAAAGGAGGGAAATAGATTTATTTTCAACAACACTTCATTTCCAATAGACAAGATTATAACTAAGATTGAGGACTGCATCTATGAAATTGTGAATGTAAAGGTACTTGAGAGAAAAGTGGATAACATCAAGAAATGAGATGAATAGATACAAATGACTTAGAAGGGTCTAAAAATTCCCTCTTAATTAGAATTGGACATAAATCCAAAAGACATGAGGTTAGATGGGTGTGGCCAGTTGAAGGTAGACTGAAACTCAATTTTGATGGTGCAGCTAAGGACTACCATGTTGAAGCTGGTATATGATGTATAATTAAAGACTCCAATGAGAGATGTGTATGGGAAATTTATCATTCTATTAGGAGGGAAACTAACAATGAAGTAGAACTGGAAGCCTTGGCTAGGGGTTTGCAACTTTATATAGATAAGGAGCAATTGGAAATAGACATTGAAGGAGACTCACAAGTTTACATTAACACTACTATCAATGGATCCTATACAAATTGGAAGTTAAATAGATGGATTTTAGCCATCAAGAACTGTTTGTCAAAATTTAAAGAATACAATATAGCCCACAACTATTGTGAGGCTATAATATCTAGAAAATATAGGTTTGCTTGTAAATAATGGAGGCTTAGTTGTGGATTCAGTTAATGAATACCCAAAATTGGAAGGAACACTAGAGGAGGATTGAAATTTAATGGTTCCTAAGATAATTATGGTATTGGATAATAAAGAAATTCATTGGTGCGGGGTGTGGGACTTAAGTGAATGATACTTAAATTTGGTAATCTTTAGAATATAATTGAATCCTATGATAAAAGATGGATACGTTTGATTTGGACTTGTACCGTTCTGCTGTAGATTCTATGAGATGATTCAAACCTACAACATATAAACTAGGAAGTTTGAAAGGGATATTTCACATGGTATTATGGTATAAGGATTATTTTAAATCTATCTTTTGGTGGTCTCCCATGTGATAGAGGTCTTGTGAGATACTATTTTAAAAGCCCAGTCATCTAAATTGATATTCTTATTGGGTATTTTAAAAATAGGTTGGAGGGGATTTCTTCTATGTTATATTGGTATTTTGGTAATATTATATTGAGGAAGTATGTATGGAAGATTTGGGTTCCTTTGTAGAGAGGAGGCCCTAGAGGATCAATGTCACTGCATATTCAAGATACACTCAATGGAGGTTTGGAATGTGATTAGTAGTGTGCTCAGATGTAGCTTCATGGGGGACTTCTATGTTCATGATGGGTAGGTCTATACTGCTTTGTTCTTTTGATAGTGTATGTTTTAGGGTCTAGAGGGTTGGGATCCATGATAGCTAAATAAATTATGATCGATTACAACCTCCCAAGGGTGGTTGATGCAATCTTGGATATTGATTTGAATATTTTAACATTGCTATTGTCTACTTATTTTCCTCCTTTGGTGGCTAGGGACTCAATGATTGAGAAGGGTGAAGACCTAGGGAATGGATTAGGCCTGGTTTGGATAAGGATGATGAGGGACAAAATGATATGGAGGAGAATAAATTTGCTATGTCATGGAGTGCTGTCAAAGTTGGTGCTAGAAATGGCAATCACTCGACAACTATTGATTTGCTGATAGACAAGGATATAATTTCCTTTAGTGATTAATAAAGGGAGCTACTCCTATATATATATATATATCTGTGTGTGTATAAATGTATATACATATATATATATATATATATATATATCTACATATACATATATATATATATACATATACATGTGTATAGATGTATATATGTATATATATGTGTATATGTTGTTAGTAATAACTGAGAGGGGGGGGGGGGGGAAA
>MU225558.1:919437-939862 GCA_018584345.1 Thuja plicata | reverse complement strand
ATTAATAACTAATATATATATATATATATATATATATATATATATATATGAGTTCGTTCCAATATATATTTATCAGAGAAATATATATATATATATATATATATAATATTATTATTAATATTATATATATATACACACATATATATAATATATGCATAGTTAAACACGAACGAACAATATGTTAACAAAAATTTGAAACATGAAATAAGAATTCAGCAGCAACATAATGAAATTATCAAGAAAGCTGAAAAAAGAAATAAAAGAATGGATGATTTTCTTGAAGGACAACAAAGAGTCAACAACAATACCGGTCTAGGTTTTACCGAGAATGGAGAATCATCAAATCAAACTGATCCAAAGAATGTCTATACAAATTCAAGACCAAGAAAGCTTACATGCAATCACTGTAGAAAGCAAGGCCATACATCAAATGTATGCAGAGGCCAAATGAAAGGTATTCCTAAATCTATATCTTCATTCATAGGATTTTGTTATAAATGTAACAAGAAATGACATAAAGAATATGAATGTAAGTCTGAGATGAAGCAACCAAAGAAGGAAATCTACATGGAAAAATACTGTCCTACTTGCAAAATAAATGGGCACACAACTCTTGAATGCTGGAAGAAGAAAAGGAAAGCATGGAAGCCTAAAGGTCAAGAAACTCCCTATCAACTGAAGAGAGTCGGTAACCAGTATGTATGGGATTACAACACTTGGAAAAATTGTACAGCATGTGGAAGATATGGTCACATTGATGCAAAATATATGAGATAGTGGACTATAAAGTCTAGAGGCTGGACTAACCCCAGAATGGCATGCTTAAACTGTCACAAAGTTGGTCATCTCAAGAAAGACTGCAAAGACCGAATGATAGAAACCAGCACATATCCCAATGGAAACACCATTGAAGACATCCATAGGGCAAGAGACAAAATGTGGAGAAAAGATTCAAACAATGATGAATTTGGACTGAGCAATGCAAATGGTGACACCCCATCCAATGGATTCAGTGAAATCACCACCCCCACCTAAGAAGAACAAGTATGGAACTACATTACCCAAGTTATTATTTTACATCAGTTCCATAATATATTGATTAAATGCCAAATTAGCATAAGAAAGATGCATCATGGTATTAATTGTTAAAATCTATGATAAATATGCTATCGAGCATATATAATGAAATCCATCGGTATACACTCAAAGCTAAGACTGCCTACACTTATCAAGAAGTGTTGGTTAAAAGAAAAGTTGCTAGTATAAACCAAGCCTCGTTGGTAACCAAGCAAAGTGAGCAAGTGGTTTGCAATATCGAAACCCATCGGTAAAGACAAGAGGTATAACGACCAACTAAAAAGTCATGTCATCACCAAAGGAAAGTTGAAGTCTTAACCGATGAACTCCGTCTTCACACACTAAGGAGTTGGTAAGTATTAATGACATGTGTTTAGGTCAAACGACTATAAAAAGGCGAGTAATGGTTGGTCTCATTGTTCACCACGACCAGAGTAGAGTGACAAAGAGCGATTTTTGAGCAGAAAGCAATAGGATCACAAAGCATTTACAACTCAACACAAAGCACTCCTAAAAGATCAGAAATCATTACAGGTGTATAAATAGTAAGTTCTATAGAACTGACAACTCTGTTTCACACATTTTACAGAAAGCCCTAAAATTGAAAAATGGCCCTGACATCAAGAACTATAAAATCAAAGAACACAAAGAAGGATGAGTTCAATCTCATCAAGAATTTGGCATGTGAGGAATCAAAATACAAGATTCACCCTAAGGTTGCCTCATAACCCGATGATGCTAGAGCATTCTCACACATACCAGCTAGGTTTTTTCTCATGGAAGGTGTATGATCATTTATACACTGCAAGATTGCAGAGATAGAAGATTCAGAGGTTGAAGAAGCTTATAAGAAGATATGCAATGAAGATGGAACATTAAAAAATGAACATAAGCATATAGAACTAAAAGGGATCATGAATGCCCTAATGTTCCCAAAGGTCTTCAAAATTGAGTGGATTCGATTAGTACTAAGTTGAATGCACAATCATAAACTTTGGTTGGATGAACCAAAGATGATAACCCAAGATGTTATCCATGCGATCACTGGTTACCCTGTAACCGAGAAAGTAAAAGCATTGAAGCATCCACCCAAGGCCGAGATTGAAAAGATGAAAGGAGCCAAATGGGATGGAAGAGGATTAAAATTTTCCACCATAACCAATGATGAGATTAAATTTGGTGCATGCGTTCTAGGCTACAAATTCTTCCAAGCCAGTAGGTTGAACAACATTGCATCCGGTGCAGTGGAAACAACATATAAGATTGTGAAGAAAGGAACATAGTTGGACTTATCCGAACTACTACTGAATTAGTTAAAAGATAATTTAAAGACTATCAGGAATGCGAAGTCAAACACATGTAAGTTTGGCTCACTCATAATGTGTATTTTCTTCTACTTTCAAGAAACATTTCCATGGGTAGGAGATGTGAAATGGGATAGCACAAAACCAGTCACCATGCAGATCAGTGAAAATATAGCCTCACTGGGAGAAAATTTTGAAATAGTAATGGATGAATACTTTAATGTATTCAAAGAATGAATGCAAAAAAGGGTAAGGAATAGGTGTAAAATGTATTCAAAAAATCTCTCTTTGTCATTCGGTGTAAAGAATAGGTACATTATAAAGTAACATGGGGGGGGGTTGATTTACCTTTGTCAAGTGAGTGTTCCAAGAAATTAGCCTCATGATGTGTGTCAAGGGATTGATCATCCACAACACCATCCTTTATATGTGACTGTACTTTCTTCAACATGCAGTTGTTCTTGGCAGTATGGTTCAGTATACCTGTCATGCCTCTCCCTACTCAACATTATGGGGGTATCTCATATTGGCTCTAATGCTTCCTTGGTTCAATGGAGTGAGATATGTATTCATTATTTGTTCCTATGTACTAGGTGGATGCAATGGTTGGTTACCTATGCATTTAAGTGAGATGGATCATTTACCATATGGACACTTCTTTCATTCCTATTTTGGAGGCATCCTTCCATCTTTTGATTAGCTCTTCAGACTTTGGTGTTTTTTTTTCCATCTGTATCTTTGAGTTTAGACATTTTCCTTTGTTTTCCATCCTAATTTGAGTAGTTTCATTTGAGGGCACTCATGCAGATTATAGTCTTCTCTACTTGATCATGTTCTTTTACAGTGGAGGTTCAACATTTATTCTTCGATAGTTTTTGCAACTTCATGCTTCAGTGGTGTTCTTCATGTTCATCCTTTGTTCCCATTTTCTTGGACATTCTCTAGTTTGGAGGCTTCTTTAGTCCTTCACTAGGCTTCATCTCTTTTTGAAGAGGGGTTTTTACTGCTGGGTTTTATCTTTTTCCCCTCTTTACAAATATTTTTTGTACTTGGGTACCTGATCAGGCCATGTTGTCGGGACCCATTTCCTGCTTTCAGTAGTTGTTTCTAGGTTTTTAACTTCTCCCTAAGTTTATCTTAAGGAGGGTATTATAGTAATAAGTTAATTCACTTATTAATTAAATCATTTTGATTTAATTATTAAGTCACTTATTATCTCTAGTTTACTTAAGCTAAACTTTAGGCATCTAATAATTAATTCTTTTATTAATTATTATCATGCAACCTAGGTTTCTCCTTTTTAAGGTTTTGATCACCTTTATAAGGTTTTATTTCTTTGTAATTATTCTAAATCAGTGGATTATCTTAGAATGCTATTGTATTGAGGGTTTTCTCTCCATTGTTTACGCAACATGTTTCCTCTTTCATCGATCTGTTATTTCTAGCCTCCACAACTTTTGCTTCTCTCTTTCTGTCACAGGTTTGCATGTAGGTGATTCTTGGGAGCTTTAGGGTTGAGTTTTCATCAACTCTAATAGGATCATGTCTATAATTGAGGCATGATCTTCATGATCATGGTGGTGTAGTAGGGTTGTCTCTAGCATTAAGAGATTTTTTCCCTAGCCTTTGGGTTGTACTCTAAAAGGTTAAGTCCCTAGTATTAGAAGAGGCCATGGGAGGTTATTATTTTTGTTTGGTCACCTCATGGTAATACAAATTTTAGTGGCTTGTATTTCTTTCTTTCTTGATTATTATCTAGATGGAGTTTCTTAGCAATGATAATAGTCCCCAAGTACGAATTTGTTGGTTGGTATCTCTCTTTTGAGCTCGGTAATTTGTCCTTGTTATCAGTTACAATGGAAGATAATAGTGGTAGCTTGGCTATGAATAATATGGTTTTACACTTAGTGGTTGGTGATCACCTAGCTTGTGCACCTGTAGAGACGTGTGTGGCAAGTTAAGGCCATAACTTGGTGAGATTTTATAGGGTTGATCTTGTGAGTATGTTGTGATTGAAGGATCAAGTACTAGGTGTACCCTATCCTTGTATTGTGCAACCTTCCATTAGAAATATTAATTTTAGCAGGGAAGGATGTAATACCCTCCCATTTGTACCCTAGAGATTTATGGACCTTGATGTTTTCTTGACTATGTATCTAGGAATGCATAGATATTGGTTGTGCTTAAGTTTGTTTTGGGTTATTATCAATTCTTCTGCTTCATTATGTTTGTAGATCAAGAAAAATAGCATTAGAAAGTATAGAATAAAAAATCCCACCATGAAAGCTAATTTCATATCAACACTAACCTAATCCTACTAACAAATATATCAAAATGAAATTTATTAATTATCAAAAAAATTCAAACCAAAATCCAAGCATTCCTTTGATGACAATTCATTATTTCTTCTTTCTTTTCTAATGTGATGTTGCTCTCATAATAAAAAATGTGAAAATGAGACAACATAAATGATGAAAAAATGATAGAATGATAGAAAGGATAATTAAAGGATCGTAGGTGTAAAAATGAGGAATGTGACCTCAATATATATATTTTTGAAAGTTAATTTGAGTTAAGTGGAGTGAAAGGTGGAAGAGTGAGGTGGACTGAAGGGGAATTAGAAATAGAGAGAAATTAGAAAGAAATTTAGATAATTGAAGATGAAAATAATTAAATTATTATATTACCCTAGGATAGATTAAGGACAAGAGGACAAAGATTAAATAATTGAAAAAATTACTTAATCGAATGAATGATAAAGCAATCGAGGAAAAAAAGACAGGAAATGGTCAAACTAGAAGAAACAAATAATATTTGATTAAATAATTACATCATTTAATTAATGGAAGGATGATACAATTTTAATGAATGATAAAGACCAAACACATGATATAGAATACATGTTAAGCGTTGACCATTTTTAAGTGTCTACAGTGCTCATGATTGCTCGTTCTTTCTCTATTTGTGTTTGGATCCCCCACATGTTTAAGATGAGGATTACTCAACATGCTTATTGTTGGTATTATTTACATTAATATATGTGTATGGCATTGTGCAAAGCTACTTGGGAGGGATACGTGTATATATAGTAGCAATCAAAGCAATGTATAGACACAATTGTGCATTTTCTCTCACTACATTGTGTTTATGTAATTGCAATACCAATTAGATGTAAGTGTGAAAAATTTCAATGCATACAAATAATTTGTAATGATCCACATTCCATTACATGCAGGTTATTGTAGTTATAAGATAGACAATTAAGTAAATTTCCATCACATATAATGTGATATTTGATCATCACATAAATAAAAATCTAGTTCTATCAATACTTTACCTTATGGAATACTTTTATCCTTTATTGTTTATGAATTTGTTGCTAGATGGATTAGGCATTTATACATATTAGTGAAGAACTAAATAATTCTTTCAAAATATCATACATATTATTAGCTATAGGAGTATATTATAATATACATTTTGTTTATTGCTTTAATATTATAAACTACATTAATTCATCTTACGCAAACCATAATAGTTCTAGATAATTAGTGAATAAATTATTGTATGTTTGTACCTTATGATTTTTGGATGATATTAGAATTGGGTACTAGTGATGTTGTTGGCATTCATGTTTTGTAACTAATGTCGACATATATTTCTGTGGAGAGAACAAACTGGTTATTATTATTGTATGATGACTGACAGAAGTGTACGGATACTGTACAAATGAATTAGAATGAGTGAATATGATGATATGAATAAATATGTGTGATGATCTTATTTCTAAGGTCGCTTGGCTTAATATTTCATATTGGAGTTATTACAGATGTTTTAGTGAAGACTTGTTTTTGGACTGTGACAGTGATGTTTGACAGAGTGAGTCTCTGTGTTTTGGGGATTTCTTACAGGAGATGATGATTTGGGTTATGTGAGATTAAGAAATGATAGAAGGCATATTGAGGATTTTTTTTATTGATTGAAAGTATGTGATTATTGGTGATGTCAGCTAAGGCATGTATTATGGAGGAGACCTATTTGGGTTTGACTTCAGACATGTAGCGTGCATTGTGGATTGCAAGCATGGATTGTGGATCTTGGATTATATCTAATGTATTATAATTGATGTTTACTTGTTCTAGGTATCATGTGTATCTTATCAAGGGGTTAAATAATTATTTGTATATTGGGAAAGCTTAATTGGCTGACCTAATCAATTATTGTAATAGGGTATATATGAGAGATATTTTCTTTTGAAAAGATAGAGGCATGAGGAGAAGGTAATTGAAAAGATAGAGAAGTGTGAAAGATGCAAAGCTTGATTGGTTTCTAGATGTAGAGCAAAGTTTGTGATTATAGTACTTCATTGGAACTGACCAAACAAAGACAATTACTATCAGACAGTTCACTAGGTTGTATATTTCTTATATACACTTATTCGGATTGTAAATCCTTGAGGGTGGCTTTAAACTTATTTGGGAAGTGTGCCTAGGTAGTGAGCCCATTGTTACTCTTGACTCCTAATAGGGCTTGTCCTTTAACAGGGACTGTGTACTGTAATGTTGTAATAAGCTCCTAACAGGGCTAAATATTTTAATAGGGATACTATACTCTTAGTATATCATTTGTGGGTACTAATTGCCACTGGGTTTTACCTTTAATAGGGTTTCCTCAACAATAAAGGATTGTTTTATTGTGTTGGTATTTAGTGTATTATCATTTGAATTGAAGTTTTGGTTTATAAAGTTTAATGTTTAATAATATGTCTCACAACTGATTCACCCCCCCTCTTAGTTGTGCTAGTGGACTTTCATTCCTAACAATTGGTATCAGAGCTGCTGGTCCTTAGACAAAAATATTAATAGCTTGAGGTGATCCTAAAGATGAATTACTACAGGAAGGATAGTCCAAAATTTGATCCTAAAAACTTTGACAGTTGGAAGAACAAGATGAGAACATATTTTCTATGTTTGGGATTCGACTACTAGATGATCACAAAAAGAAAAGAAAAGATAAAGACTAAGGATGAAATGGATAAAGCTAATGAATATGAAAATAATTTATTTTCATGTAACATGGTCATAAGGGAATCATTAATCAATGCACTTTATCAAGGCAAATTCATAGAAGTAAAAGAATTAGATTCTGCACATGAAATTTGGACAAGATTGGAAGCACTGTATGAAGGAGATAAGTTTACAAAATAGGCGAAGCTATAAAACTAGAAGACAAAGATGGAATAATTGAAAAAAAAAATGATGAGAACATTAGAGAATATGCATAGAGAGTTACTAAAGTGGTTACCAGCATCAGGAACTCTGGAGGTACTTACAGTGAGAAAGAAGTGATTGCAAAGATTCTCAGATCTCTTACACTTGTATAAAGAAATAAAGTACAAGCTATAGAAGAAATTATACCTTTGACAACAAAATTCAATAGAGAGATGTTGATTGTAAAGCTAACTACTTTTGAGGCCACAAAATTGGGAGATCCTCTACCTAAAGTTGAGTCACCATTCAAGGTGACTGTGCATAGAAACAAAAAGACCTTATCTAGAATTGTGAGCACCAACAATAGTGACTTGAGAGAAGAACTTGGAGACTGTGTTGATGAATGAGAACAGATAGAAGAAGAAGAAAGAAAGAAAGATGAAGTGGTAGCCCTAATTGATAGAAGAGAAAAGAGAGGTAAGGGTAAATTTAAAGGCAAGTTACCTTTCAAATTTTTTTCATGCAACAAGATAGGTCATTTTGCATCTTTATTTCCTACAAGGGTTCCAAAACATAAACCTAAGTTTTAAAAATTTAAGTATCCAAAAGACAAGGAATGTTACTATGCTAGTGAAGGTGTTTTTGATGATAATGTTGTTGACTATGATGAGATTGGATTTATTTCTATTAAGGATGATCAACCTATACATGAAGAAAAATCCTTAGTATCTTGTGTTCAAAAGAAATCTGAATGGGTTAAAGATAGTGGTTGTTCACATCATATGACTGGAGATAAAAACAAGTTTGTTTGTCTAGAAAGATATGATGGTGGTGTTGTTAGATTTTGTCACAATACTCGTAAGCTTATCATTGGAGTTGGATCTATTTATCTAGATGGAAAAACTAATTCTGAAAGTGTACTTCTTGTTGATGGACCTAAGAATAATCTGTTGAGTGTTGGATAGCTAGTGGACAAAGGATATCAATTGAAATTAATTGATGGGAAATTATCTATCAGAAGTAAATTAGGAGACTTGATCGCATCTGGTACTAAATATAGAGGTAATGTATTTGAATTGAATATATCTGAGGGTTCTTGTTTTATTGCGAAGGTTGATGAAAGTTGGTTATGGCATAAAACATTTCATCGTGTTAACTTTGATAATATTGTGAAGGAATGTATGACTAATGTAGTAAGAGATCTACCTAATATTGTGAAACCATCTAACACTATGTGTAGAGAATGTGTTATGGGGAAGCAAACTAGAAGCAGTTTTAAAAGAAAATCTTATTCAGAAAAAGGGAAGTTGGATTTGGTACATACAAATCTGTGTGGTCCTACAAGAACAAGATCTTATTATGGTGAAAGGTATTTTATACTTTTTGTTGATGACTTTTCTAGAATGATGTGCGTTACATATTTAAGAGAGAAATATGAGGCATTTGACAAATTCAAGATATTCAAAGAAAAAGTTGAGAATGAATAAGGTTTGAAGATAAAATGTTTGAGATCAGATAGAGGTGGTGAGTTTACTTTAGATTTATTTAATACCCACTGTGAAGAGAATGGAATATTCAGACATACATTTGCTCCTAGGAATCCACAACATAATGGGATAGCAGAGTGAAGAAACATAACAATGTTAGATGCTGCCGGAAATATGCTGATAGAAGGAAATGTATCACATGTTCATTGGAGAGAAGTTGTTGGTACTACCATGTACATCTTGAACAAAATTCAGATCTAAGAAGGTACAAGTAAGACTCCTTATGAATTTTGGTTTGATCATACTCCTACTATAAAATATTTTAGAATATTTGGAAGTAAATGCTAAATCAAAAGAGATGATAAGATAGGGAAGTTTGATGCTAGAAGTGATGAAGGTATCTTCCTTGGTTATTCTACTAAGAGAAAAACCTATAAATGTTTTAATATGAGATTGAGGAAGTTGATTGAAAGCACTAATGTGAGGATAGATGAAAAGTTTTAGATTTAGGAAATAATGTATGACTGTGGTCAAATTTCAGAGATAAAAGAGGTCACTGTTGATCCTATAGAACCTTTGGAGATTGATGATGAGATTGAAGATGAATCAATTGAGCTTACTGAAACTCCTAAGACTCTGAGGTATGTTAAGAAGAACCATCCTAAAAATCAAATCATTGGTAATACAAGTAAAGGAATGATGACAAGATCAAAAGTAAGAGATGAAATTTGTTTGATTTCTCAAGTTGAGC
Organism: Thuja plicata; assembly: GCA_018584345.1. Classification (NCBI taxonomy): domain Eukaryota; kingdom Viridiplantae; phylum Streptophyta; class Pinopsida; order Cupressales; family Cupressaceae; genus Thuja; species Thuja plicata. The sequence goes on along the minus strand of MU225558.1, from coordinate 930,033 downwards.
TAAAAACTATTGATGAAGCATGTAGAGATGAATCTTGGACTAAAAATATGCAGGAAGAACTAGAAAAGATAAAGAAAAAAAACACTTGGGAATTGGCTCCAAGACCTAAAAAAAAAAATGTGATAGGAACCAAATAGGTTTTCAGAAATAAAATGGATGAGGAAGGAATAGTGGTAAGAAATTAGGCTAGACTGGTTTTTAAAGGCTAATCGCAACAAGAAGGCATATAATTTTAAGAAACATTTCCTCATGTTGTTAGGTTGGAAGCTGTGAGATTATTTCTTTCTTATGCTGCACATAAAGACTTTAAAGTATATCAGATGGATGTGAAATTTGCATTCTTGAATGGAGATTTGGAAGAAGAAGTATACATAGAGAAACTTGATGGATTTCCTTTGAAAAAATATGAAGACATGGTTTGTAAGTTGAATAAAGCATTGTATGGACTGAAAAAAGCACCGAGAGCATGGTATGCAAGACTAGACATGTATCTACTTTGTCTTGGTTTCATAAAAGGTAATATAGTTAGTAATTTATATTTAAGAACTAGTGAAGATGGAATCCTAATCATAGAAGTTTTTGTTGATGATATAATGTTTGGAGGAAATGATGAAATGAGTAAAAAGTTCTCTAAAGAAATGGAAAATGAATTTGAAATGTCAATGATTGGTGAGATGAAATTTTTTCTTGGTTTGCAAATTAATCAGAATAAGAATGGTATTTTTATATCTCAGACCAAGTACCTTAAGAAAATGTAAAAAAAGTTTGGAATGGAAGATTGTAAACTTGTTGGGACACCCATGGTGATTGGTTATAAACTTTTTAATAATGATGAAACTCAGAGTGTTTTTTAGACAAAGTACAAATCAATAATTGGAGGTCTATAATATATAACTCACACCAAACTAGATATTTACAATGTAGTTGGAATTATGGAAAGATATCAAGTAGACTTTAAAGAGACACACCTTGCTGCCATGAAAATAATTTTTAGATACTTGAAAGGAACAATAGAGTATGGATTATGGTATGAAAAATTAGACAACTTTAATTTTCATGCTTATACTGATACTGATTGGGAAGGTAGTCTGGATGATAGAAAGAGTACAAGTGGTGGAGCATTTTTCCTTGGAAAAGGGATTGTTTCATGGTTAAGTAAGAAGCAAGACTGTATTGCTCAGTTTACTACTGAATCCAAGTATGTTGCTACTGCTATAAATTGTACACTAGTTTTTTGGATGAAACAAATGCTAAAGGAAATTGGAATAATTTTTGAAGAGCCAGTGGTTATCCATTGTGATAACACTAGCATAGTGAATATGTTGAAGAATCCTGTAATGCATTCAAAGACTAAACATATTTTTAGTATCATTTCTTGAGAGACAAGGTAGAAGAGAGAGAGAGAGAGAGAGAGAGAGAGAGAGAGAGAGAGAGAGAGAGAGAGAGATTAGACTAGAGTATGTTAGCACAAAGGAACAAATAGCAGATATATTTACAAAACCTTTGCAAAAAGATGCATTTGAGTATCTCAGAAGCATGCTTGGGGTGAGAACCCCTCCCCTTGGTAATTAATTGATGTAGAAATGCATCAGTCCAGTGGATTTTAGAGCTATATCATTTTCTAGACTTGATGTATGGATCTACTCCTCTGGGGGAGTGATCGTAGGAACACTATAAAGCACATTTGGGTGATTTTGCACTTGGCTGCTAGACATGAAGATTTGAAAAAGATACACCTTGCAAAAGATTAAAGAAGAGTTATGACACCATTTTATATTGTTTTCAAAGGGGAGAGATTCTATGTGAAAATCCCTACTGCTTTAGGGAGAATTCTGTTGAGGATATTGAGAATATTGTATTGAGAGAGAGTACTTTTGGGTTGATGGATTTTCCCATATGTTTCCATCAATGCCAAAGGGGGATATTGTTGGATGATATTAGAATTGGGTACTACTGATGCTGTTGGCATTCATGTTTTGTCACTGATGTCAACATATGTTTCTATGGAGAGAACATACTGGTTATTACTATTATATGATGACTAAGAGAAGTGTATGGATACTCTATGGATGAATTAGAATGAGAGAAGATGATGATATGAATAAATATGTGTGATGATCTTATTTCTAAGGTCACTTGGCTTAATATCGCATATTAGAGTTGTTATAGATTTTTTAGTGAAGACTTTTCTCTAGACTGTGATAGTGATGTTTGATAGAGCGAGTCTCTCTGTTTTGGGGATATCTTACAGGCGATGATGATTCAGGTTATGCGAACTTAAGAAATGACAAAAGGCATATTGAGGAATGTTTTTTATTGATTGAAAGTTGTGTGATTATTAGTGATGTCAGCTAAGGCGTGTATTCTAGAGGAGACCTATTTGGGCCCGACTTCAGAGATGCAAGGTGCATTGTGGATTGCGAGCATGGATTGTAGATCTTGGATTATATCTGATGTATTTTAATTGATGTTTACTTGTTTTAGGTACCATGTGTATCTTAGAAAGGGGTTAAAAAATTATTTATATATTGGGAAAGCTTAATTGGCCGACCTAATCAATTATTGTAATAGGGTATATATGAGAGATATTTTCTTTTGAAAAGATAGAGGCATGAGGAGAAGGTAATTGAAAAGACAAAGAAGTGTGAAAGCTACGAAGCTTGATTTCTACTAGATGTAGAGAAGAGGTTTTGATTATAGTACTTCTTTGGAACTGACCAAGCAAAGATAGTTTCTATCAGATAGTTCACTAGATTGTATGTTTCTTATATACACTTGTTCAAATTTTAAATCCTTGAGGGTGACTTTAACCTTCTTTGGGCAGTGTGCTTGGGTAGTGAGCCCACTGTTACTCTTGACTCCTAACATGATCTATCCTTTAACAAGGACTATTTATTGTAATGTTGTATTAAGCTCCTAACATGGCTAAATATTTTTAACATGGATACTATACTCTCAGTACATCATTTGTGGGTGCTAATTCCCACCGGAGTTTTACCTTTAATAGGGTTTCCTCGACAACAAAGGAAATAGTGTTGGTATTTACTGTGTTATTATTTGAATTGAAGTTTTGGTTTATAAAGTTTAATGTTTAATAATCTGTCTCACAACTGATTCACCCCCCTCTCAATTGTGCTGGTGGATTGTTATTCCTTATAGTGATTGTGTATGAAGTGATAACTGAAATCATCCTAAGAGATTAAAATAATGATGTTACATATTGGTGCATGTGAAAATTCATAGCTAGTTTTCCTTGACCTAGGGACAAGAATTGTTGAACAATACAAATAAATAAGAGGGGGGGAATCATTTATTTCAAGATATTTTTACACTTAATTGATTTGGTATAAATTTTAATCCAATTAAATAATAAAAATAGTAATGAACATGAAAGCATATAAGAAACACCATGCACAATAAAAACTGAATTTTCAAAGAATCGGGCATTGCATTCAAAGATATGGCACAAGACATTCATGTTAGATTCACCAAAATGTAGAGGAGTGGATTTATACTCTCAAGATGATGAGATCTCAAGGATAAAATCATGCTCAACTACCTATATTGACAAAACTCAAGTAGACTATAAATATAAAGATAAAAATGGAATTCTAAACTATTTTTAATATCAATAAACTAAAAATGACGAGCAACGTGAAACTATGATATGCTAAAAATATTTGGGTTATGGAAACAAAAATTATAGGATACACAGATTATCATTCCATATAGACAAAGCCTTAGCCTTTATGTGGAAAACACAATATGGGAAAAACCACGGAGAAGCCGATTCTCATGAATATAAACATTGGTTAGGGTGACATCGGTTAAGGTGATTTAAATAATGAAGGCTCACTACTAATAGGCTCATTGGCGGTGGGTTCACTTCTAGTCGAGCTCACTGTCAGTCGGGACAACTTCCCTAGATAAAAAAACTAGCTTTCACAACCAATAAAAAAATGTTTTACAATAAAAACTTTGAACTAATGAAGTTTCGTCTGCACATGCATGAATTTAGTCTCAGTTAATAGCACAACTATTTGTAGTAGATCCAGATAGGAATCAACTACAAAACTCATCCTACTACCTCTTTGTACAAACTATGTATTATATATCCTTTCGCTTACTATCCTTTTCCTTTTCACATCACCTTATCTTCTCCTTCACACAACTTCACACTTTGTATCCATCATCATATGAAACCAAGAAGATGATCTATATATACCCGTACAAAAGATATAACCCCATAATGAGATGGCCAACTAAACATGTCGGCATAAATAACAATATTGAGATATTCATTATAGCATGCTAGCATTAGACCCAAAAGATAGGTTGCATGTTAAGACCTTCTTTCCACTTTACTAGAGGACCCATACATAGGTCATAGATAAGATAAGTATGTTTTATAACATAATTACAGAAAGATATTGAATATTGAAGTACATAATATATATTATGGTGCGAATGGAAATGCTGCAACTAGGACCATGTCTAGATATTAAAGAAATTTAGAACCAACCAAAATAACATGATAAAAAAATGAGAATAGAAGTGGAAAATAAAAAATGTGTAACACGCTGCATGAATGTCCAAATAGAAAGAATAACTAGAGAAGGAATTAAACACAAAAAATAATAAATCTACATTAAATTTCTTAAATTTTTTTTACCAAAAAGTCTCCCATAATCGGAGTGAGGATCCACTCCATATAACTTCCTAGAAAAACATTGTTCACAGTGTTCACCATCTGGACCACAACACTCCAAACAACAGGTTTTGTCATCAATGACAACAAAGCCACATCATTTAAACAATGTCCCCCTTTGGCATTGGTGAAAAAACAACAAAAACTAAAACCTTCCAGAACTAAAAAAATTGCCCCTTAGTCGAGTAATATCTTTTCTTCATTTTCCTCCCTTTTGGCCAACAATGGAAAAGGGCCAAAATAAGAATAATCTTACATAAAAATAACATTTTTCACAAGATTTTTTTTCTTGTACCTTTATTTCATGAAGGGAGGAATCTTCTTCCAAGATTGCACCACAGTTGTTCATTTGAGCACACATATTATCTTGTAAAATCAATAAATCAATTAAAGATGACATAGAAACATTATCTTGAGATAGACACCATAGAAAGTGATTCTCTGCATCAGAATGCATCCCAGAGAGATGGTCCAAATGGACCTCAAAAATTTATTTTACCAACTAGAAAGTCTTGACCACATCTTCTCTTTGTCTCTGAATAGGCAATAGTTTAGACTGTAAAAGACCAACACTGATTATTTTTTTTCCATCTTTGTCCTTGAAAAATTCAAAATTGTTTCCAATCTAACTCGATTCATATTCTATGGAATCAATTTTACTTCTAAAATAATCAATAGTTGCAGGCCACCAGAGACAATACTTGTAAATGTCATACATTTCCTTAATGCACACTTTTGTCTCACCAATATATTTGTACAATTTATGTTTAGATCTAACATATCTTTTCTTAATAGTTTTTTTTATTTCATATCATTCATGTCCTTCATGCAACATCCTTTCTTCAATAAAATTTATCAAATCATTCGATAATAACTCAAAAAAAAAAGAAACAACAACACCCCTTTTCTACATATAGTCAACTACAACATCTTCTATACCATGCCTACTAACTAGAGAGAACGCATACCATATTTCACCAATATTATTGAAATCACCTTCCTCTATCATAGAATGAATTTCATGTAAATCAAAGAAATCATATTCAGATGAAGTCATGTCTTATTTTTCCTTCTTTTCTGATATCTTAGTGATAAATCCTTTTCCTTTAGAGATAGTTTTCCTTATTTTAGGTTCCAGAGGGGAACTGCCAATGATAACCTCAAATTCCTTTTTATTGGAGGAGGAACCCTCCTTAAAAAAATTGAAATGAATAACAATAAACAATACCACACCGGAGCACAAATTGATCTATAATGATAAGAAATAAACTTTACAAGTAGTGTCCGTGTCTTCAAAATATTCCAAGTATCTATAAATTTGATTTTCGACAAGGATACCAGACAACCATACAACATTATTTCTTGATGGTAATGAATTTATAAATTAGAATACCAAGAACATAAGGAGAGACCCAAAACAGAATGAGTATCCCTCAACCATAGACATTATGATGTTCTCAAATAAATCCTCTATTAAAAGAATACACAAATCAAACTATTCATTCTCCTTCACAATCTTGTGTGAAAAATATACAACAATAGCCAAAGTAGAACCTTCACAATTCCAAAAATAGATTTTGTAAGTGATTCCATATGCAACATACTTGATAACATAATAAAAAATAGTGTTAATCAGTAAAGCTTGGGGACCTTTATTATTACCAGTAAGCTCCTTTGTAATATCTCTTTATAATATCTTCTTCTTCCCAGGGAGAAAAACAACACTGCACAAATCAATAATTGTGTCAATGGATTCCTTCATGATTAAATAGAGTTTATCCAGAATGATATTTATATCCTTAAATCGACTCAAGAAACATAGAATAGACTCTTTGTCGGTGAACTAGAGGAATTCTCCCCATAAATCCATACCCAAAGTTATGACATTATAAATCTTTAGCACTCAATCCTTGTTCCATTTCCCTCATTCTTTATGATCATATTTTTCGATTTTGACTCCTTTTAGCTCTTTCAGAATATCATCGTTGGATTCTTGAACTACCAAGCTAGATTCCATGATTTTTCTTCTGGTATACTTCTTCCTTCAACTCTTCTCACTTTGTAACACTTTTTTACTTTCATTGCAAGATGTAAAAATGATTTGAAAACTCCACCAATTTCATCCTTAATATATCATGATTATTTCCCACCGAAAAGTGCATCAATAACACCAACAAACATACTTTGCATTTCAATAAATCATATCAAATTTAATTACTCCAAAAACACATCATACCTTATTTCAGAGAGGGGGAATCAACATAATATTCTTTTCAATACTCCCCCTAAGCCAAAGTGGTTGGCTTAGTTATCAGAATAACTTACACCAGGATTTGGTGTAACATACAAACTTCACTTGTTTCCTTCTTCCACATGATAGTTGTCTTATTTTTAAACCCTTTTGATTTTGGAAATTTGGTTTCATTTTTAGACCTTACCAGAGTGGGTACATATCTGCATGTGTTAGAAAAGTGTCTGGTCTTACTACATTTGAAACATCTAATATTTCTCTGACCCGAATTGACTGAATGAACTCTGGATCTGTACTAATTAGCTTTGTGACCATATCCATCACATAAATAGCATTGACCATATAAAATATTACTAATTCCATTCATCTTAATCAGATTAGATAATTGAATTCTATGTTGATTTTCTTTATGACCAAACTTGAGACATTTAAATCATTGAATGTTTTGTTCCATCTTGATTCTACACACTACAAAAATAATTCCAAATTTTTTTTACTAAAAAAAGCAACCATTAAATAATGAGTACCTTTGAGAATTTGGTTGTCTGACCGAAGACATCTTTGTCGATGCATCAATGTTCTAGAACTTTCTTGTAACTTAAGATTTTGTTTCAATTTCAACCATTTTGCCTTCACCCTTGATGTTCTAATCTGAGTTCTCATAGGAGAACCCAAGCCTTCTTTATCCTTGTGACTTTTTTGCATTGACAAAAGTGTCATGCCCAAAACTAGGACAAAACACACACACAATTTTTTTTTTTAAAAGCACATAAGTACGTACAACTAACAATGGTTGAGTTGGAAAGGTGAAAGAAAAAGAGTTAACCTTCAAATCACAAGGTGCATACCCAGAATGAATAGGGGTCAAGCCACAAACTGATGTGGAATTGGGTATCAACTTGTTCCTCAGGTTATATGGATACTCAACTCAGGAAGATCTAACTCTGATTCTTTGCTTAGAATCATGATGGTAGTTAGTGGTTTATGAATATATGTTGATCTGGGTTGCCCTTACTTAACCTTTAACCTAGATTACAACTAAGTCTGTTTAAGTCTAGTTCCAGTTAACATTAACTACTAGCTCTAGCTCAGCTAGATAAATATTCTATTCCCAAATAATATGAAACATTTAAACATTGACAAGATTAAGATTGAATAATAATTTCACTATATCAAACAACTATTAATTAAAATCCAATAGCTAAAATCAAATCAAATTTTCTAACCTACTAACATCATTAATAAAATTATTCTCCTAAGATAAAACAACATGCATTTCTAATCCATCAATTCCTAACATACGACTTTAAATTAACCTTTTATTTAGACAATTGAAATATCTCCCAATTCAACATTTAAATTTACTTTTAATTATAATCGAGCATAACCCCAATCCCCTTGAATACAAGAGCAATATAATCCCCCTTTTATTTTGATAATAAATTAACATTAAACATTAACTATATAATTTAATCAACTGAGCAATCTGCCTCTCTAATAGATTAATCAATACTTTAGACAAAAATTCTGATTTATTAAATTCACAAATCCTCTCCATGATAAATTAACCTAAACAACTAAGGGCAAGTATCCATTTAAATGATGAGCTATTACATTGAAAAAAGGGTTCAATTATCAATTAGAATTTAAAACACATTTAATACACTAAATACCCATTAAAATTATCACACTAAAGTTATCTGCCTAATAAATTTATGCTACATCAAAAGAATTAGCTTATACATACCTAAAACACTACAAAATTATTGATTAAAACAAAAGGAAATAAGGACACATTTACTAACTTATTTAAATACTAATCACTTGCTAAAATAACCTAACTACCTAATCAACTACTAACCCTATCTATCCACTAGCCTACTAATGTAACATTTCCCCAAGACAATGCCAAAAAAAACCAAACAAAACTTTGGAGGAAGGGAATCGAATTCCCAAGGCAAGTGCAGATTTTTTAAACAAAGGACTGTTCTTTTGGGAGGGCCCACCACCTATCCCATCATCAAAGCATAAGAATTTCAAATGGAAAGGGAGATCCTAAGGAAAAGTGGTATGGGATTTCAAACAAGGGGATTGGGATGTTTTGCTGGGACCCACCACTGATCATCTCATCCTCCCAAGGTAATTTTAAATGGGGAAGAGTTGACTTGGTTTATAGGACATGTCAGAAAGTTTAGGGATGTGGGAAACAAGAAAAATAGAGCGCTTTCCAAGTAGTGCAGCCCTTTATAAAGTGATTTTTTTTTTTTTAACCTAGAACATCAAATGTTTAAGCAAAAAGATGAGAGATAAAGGTGGGACCCACGGAAGGGATAAAAACAAGGTGAGTTAATCTTGGTTTAAGGGTTAAATCACATGCTTATATTAATTAGTTTTAATTATGAATTTAATTAAGGGTAAAGCACATTAGGAAATGAATATTCTCTGTGGTAAGAGAATATTTCCTTTCCCATACAAATTCCAGAGAGCTTTTTATGCTCTAAATCTAGAAAATGCTATGGGCTTGTATGATACAAGCTCTTCTATTTTGCTTATTTAGTTCAGGTTTTTACAATAGATCATAGTGTGTATAAGGATAGATTTATTGAAATATAGACAAGAGAAAATAATAGTATTTTCTGAATTTCATATTAACATACTAACTAATTGGATTTGTTGTTGATAGCAAGGAGATTTCTTCTTCACAAGAGATGCAAATGAAATGGAGATTTTTTTGTTTGAAGGGAGTTGAATCTATGAAGGTTTAAAAATGCAAATTTCTGAAAATTGTAGGGAATGAAACTACAATATTGTTCTTCTCTTTCAATTTTGGTTATCCTTCTATTCATGGGTGATTAACTTCTCTTCTTTTAGGAATTAAAATGCAATATTTATGAACTAAGGATTCTATCTTTTACAACATGATAATCTTATAATCTACATTTCAACATCTTCAAGATGATAAATTTACTCAATACTTGGATGGTACACAACATATTTTACTTTAATAAATCATTACATAAGAAAGAGATCTCTCCATATCGAGCTTGAGAAGCTTCAAAATTGAACATTACAACAATCAACAAAATAAATTTCAATACAATGAGTGACTATGCAAAAATGAAGTTTCTTATACACAACTACCTCCAAATAGAGATTTCTTTCAAGCTTCTTTCACCTTCTTCATGACTTCAAAAACCTGCAAATTTCAAGAGGGGAATCCATGAGAAGCTCACCTCTCAACCAAGGCCTCAAGGAGGCCACCCCCGAGCTTGGAGAACCAAGGCTAAACAAGGTTTCACATCTAAAATTCTCATGACATTTTACATGCACAAAAAAAACACTAAAATCCCAATCAAGGTTTCACAAATGAGTTTTACAAACTTATTGAAGAAGGGTGAATGCGGGCTTTTCCAAGGAGGAGAATGCCATTACAATTTCTAAATTTCTCAACAAGATTTTTTCATGCCTCTCCAAGGCTATATTAACATTGCTTCCATATACATATTGGATATTTCTATGCCAAAATATAATATTTCCAACATGGCTTCATGGAGCCCATACTCCATGAATTTATCCCTCTTCTCCAAGAGAAGAGACTCTCACTACAATGGAGAGCCCAACTAACCCCTTCACCCAA
>MU225558.1:835209-919350 GCA_018584345.1 Thuja plicata | reverse complement strand
ATTTACATACTACAACACTACACAAGATTACATACATGAATCTCATACAAGATCTCATATTCATAAAACAATACATCAAATTTTCTTGCAACAAATCAAGCACTCCATGGCAAGAGAAACCAACCTTCCAAATGTGTTATGACGAAATGAAACTTGAGAAGAGCCCAAATCCTTATCTTTCCTCCTTTCAAAACCCTAATTGTCTTTAAAATTAGAGAGTGGGTGAACACCCACTAAGTCTTCCAAAACCCTCTAAAAAGACCTCCAAAAGTGTACTCAAGAACTAGCAATGATGAGATATGACAACTAGCATTTTTGTCTCCCCTCTTAATTGAGAGTTTAGCAAGGAGTGTGGGACAAGTTAGATGCATAAGACCATCTCTATTTTCGCCACTTTTGAAAAGTAGGCATTTTAGAGAGTCATAATGGTGACCTAGGTTTCTCCCATAGGTCAAAACTAGCCCTAACCCAAGGTACCCTCTTAGGGTTAACTAATTTTGATCAAAAATACACTCTAGGGTCACTTTTAAACCCTCCAAAGTACCCCTAAGGTTCAAATATGAGTTCCAACATGATAGGATCCCTACAAGGCATTTATATGCAAGTGATTAATATAATGTCATATAAGGTTAAGTGATTCTTTCCCAAGCCCTAATTGACATGTCACTATCCACATGGACAACACAAGTGTCAAGTGACACCAAACAAAATACACATCACATTCACAAATGACATGTCCAAATAACAACATAAATTAAAACTATTAACACACATTCAGATTACATTTACAACAAGGTAACATTACAATGAGGTTTCAACCCCTTATTGGATTAAACCTTGGCTTACTCAATTCACATGTGTTTAGTCCTGATTCTCTTAAAATTCCATGGTTCCTTTTCCTGCACACTAAACTTTGAGCATCAGTAGTCCAAGATGATAAAATTGCATGTAATATATATTTTCAATTCATAATTAAAAACATTAATCAATAAGAAGAATTAATTCCCTAATTGAAATTTTCATACATAAATGTTTAAAACATAAGAATTCCTTAATCACCATGACATAACATCCATAAAATAGTCAAGTCTAATCATAATTCTGTCTTCTCATCAATTCACTAATCTAAACATATATAATCAAAGTCAACCACCTATTCTAGGTCTAATCCATGTCAAAATATAATCCACACAATATAATCCACATAATATAATCATCATCATATCATAATATCATGAGTCCTTGTCAGGATAACAAAAAGTGTATCAATGTATCAAAATATAAAGTGTCAAGGTGTGATCAAACAGTAAAGCTATGATGGGTTGGGGTGAGGCCTCACATCCTCCCCCACTATGCATGAAATTTCTCTTGGAGTTCATCAAAAAGATATGGGTACTGAGATCTCATCTGCACTGCATTCTCCCATGAAGCTGTGACCTCATCATAACAATCCCACTGGACCCTAACCTGGTCTAGCTCTTAGCCTCAAAGTGCAAGTGTCCATCAAGCTATAATGCGAATGGGTTCTAGTGCTAGCTGCCCATCCAACTCTACCTGCAAGGCATCCCAATCTATAATGTGAGACTCATCATAAATATATTTCTGAAGCACAGATACATGAAACACATCATGGATGCGTGACAGGCTGGGTGGCAAGGCTAGATGTTAGGAAACTGGTCCTATCCTCTCCAATATCTCAAAAGGTCCAAAAAAGCGAGGTGCTAACTTAGAGCCCTTTCCAAAATGGATTGGACTCTTATGCGGGCACACTCTCAAGAAGACCCTATCTCCAACCATATACTCATGATCAACCCTCTTCGCATCTGCATACTTCTTCTATCGATCCTGAGCCTCCCTAAGACACTATCTAATCAAGACAACCTACTGCTCCATATCCTTGACCAACTGAGGTTCAATAGATACTCTATCCTTGATCCTGTCCCAAATCAGTGGTGTCCTGCATGGTCTACCATACAAGGCTTGATATGGTGGCATACCTATAGAAGAATGATGTCCATTATTATAGGAAAACTCAACTAGATGTAGTTATTCCTCACTTGACCTGATGGTCCATCACATACATGCACAACATGTCCTCCAATACCTGGTTAACCCTCTCGGTCTAGCCATTTGTCTGAGGGTGATATGATGTACTAAAATTGAGCCTAGTGCCCAATGCTACCTGTAACTCTCTCCAAAAGGCTGATGTGAACAAGGAGTCTCTATCAGAGATGATCTTATAGGGAATTCCATGAAGTCTGACAATATCCCACAAAAAGACCTGAGCTACATCTCGTGCTGTGAATGTAGTACACATGGGTGAGAAGTGGGCAACCTTGGGAAATGTGTCGACTGTCACCAAGATAGCATCACGGCGGTGAGAAGACATAGGGAGACCAACAATGAGATCCATAGATATAGTATCCCACTTTCACTCGATAGTCTCATGTGGCTGCAAGAGCCCACCTGGATGACCATGCTCTGCCTTCACTCTCTAGCACTCTAGACATCTAGCAATAATGCTGGCAATCTGCAATCTCATACTCGACCAATGGTACAACTATCTCATATCGGCATGCAATTTCTTAATTCCCAGATGAGCTGCATATGGTGCTCTATGAGCGTCAAGTATAATAAACTCCTGCAAGTCACTCGTAGAAGGTACATAGATGCATTCCCTATGACGTAGAAGTCCATCAGAATCCAAGGAATAGTCTACAATTTTCCCCTCTAGGATTCTCTAAGAATGAATAAACTGACAGACCTCCACATACAATCCATCCCCTGGCAAATGATGAAAAATACGGTTCCTCAAATCTGTACTAGAAGTCATAGATGAGAGCTCATGTTGCCTCCTACTCAAGGCATCTGCAACTAAATTCTCCTTCCCCTTGATGTAATGAACATCAAAATCATACTCACACAAAAAATCCATCCATCTCCTCTGCCTAGCATTAAGATTGGGTTGAGTAAAGATATATTGTAGGCTCTGGTGATCTGAATGAAGCTCAAATCAGTGACCTAGAAGGAAATGTCGCCATCTCACTAAAGAATGAACCACCGCTGTGATTTATAGGTCATGAGTAGAATAATTAAGTTCATGAGTATTTAGCTTCCTAGACTTGAAAGCTATAGGACGACCCTCCTGCATAAGGACTGCTCCTAAACCATCCAATGAAGCATCAGTACATGCAACAAAATCTGCTGAAGGATTTGGCACTGCTAAAATAGGTTCACTAGTGAGGGCTCTCTTGAGCTCCTCGAAAGCTCTCTCACACTTCTCTGTCCATTCATACCTCTTCTCCTTTCTTTGAAGGGAGGTGATGGGATGAGCCACTCTAGAAAATCCTACCACAAAGCGTCTGTAATATCCTTCTAGGCCCATAAAACTCCTGACCTCAGTGACACTGGTGGGTGCTGGCCAATCCATAATAGCTCTAATCTTTGATGGGTCTATAGAGATCCCATCACCAGATATAATGTGACCAAGATACTACACCTTAGTTCTAAAGAAGGCACACTTTGACAAGCTGCCATATAACTGATTCTCTCTCAAACGCTGTAGAACCTGTCTCAAATTCCCTTCATGCTCCTTCTTATTGCGAGAATATATTAGAATATCATTGAGGAATACTACCACAAAATTATCCAAAAATGTATGAAATACTCCATTCATGAGGCTCATGAACATAGCTAGAGCATTCATGAGGCCAAATGGCACTACTGTGAACTCATAGTGACCATACCTCATGCGAAAAGTATAATTGTGGATATCACTTTCCACAATCCATAACTGATGGTACCCCGACTTTAGGTCTATCTTCAAGAACACTCGGGCACCTTGTAATTGATCAAATAGATCATCAATCTTGGGAAGTGGGTATCGGTTCTTAATTGTTACTTTATTCAGCTATCGATAATCAATGCACAATCAAAGTGACCCATCCTTCTTCTTCACAAAAATCATAGGTGCACCCCAAGGTGATACTCTAGGTTAGATATGCCCTTTCTCCAAGAGCTCTTCTAACTGAATCTTGAGCTCACTGAGCTCATGTGTGGTCATCCTGTAAGGTGCTCTAGATACTGGTTCAGCTCCTGGTACAAGGTCTATGTGAAAATCAACTGCCCTAGGTGGGGGCATACTAGGCAGCTCGGTAGGAAATAAATCCACAAACTCATGAAGAATAGGATAATCCTTGAGTGAAGGATCCCCTCCTGAATCCTCCTCTCTATCACTAATAATGCGAAGGGATATGGGTCTTTATACCCCAAATATCACCATAGAAGTGTCATGATCATCAACACACTCGACCCACTTCTGACGACAATCCACCTTGGTGCTGTGGGAAAATAACCAATCTATGCCAAGGACTACATCATAAGAACCTAGAGGGGTAATGTGGAGATCAGTCATCATGATAAGGTCTCCAATCTAAATCTGACAACCACGAACCAAGGAACTAACAGAGACTCTATCTCCAAAAGCTAACTCAACCTCCCAACTAACATCCTACCTAACTACCACTAGCCCGCAATGCTCCACTACATAGGGAGATATAAAGGAGTTTGTGGCTCCTAAATCAAATAAAATAGAAACACTGATACCCTGAATCATACCTGCGGCCTCAATGACCGTGGCCTTATGCTTGGCCTGGTGGTTATCGACTACTGCAAAAAATCTACGGGATCTACCCATATCTCCAACTGTAGGCTCTGAGGTAGGCCCTCTTTGACCATTGAAAAACTATCCCTGTGGGCACTCTCTCGCTAAATGACCCATATCACAACAAGTGTAACATGGTCCATGGGTCTGAATCTTCACTCCCTGTGTCTTATGTTGCTATGACCCTCCAGTCCTACTAGAACTATTGCATCCACCTCTAGAGGACTGCTGAGTCCTAGTTGACTGTGTCTGAGGGGTCTGTCTCCTATGATCCTATCTAGGGCCCTAAGACTACCACTACTTGGGCTTAAAGCCCTGATAACCCTGTGAATGCCACTGTCTGGAATACTGCTAGGATCTCTGCTACTGAGACTATTGACCCTTAAAGGATCCTGTTGAGTGATTTTGTTTCCCTTTCCCAGAGGGTCTCTACTATTCTGACTACTAGGAAGAGGGGTTTCGGTGCCAGGACCGATCTCGAGACTCCTATCTAGTATAGATCTCCTCAGCTACAAGTGCCATCTCAACTACCCCTCTGAATGTGGTAGGGAATGCTAGGCGTACTGTGCTCTGAAGAGAAATATTAAGTCCCTTAATGAAATGGTGAATACGTAGTTTCTCATCCTTCATGTAATCAACATATGGAAGGAGCTCGAGAAATTGACTCTCATACTGGTTCACCATGAGGCCTCTCTGCTGGAGATCATGAAACTCCTCTATCTGTCTCTGTCTGAAATGCTTGGAGAGATATCTCTCATGAAAATGGGCCTCAAAAGTCTCCCAAGTGAGTGTGTCAATACTCACTCCACCAATGGTCACCTCCTGCTCCCACCAAGTGGAAGCCTTCTCCCGTAGGAGATGGACTGCTAGTCATGCCTTTAGATTACTCTCATAAGGGCACAATCCAAAACATCACTGTAAACTCTGTAACTAGGCCTCTGATACTGACCCATTAGTGGATCCCAAGAATAAGGGTGGATGGAGTTGTAATAACTCTCAAATCTCATCCCCAACATCTCTAGGGGGTATCTCCCTGGCACGTATCTCATGCTCACATGGTATAACAACCTGATGAACTGAATCACCCTCCTGATCATCATGACCCTGAACAGATTTGGGTGGAGGACTCCTACTCCTCTCTTTGCTAACTGCTCTCTCATTCTCTGAAACATGTGCTTCCCCTTCGGGAACCTGCTACTGAACTATGAGTGGTAGCCTCTGCTGAATCACCCCAATAAGATTCTAGAGAATATCCATAATATCCTGGTTAGGGTTCAGAGGTGGTGGTGGAGGTGGATCCTCCTGCTCTACCCCCGCACAGGGAGCTCTACGACCTCTACCTCATCGGTTAGCTCTGGTTACCGCAGGCATCCCACATAATGATTTAAGTTTAGAGTGATTTGAAATGCAATGGGTTAGGTTCCTTGTGTCAAAACTTGGCTTTGATACCAAAATGTCATGCCCAAAACTAGGACAAAACACACACACAATTTTTTTTTTTTTAAAAGCACATAAGTACGTACAACTAACAATGGTTGAGTTGGAAAGGTGAAAGAAAAAGAGTTAACCTTCAAATCACAAGGTGTATACACAGACTAAATAGGGATCAAGCCACAAACTGATGTGAAATTGGGTATTAACTTGTTCCTCAGGTTATATGGATACTCAACTTAGGAAAATCTAACTTTGATTCCTTGCTTAGAATCATGATGGTAGTTAGTGGTTTATGAACATATGTTGATCTGGGTTGCCCTTACTTAACCTTTAACCTAGATTACAACTAAGTCCGTTCAAGTCTAGTTCCAGTTAACATTAACTACTAGCTCTAGCTCAGCTAGATAAATATTTTACTCCCAAACATACATGAAATATTTAAACATTGACAAGATTAAGATTGAATAATAATTTCACTATATCAAACAACTATTAATTAAAATCCAATAGCTAAAATTAAATCAGATTTCCTTACCTACTAACATCATTAATAAAATTATTCTCCTAAGATAAAACAACATGCATTTCTAATCCATCAATTCCTAATATACGACTTTAAATTAACCTTTTATTTAGACAATTGAAATATCTCCTAATTCAACATTTAAATTTACTTTTAATTATAATCGAGCATAACCCCAATCCCATTGAATACAAGAGCAATATAATCCCCCTTTTATTTTGATAATAAATTAACATTAAACATTAACTATATAATTTAATCAACTGAGCAATCCGCCTCTCTAATAGATTAATCAATACTTTAGACAAAAATTCCAATTTTTAGGGCAAGTATCCATTTAAATGATGAGCTATTACATTGACAAAAGGGTTCCATTATCAATTAGAATTTAAAACACATTTAATACACTAAATACCCATTAAAATTATCACAAAAAAGTTATCTTCCTAATAAATTTATGCTACATCAAAAGAATTAGATTATACATACCTAAAACACTACAAAATTATGGATTAAAACAAAAGGAAATAAGGACCCATTTACTAACTTAGTTAACTACTTATCACTTGCTAAACTAACCTAACTACCTTATCAACTACTAACCCTATCTATCCACTAGCCTACTAATCTAACATTTCCCCAAGACAATGCCAAAAAAAAACCAAACAAAACTTTGGAGGAAGGGAATCAAATTCCCAAGGCAAGTGCAGATTTTTTAAAAAAAACACTGTTCTTTTGGGAGGGCACACCACCTATCCCATCACCAAAGCATAATAATTTCAAATGGAAAGGGAGAGCCTAAGGAAAAGTGGTGTGGGATTTCAAACAAGGGGATGGGGATGTTTTTCTGGGACCCACCACTGATCATCTCATCCTCCCAAGGTAATTTTAAATGGGGAAGAGTTGACTTGGTTTATAGGACATGTCAGAAAGTTTAGGGAAGTGGGCAGCAAGAAAAAGAGAGCGCTTCTCAAGTAGTGCAGTGCTTTATAAAGTGATTTATTTTATTTTTAACTTAGAACAACGAATGTTTAAGCAAAAAGATAAGAGATAAATGTGGGACCCACGGAAGGGATAAAAACAAGGTGAGTTAATCTTGGTTTAAGGGTTAAATCACATGCTTATATTAATTAGTTTTAATTAGGAATTTAATTAAGGGTAAAGCACATTGGGAAAGGAATATTCTTTTTGGTAAGAGAAAATTTCCTTTCCCATACAAATTTCAGAGAGCTTTTTATGCTCTAAATCTAGAAAATGCTATGGGCTTGTATGATACAAGCTCTTCTATTTTTCTTACTTAGTTCATTTTTTTGTAATAGATCATAGTGTGTATAAGGATAGATTTATTGAACAATATACAAGAGAAAATAATAGTATTTTCTAAATTTCATATGAATACTAACTAATTGAATTTGTTGTTGATAGCAAGGAGATTTCTTCTTCACAAGAGATGCAAATGAAATGGAGATTTTTCTGTTTGAAGGGAGTTGAATCTATGAAGGTTTCAAAATGCAAATTTTCTTAAGATTGTAGGGAATGAAACTACAATATTGTTCTTCTCTTTCAATTTTGGTTATCCTTCTATTCATGGGTGATTAACTTCTCTTCTTTTAGGAATTAAAATGCAATATTCATGAACTAAGGATTCTATCTTTTACAACATGATAATCTTATAATCTACATTTCAACATCTTCAAGATGATAAATTTACTCAATACTTGGATGGTACACAACATATTTTTCTTTAATAAATCATTACATAAGAAAGAGATCTCTCCATATCTAGCTTGAGAAGTTTCAAAATTAAACATTACAACAATTAACAAAATAAATTTCAGTACAATGAGTGACTATGGAAAAATGAAGTTGCTTATACACATTTATCCCCAAATAGGAATTTTTTTCAAGCTTCTTACACCTTCTTCATGACTTCAAAAACCTACAAATTTCAAGAGGGGAAACCATGGGAAGCTCACCTCCCAACCAAGGCCTCAAAGAGGCCACCCTCAAGCTTGGAGAACCAAGGCTAAACAAGGTTTCACATCTAAAATTCTCATGACATTTTACATGCACAAAAACAACAATAAACTCTCAATCAAGGTTTCACAAATGAGTTTTACAAACTGATTGAAGAAGGGTGAAGGTGAGATTTTTTAAGTAGGAGAATGCCATTACAATTTTCAAATTTCTCAACAAGAGTTTTTCATGCCTTTCCAAGGCTGTATTGACATTGATTCTATATACACATTGGCCATTTCTATGCCAAAATACAATATTTTCAACATGGCTTCATGAAGCCCATACTCCATGAATTTATCCCTCTTCTCTAAGAGAATAGAATCTCACTACAATGGAGAGCCCAACTAACCCCTTCACCCAAGGCCACTTCTTCCCTTTCCAAAGGGTGAGTGATGCCTTCACTCCCATGAACAAAACTCCTAATTCAAAGAAACAAAAGTTGATACAAAAATGCAAATGCATTCCCTACCCAATACATGACAACAAAATTTACATACTACAACACTACACAAGATTACATATGTGAATCTCATACAAGATCTTATATTCATAAAATAATACATCAAATTTTCTTGCAACAAATCAAGCACTCCATGGCAAGAGAAACCAACCTTCCAAATGTGTTATGGCAAAATGAAACTTGAGAAAAGCCCAAATCCTTATCTTTCCTCCTTCTAAAACCCTAATTGTCTCTAAAATTAGAGAGTGGGTGAACACCCACTAAGTCTCTCAAAACCCTCTAAAAAGATCTCCAAAAGTGTACTCAAGAACTAGCAATGATGAGATATGACAACTAGCCTTTTTGTCTCCCCTCTTAATTGAGAGTTTAGCAAGGAGTGTGGGACAAGTTAGATGCATAAGACCATCTCTATTTTTGCCACTTTTTAAAAGTAAGAATTTTAGAGAGTCATAATGGTGACTTAGATTTCTTCCATAGGTCAAAACTAGCCCTAACCCAAGGTACCCCCTTAGGGTTAACTAGTTTTGGTCAAAAATACACTCTAGGGTCACTTTTAAACCCTCCAAAGTACCCCTAAGGTTCAAATCCGAGTTTCAACATGATAGGATCCCTACAAGGCATCTATATGGAAGTGATTAATATAATGTCATATAAGGTTAAGTGATTCTTGCCCAATCCCTAATTGACATGTCACTATCCACATGGACAACACAAGTGTCAAGTGACACCAAAAAAAATACACATCACATTCACAAATGACATGTCCAAATAAAAATATAAATTAAAACTATTAACACACATTCGGATTACATTTACAACAAGGTCATATTACAATGAAGTTTCAACCCCTTATTGGATTAAACCTTGGCTTACTCAATTCACATGTGTTTAGCCCTGATTCTCTGAAAACTCCATGGTTCCCTTTTCTACACACTAAAATTTGAGCATCAGTAGTCCAAGATGATAAAATCACATGTAATATACATTTTCAATTCATAATTAACAACATTAATCAATAAGAAGAATTAAGTCCCTAATTGAAATTTTCATACATAAATATTTAAAACATAAGAATTCTTTAATCACCATGACATAACATCCATAAAATAGTCAAGTCTAATCATAATTCCATCTTCTCATAAATTCACTGATCTAAACATATAAAATCAAAGTCAACCACCTGTTCTAGGTCTAATCCATGTCAAAATATAATCCACACAATATATTCATCATCATATCATAATATCATGAGTCCCTGTTGGGATAAAAAAAGTGTATCAATGTATCAAAACATAAAGTGTCAAGGTGTGATCAAACAGTAAAGCTATGATGGGTCGGGGTGAGGCCTCACAAAAAGTTGTTCTAGAATTATACTACTCTCACATACTTTTTCTTTTGAATTCAGGTTCTTTAGTTCTTGGTCTAGTTTCACATTTTCTTCCACTTTATATTTGATGATGTCTTTTAGGATTTCTTGAATCTTCTTTCTATCCACCAATTGTAGTTTCAAATTTTCAACATTCTCTTTTAATTCCTTCAGCTCCAGACTGTGTTCTTTGTGTCTTTCTTTTAATTTATCAATTTTCTCTTTCAACTTATTGATATAGACAATCAAATCTATTAGATTTTCCTTCAGTTCTTCTCTCTTAGATTTCATGCATTCTATATCATTCAATATTGTCTTCATTTCTTCATAAGAATAATATTCTGCACCCATCTATTTAACCAGCCAAGATCTCCCTTAAGTGGTAAATCTTTATCTGCAAGGGACTAATATCTGATACCAATTGTTGAATAGTCTAGATAACGGAGAGGGGGGGAATCAATTATCCAAAGATTTTTTTATATTTAATTGGTTCATTAATAATGTTAATCTAATTAGATAAAAAAATAGTAATGAAAATGAAAGCATATAAGAAACACCATGCATAATGAACACCAGATCTACATGAAAAAACTAATATGGTAAAAACCATGAAGAATCTGACTCATGAATATAAACATAGGTTATCATGATTTTTACACTAAAGGATCTCTACCAAAAAGATCAGCATTGATAGACTCACTATCGGTGGGCTCACTGTCAGTCGGGATCACTTTCGGTCAGGCTAACTGCCCTAGATACAAAAAATAGCTATCACAGCCAACACAAAAATGGCTTACAATCAAAACTTTAAATGATGAAGTTGTATCTGCACATGCATGAATTTAGTCTTGGTTAATAGCACAACAACTGTCTATAGCATATCCAGATAGGAATCAACTACCAAACTCATCCTTCTACCTCTTCACACAAACTATGTGTTATATCTCCTTTTGCTGACTATCATTTTCATTTTTGCATCACCTTATCTTCTCCTTCACACAACTTTTCACTTTGCATCCATCATCATATGAAACCAAGTAGATGACACACACACACACACACACACACACACACATAAAAGATATAACTCCATAATGAGTTGTCCAACCAAACACGTTGGCATGAATAAGAATATTGAGATATTCATTATAACATGCTAGCATCAGACCCAAAATATAGGTCGCATATTAAGATATTATTTTCATGTTACCCCGGGACCTATAAATAGGTCATACATATGATAAGTACATTTTATAACATAATTACCAAAAGATATTGAATAATGAAGTACATAAGATATATTATAGTGTCGATGGGAATGCCACAACCAAGACCATGTCTGGATATCAAACAAATTTGGTGCCAACCAGAATAGAACAATAAAAAAAATCAGAATAGAAGTGATAAACCAAAAATTTGTAACATGTTGCAAGAATGTCTGGATAGCCAAAATACTCAGAGAAAGTATTAAGAAAAACAACCAATAAATCAACATTAACTATATTCACTAGATGTTACCAAAATGATCCCATAATCAGAGTGAGTATCCACTCCATATAACTTACCATCAAAAAATCATATCATACTATTCAACATCTAGACCACAACATTCTAGGCCACAGGTTTTGTCATCAATGACAACGATGCCATATCATTTCAACAAGAATTAGGGTCAATTTTGCATTAAGTATAGTTTTTAATTATAGATTTCACGTTATATTTTATTTAATGCACAAGTCTATTTGTATAGGATATGATTTTGCACACTCAAATGAGGGTTAGTAGCACCAATTTGCAATGCAAAAAATCAATCAAACTACTAAGAACGGACCTATGAACAATAAAATAACAAGCATCAAAGAGGAAAACAAACAAATACAAACCACACTGCTTGAAGCTTCTATTGCTTCTCTCCACTCCCCTTGAAATGGTGTATGAATGGTGCTCAGTATTGGCATTGTCAACATCTGTGACTTTGGAGTGTTGAGAAAATTAGATATATATGATAATGATTTCCCTTTGTGCTTCATACACAAATTCCATAGAGTAATTATACACAATGATTCAAAATCTAGACCTCCTTTAAATGGTTGAGAAGGGTTGATTATATAGAATATGGAAATGATTTGGACGGATGATATCGATCCTAGAAACTTGAGAATAGATGGATGAGATCAAAAGGAACTGGAGAAGAAATCAGTAAAATCCACCTCTTAACTGAAGAGAAGAGGGGATGGTTTAGTCAACTAAAGAATTGATTTGTGAGTTACCTCTTGGAACTGAAGAGTTGATTTGGAGTCACTTCTCAGAACTTAAGAGTTGAATTGGAGTTACCTCTTGTAATGAAAGAGTTGATTTGGAGTCACATCTTGGAACTCAAGAGTTGAATTGGAGTTACCTCTTGGAACTGAAGAGGTTATTTATTTGAGAATTTGTTTAATTCTAGAAATTAAAATACTCAACCATGAGATAATTGAATTCTATTTTGATTTAAAATAGAATATTTGAGTGAAATTAAATTAATTTAATGAAGTCAATTTAATTTAATGAAATTAATTTAATTAGAAGAATAAATTAATAAGTTTAATAATTAATTTTAAACTTTAGGAAATTAAATTTAAATAATTAATAAAGATTAATTAATTAAGGTTTATTAATTACCTAAAATTAATTATTTTATTAATTTTGGGTAAATGATTGGATTTAGATGAAATAAGATGATCAACTAACGATTAAAAAACCATTAATTAATAGTGGAAAATTAGTATTTAAATGTAAGGTCGCAAATCTATCCATTTTAGGGTGTCTATATTTTCCCCTCTTTGATACAATGCTGCTTGTCATGTTGTGTCAAAGATTCTTCAGGTTTTGATCCCGCCCCAACGATAGCAGGTGGATTTATGACCGCTCAATAAATTTGAGTGAAAAAGATGCGGCGTGAGTGTCAATTTGTTGATAAAAAAATGTCTGTCATGACTTCAAACTGATCGTGATAGAAGTTATGAATGTTGAAGATATTGCATTTCAAATATTCCAAGTTCCAAGATGATAAATTAGGGATTCCTAGAGAATTAGGGTTACGTATGACATGCTATATATTGTTGATGACAATTATTCAATTGTGTATTGTCATTGATGTTTAAAAAAATGTAGTGACATTTACACAAATGTCTAATCCTATCCGAGCACAGTCAGTTTATGCCAAGCACTCTTGGGCATTGAAGAAGACCAAAGTGATTTTAAGTTCTAACTGAGTTCACTCGGGCATTACAGTTTTGGTCGGGCATTGAAGGATTTCAGTATTAACTAAGTTATGCTTTTAGTGACAGCCGACTAACATCAGTTTATATTTTATGGTTAAATGGTGATATGAAGCTGACAAAATTAATTTTTACTGATTATTTGGAAAGTTATTAAGGCCGAATTGACAAGGCTTATCATATATATATATATATATATATATATTTATAAGGTCAAGTTTGGATTGAATATGGTGTAAGTAATAAAGCAAGATATGTGTTTATGACATGAAGTGTAGAGGCAAAATCAGATGGGATTTTGATTGAGGACAGAACATACAGAGCTGCAACAGAATATCTGATTAGTGAGGATAAAGTTTCATAAGCCAGAGAAGAGATCTAAATCAACAAAGACAATTGCTTCTCAAAATAGGTCAATCCATTGTTACTCTCTAACAATTGTAGCAGTGATCTAAATCTCTTAACAGAGTATACTTAACAGTCTTTTATAAATCCTCTCACAAGGTGAAATTTCTACATTGAAGTTTTGAATACCTCTAACAAGGCCACTCCTTACAGGGTGATTAAATCCTCTAACAGGGTCACACCTAACAGTGTGTTATTGTAACCTTTAATAGGGTTGTCTCCTAACATGGCTCACTCCAGAAGAGTAAAAAATAGTGACTAGTTGCAATTGGTGGTTTTCCCATATTGGGTTTCCACATCAAATCTTGGTGTTATTTGTGTACATTTTATTTGCTTTATGGTTTATGTTTCTGAAATTAATCACTAAAGGATATTCAAAGTTAATATCGTAAGATTTTCCATGTTAACCGAGTGACAGTAGAATATCTGTGTTAACCGAGACACAGTGATGATTTGTTTAAGACATCCAAGGGACTTGGATTTATTTTTTGTGGTAACTGATTCACCCCTTGCCTCTCAGTTACTTAACTCATTTCCAACAATTGGTATAAGAGCATTTGGTTCTTATAGGGAAGGTTTCAAGGCCTAAGCTAAAGATTAAGGATGTCTTATAGAAGGGAGATCCCTAAACTTAACAAGGACAACTTCACTGCATGGAAAGATTTGATGAGGCTACATCTATCTACTATTGGAGACACTGGTTTACAATTCCTAGATCACAAGTATGTGGAACCTCCAAGACCTATGTCTATGGAACAAATGGTGGACATGAATCATCATAACAAAATGATGATTGATATTGCTTCTTCACTCAGCTATTCCAAATTTGATGAAGTAAAGGATTGCCCTACTACCTATGATATGTGGAAGAATTTACATGATATACATGGAGGAGATGACAATGTAAAGAGAGCCAAAGCAGAAAGTCTCAGAGGCCAGTTTGATCTAATGAAAATGAATGAAGGAGAAGACATTACAGAGTATAGTGAAAGAATCAAGAAAAGTGTTAGTGCAATCAGAGCTGCCGGTGGAATAATTGAAGACAAAATAATGGTCTGCAAGGTATTGATAACTTTACTTCCTGTCTATGCAATTAGAGTTTCAGCTATTCAAGAGATGAGATGTAGTAATATTGTAACTATAGATGGATTGGTTGGAAGAATTACAAATTTTGAGTTGGAAAACTTTGACAATTATTCTCCTAATCCTAGAAATCTTGAGTCCGCATTCAAATCTAAATTAAACCTTGGTAAGATGAAAGGAAAATAGATTGACACTGACAGTGATGATGAAGATCTAGAAATCATTGAAACATTAATTGCAAAGAGAGCTGAAAAAGGGAAAGGATAGTACAAAGGAAGAATACCATTGATTTTATTTTCATGTGATGAGGTTGGTCACATTGCTGCTAAATGTCCAAACAAAGAAGACAAAGGTGAGAGAAAGTTTAACAAGTACAAAGGCAAGAAAGACTTAAAAACCTACAAAAGCTACAAGGACAAAGGTAAGAAATCTTATTATATTGCACTTGGATAATTGAAAGTGGTTGTTCTCACCACATGACTGGTGATAAAACTAAATTTGAACATCTTGAGAAATATGATGGTGGGAGTGTCAGTTTTGGGAATGATGAACCCTGCTATGTGAAAGGTATAGGCTGTATTACTCTAACTGAAGGAATCAAATGTGATAATGCTTATTGGGTTGAAGGAATAAGGTGTAATCTACTAAGTGTGGCACATCTAAATAACATTGGTTGCAAGGTAAAATTCATGAATGGTAAGGCCAAGCTCCTAGATGGTAAGGGAAACCTAGTTGGAACTGGCAGGCAAACAAAAGGTAATCTATTTTATCTTGATCTCAATGAAAGTTCATGTTTTATTGCACAATTAGAAGAAAGATGGTTATGACATAAAAGGTTGTGTCATGTGAACTTTGATAACATGATCAACATAAGAAAGAACAAAAGAGTAAGAGGTATTCCTATTTTGAAGAAACCTGAATTGGCGATATGCAAATAATGTCAAATTGGGAAGATGGGAAAAACTAGTTTCAAGAGAAAAATTACAATACAGAAGAAGTCTTGTTAGTGCATACTGATTTGTGTGGACCAATTGGAACAACAAGTTATACATTTGATAAGTATTTCATTCTATTTGTTGATGAACATTCCAAAATGATGATTGTTATGTTTCTCAAGGAAAAATTAGAAGCTTTTCAGAAGTTCAAATGGTACCTTGCCAGAGTTGAAAAAGAAACCGGAAATAAACTTAAATGCCTAATATGTGACAGATGAGGAGAATTCATTTCTAATGAGTTCAATGAATTCTAAAATGAAAGAGGAATCAAGAGACAAGTGTCTGCCCCAAGTACACCATAGTAGAATGGTATAGCAGAAAGAAGGAACATATCCATTATGGATTGTGAAAGAACCTTCATGATTGAAAAGAATGTTGCTACCAAATATTGGAAGAAAGCCATCAACACTGTAATTCGCACCTTGAACTGAGTTCAACTAAAGAAAGGTACTGAGAAGACACCTTTTGAATTATGGTATGGTTATAAACCTAATTTTCATTATTTCAAAGTATTTTGAAGTAAATGTTACATCTTGAAGGAAGAAAGAAATGGAAAATTTGATGTAAAAGGTGATGAAGGTATATTCCTAGGCTAATCATGCAAAAGAAAAGCATATAAATGTTTAAATCTTACTACTCATAAAGTCATAGAAAGTGTGCATGTAAATATTGATGAGTTTGCAGAGAGAAATGAAGAACAAAGCAGTAAAGAGCCCGAGGACTACATAAATTTTATGTATTATGAACCTGATACTATACCCAAGACACAGGCAATGGTGATTGGACAACAACCATGAAAACCACTGAATTCATCAGCATAAATCTTGTTGGAACATGTGCAACCAGCGCTACTAACTAAAGAAACTAAGTCACTGATAGAGGGAACCAAGTCACAGATAGAGGCACCCAAGTCTTAGAAAGAGGCACCTGAGTCTCAGAAGGTGGAACCTGAGTATTAGACACAAGAGAAAAATAGAATGTTTGAGCATGGTGAACATAGTGGAGCAAGCCAAGAATCAAAGAGGAAGGAACTTGTACTTACAGAGTATGTCAGAAGGCATCATGCACCTGAAAAAATAATTGGAGATCAGACATAAGGTATAATGACAAGGAACAAAATCAAAGGTACATGTTTGCTTAATTAAATTGAACCTAGAACTATTAAATATGCATTGAATGATGAAAGCTAGATTGAAGCAATGAATGAAGAGATTGAGAAGATATAAAAGAAAAAAACTTGGACTCTTGTACCTAGACCAAAAGATAAAAATGTGATTGGTACTAAGTGGGTTTTTAGAAACAAGATGAATGAAAAAGGAGAAGTTTCCAGAAACAAAGCAAGATTAGTATTTAAAGGACATGCTCAAGAAGAGGGTATTGATTATGGAGAAACTGGTGTAGGAGCACCCAAAATTCATCCACCATAAGCACATTAGAGGACCCAAGAACAAATGGTTAGGGTATTGATTGGGTCTTGGATCCAATGTCATCAATAACTCCTAAATTGTAAGACAAGGGGACACTAGGTGATGTTATAAACCTAGTTGTCTACCATAGTCAATTTGGACAAGATTGGGTAGATTAGGCTAGAATAGTCTAGGGAACCTAATGGAGGGTAGAAATGTTAATTTAACCCTTCTAAGGTCTCCTATGGAGTCTAAACACAAAACTTTTCAAGTTTAGTCACATTAGACATCTTTTGTTAAAAGCTGTCAAATATTGTCAAATGTTGTCAAAGTTGTTAATGTTGCATAATGGAACTTTTTGTCAAAAAGTGCAAATTTTGAAACCCAACGTTCAAAACCACTTTTTTTAGTTGGAAATTCTTGGGAAATGTATGAAAAGGTTTAAAAAACTTACTCCATGGTTGGATTGAATCGATTGTAAAGTTTTGATAGTGAAATCAATAAAATTCAACTATTTTTTTGTATTTTCAACTATTTTTCCGAGTTGTAAGGATTTGTACGGATCCCAATGCACCAATAAAGGATTCCAAATTTTTTTCCTATGTCTTAGGTGAATGTTTCAAGTTTTTTTAAGGTTTGAAGTGCAGAGGATCAAAAGTTATCCAATTTTGACTGTCCACTGGTCACGGGAAGGCCCTAACTAGGGTTTTGAGACAAAATTCCTCTTTCCCAGAGACTCCACCATGGAAAAAATTTAAGCCTTGGTAGAGAGAAAGCAGGGAGGATAATTTTGAGGTCTTAGATAAGGAGGCATTCGACGGAGGGAGGAAACATTCAAACCTCTGGACATGCATCTAGATGTGACTATCTAGAATTTGGTTTTTGAAGCACAACTAGGGCTAGGGATGGAATGAAGACCTAAATCCTTGGATTTAGTAGTTTTGTGTGATACCAAAAGTTCTCAAATTGGAAGTATTGGTAAGTGAATCTAAATTTAGCCACTTTCTTTGGAAAAGTAGCCTAATTGCTTAATTAGGCCTAGGAGAGAATTGTGAACAACATGAGTTAGGCAATTGGTCAAGAGTCCTGGCTTGGAGGGTGTTGTTGGTGACTGGATTGACACAGTTCAAGGTGGTTAATACTTTATTTGGTGGATTTACATGTGAGTTACCTTCATTTGTCCATTTTCACTCCTTGTAGCCCTATAGTGGGTTAAGTGTCCAAATTGAGTCTCAGAGTTGAGTAAGTGTGGGATTCTCTTTTATTACATATAATTAAGGTGTCTAACCTTTTAGAACCCCAATTCCATTCCTAGATTGATTGGTTCTAAGTTGTGGCTAAGAATACCCTAAGGGTAGTGGAGACTAGGAAGTGGTTCTAGTCTTGTATGTGGGTTTTGGGAACTCTAGTGGAGTCCTAGACTATATGGTGTTGGGAAGGTATCTTGAACCTTTATGGAATTGTTTGGTATAGTTTGGGGCTCTGCTCCAAGTGGTATCAAAGAAACTAGTAGATCTTTGGAGGAAGACAAGTTGCAACCATGGCGGATGATGGAGAAGACAGTGAACTTCCTAATAGGATATCCAATGTAGAATTGTTGAGAGTGGTGAAAGAACATGATGTGGAAAGGAAGTTGATGAGGAAGGAAATGGAAATACTCAAGGTACAAGTCAAGTGAGGGAGTAGTGGAAACTCTCAAGTTTTTTTTTCTTTTTTTAAGAAAAAGTGGGCTAGCCACTGAATATATTTATTAATATAATATAAGCTGGTCCAAGAGCTCATCTGGGAAAGAACCAGTAAGAAAACCTAGAATCCTTGCCCAAATACAATATAGAAAAGAGATGTTGTGACAATAAAATATACTTGGGTAATTCCATTCAAATACAAAATCACCATCTAACAACATCGAGAAAAATTTCATTATACACCTTCCAAATTTTTTAGGCTGGTTGGTTTAGCAGATCGGTTGTGCTCGTCGGTTCTGATACAAATTCTATTTTGGTCGATTATGCTTATTGGTTCAGCTGGTCAGTAATGCTCGTCAGTTTCTCCTGTTCAGTAATGCTCATAGGTTTCTCCTAGTTAGTTCTAATGGTCAGTGATATTTGTTAGTTGACCTTGTTATTGGCTCTGCTGGCTGGTTCTGGTACAAAATTTGATTCAACTACATTTAGAAAATATATATTTTAACTAAATACCTGAACTACAGTATTTTCCACATGGGCACAAAAGTTTAGAACATAGTCGATTAATACAATACAAATTTTTTTTCCCAAATGTCTGCTTTCGACATATAATCTGTCACCCATTGTTGAATATTCATTCCTCCATCGCAACGGAGTCATTTTCTTGAGAGCCGATTTGAGTGTGCGAAGGCCCCCCTTTTTTCCATTCATAAGATCTACCTGAAGAGTTGGGAATTTCCCACCAAGAGCAATGGGGCATCTCTTCCTTCTCAGCAAAGCCTGAAGTAATTAAGGGATACGAACCCCAGCCACTCTCGCATTTCGTGCTAGCTATCATTTCCCAGTCAGTGTCACCAACTGTTGTACATAGGGTTTGCTGTGTTGTTACATCTGCAATTCCATGTTGGTGGCTAAAGCTACCATATCGGTGAGAGTGTGTATCTTTATCCATTTCAACTGACGGTTCCCCTACCTCCCAAATGTTCTATTCATTTCCATAACCTGATGGCTTCCATTTTGAAGGTTGATAGGAGAGAGCACGTGGTGGAGATACAGGGTTCAACAACCCTAGGAGTTCCAGTAGTCTTTCTCACCCTACTTTACAACAACACTCCAAGTACCCTCACCGTAACCTTGAGAACATTGTTCAGATACTTAACATTCTGACCATCAAGCATACATTTTACCCTGTCGTATGTTGCTAGAAAATCATGAAATTACAATAATTGATGACGTGAAAATAAGCCCCCAACAAGAGCTTGGCCACTCCATAGGTCATAGTGTTGCATGGCATTTTTCAGATTATTCCCAATCCAAAATTTCTTTTGAATGACTTTAAACGCAATAATTTCAATTAAGTGCATAGACTGCATCAAATCCATTGTATTAGAGAGAAATATTGATACTAACTGGGAAGAGTAAAGGAACTGCTTTGAAGTGGGAATTAGGTGTTCATCACCAATTACCTATTTTATCGCCCATTTGATGAAGGTTGGTTGTGCAATGAACATACTCTCAAGGACAGGGTCACTGATAATTGCAGGCAAAACCTCTTCGTCAACCCTCGGTGCTAACCAGATCCTGAAATTCTTTGGCAACACCTCCTTGTGAAGCTTGGAGCATGAATCATAGTGCACGCATACTTAAGATAGAGCCACCATTTCATAGTTGTGTTATTCCATAGTGTAATGAGTTTCCTATAAATAAACAAACCTCAACTTTTAACGGATTCCAAAATTATTCAATTTGATCAATTATGTACTCTGTGTCATTCAATGCATTATCTCCCAATTGATCTAGCTTGTGCATGTGAATTAAGTTGATCCATGTGTTTGACATGTGATTTATGATCTTCGATAATCCTTGTTAATTTCATCCCTGTACGTAGACCTCTACGCGTCCCTATAGTATAATGGTGGATGCATTTACGATTATTTAGTTGCCTTGAATTTGCATTGATGTACAGAGCCTTAAGATTCTGAAATGGCAATTAATTTCAGCTGATGTGAAGTGGTTTGTCTTCATTAATCAGCATTTAGAGGTCATCATTCACTGCAATGAGCTCAATTGAGTTGATTGCTGAGGCCATGATCCCATCACACCCAAGATTCACCAACATGTCTGGGACTTTGTTACCTTCGCAGAGTGTGTGGGAAACTCTGGATTTGAAGAGGAGGGGAGTGATGAAGAGACTCCTTGGTAGGAAGATGAAGAAGAAGTCCTTTCAGAATAGAGGCTTCTCTTGAAGACTTTAAAATCCATGGAGAGAAGGAACATGGATAGTAAACTTGATCTACCTATCTATAGTGGGAAGATGGATCCAGAAGAAGTCATGGATTGGGTTGATGCACTCATTAGTTTCTTTGACTATGAGGAGATACCAGAGCATTAGAAGGTTAAGATAGAAAGGTCCAAGTTGAAGGGATCTACCCTAACTTGGTGGAACTTCACTCAAGTAGAGTGG
The DNA here is from genome assembly GCA_018584345.1 of Thuja plicata. Taxonomy (NCBI): domain Eukaryota; kingdom Viridiplantae; phylum Streptophyta; class Pinopsida; order Cupressales; family Cupressaceae; genus Thuja; species Thuja plicata. The sequence continues at coordinate 897,587 of MU225558.1, read as the reverse complement.
GTGAAGATGGACAAGAATACAATAAGCACTTGGAAGAAGATGGTGACCTTGGTAAAGGAAGCCTATGTGCCAGAAGACTATGAAGTTCAAATTCATAGGAAGAGACAAAGTCTAAGGTAGAAGGAGATGGACATCTCAATTTATAGTGAAGAATTCCATAAACTTACCTTGAAATCTAAGTTGGTGGAACCAGAGAGTGTCAAACTTGCTAGGTATATGCAAGGATTAAGGATAAACATCCAAGATGAACTAAGTTTATGTTCCCCTACTACTGTCCAAAAGTGCTATCAATTAGCACTGAAAGTTGAGGAAAAAATCAAGAGGAAGCAAGAGAAAAGTGGAAGAGGTAGAGGCCAGAGAGACTTTGGCAATAGAGGAAGAGGGGCAAACAGTGGGAGAGAACAAAATCCTAGGAACTTTGGAGAAACCAGTTAAGAGAAATCTTTTGGAGAAAGCAGTTGTAGAGGCTCCTATAGAGGGAGAAGAGGATATTCAAGGGGAAGGTTTGGAGGAACAAGTTTAGGACCTCTAAGGTGTTACATATGTAACCAACAAGGGCACTTAGCATCCAAGTGTCCAGAGAAGGCAAGTAATCAGGTAGAGAGAAGGGAAAACATGGTTAGAGAAGGCAAGGAGAAAATACACATGAGTCTTATGCACCACCTGAAGAAGGATAAGTCCTCATGATGAGGATGAAATTGTTGAAGGCTCTAAGCACTCAAGAACCCCCTTAGAGGAAGAGTCTACTTGGTACCACCTACAAAGTGGGAGACAAGGTCTGCAACATGGTGATTGACAGTGTGTCTACTGACAATTTGGTGTCAAAAGAAGCAATATAGAAAATAAAGTTGAGGACGGTGCCACATCCAAACCCTTACAAGGTGTCATGGCTAACAAAGAACCAACAAAATCTCATAGAAGAGCAAGGATGGGTGGAGTTTTAACTTGGAAAGTACAAGGACAAGGTTCTTTGTGATATTTTCCCCATGGATGCCTATCATTTGCTACTTGGGAGGCCTTGGAAATATGATGTGGAGGCTCACCATGATGGAAGATTTAACACCTATTCAATCAACTACAAGGGAGAAAAGGTAACTTTCTTACCCCTGTATGATTCTCTAGAAGAACAAAAAGATCCTAAGTTTTTATTTGTAGGATAAAAAGAGTTTTTGAAAAATTTGAAAGAAGAAAAGACCCCTTAACATGCCTTAGTCATTTTACCTAAGGATGAAAGACCTAAGAAGGTTGAGAAGGAAGTGAAACCCTTAAGAAGAGTAGGCCCAAAATAAGTAGAAGAACTACTTGAATAGTACAAAGACATTGTAACAAAGGATTTTCCAAATGAATTATCCCCAATCAGAGATATAAGCCACAATATAGACTTGCTTCCATGAGAAACTCTACCAAACAAGGCAGCATATAAGTTGACCACAAATAAAAATAAGGAGATGACAAGATAGATCCAAGAACTCCTAGATAAGGGATTGATAACAAAAAGTCTCAGTCCTGGTGCAATACCTGCTCTTTTGGCTCCTAAGAAGGAAGGCACATGGAGATTGTGCACTGATTCTAGAGCAATAAATAGAATCACAATTAGGTATAGGTTTCCTATACCTAGGATAGAGGACCTATTGGATCACCTAGGAGGTGCAAGGTACTATTCCAAGGTGGATTTGAAAAGTGGCTACCACCAAATTAGGATTAGGGATGGTGATGAATGGAAAATTGCTTTTAAAACCAATGAAGGCTTGTATGAGTGGAGAGTGATACCCTTTGGCCTATCAAATGCTCCTAGCACATTCATGAGGATCATGAATGAAGTGCTCAAACCATTCCTTGGAAATTTTTTCATAGTGTACCTTGATAACATCCTATTTTTTAGAAAGAATAAGGAGGAACATTTGGAACATCTCAACTTGGTCCTAAAGAGATTGCATGAAGAGAAGCTATTTATAAATTTGGAGAAATGTGTTTTTATGCATGAAGAGCTTGTATATTTGGGATTTGTGATCTCAAGAGGGAACATAAAAATGGGCCCTGAAAAGGTAGAAGCCAATTTGAATTGGCCTTCTCCTAGGACCATGACAGAAGTTAGGAGTTTTCATGGGCTTGCATCTTTTTACAGAAAGTTCATTAGGAATTTTTGTCAGTTGTGTGCTCCTATCCTTGAAACCATTAAGGGTGGAAAAAAGTGTAGGTTTGTGTGTTAAAAATGTGCAGAATAATCCTTCCAAATGCCGAAGAAAAAGGTAATGGAGAAACCTATCCTAGTGTTTCCTGATTTTCAAAAGATATTTACTATTGAATGTGACGCTTCTAACCTAGCTATAGGGGCTCTCTTGAGCCAAGAAGGGAGGCCTATAGAATTTTTCAATGAGAAATTAAATGAAGAAAAGAGGAAATATTCCTCTTATGACTTGGAATTGTATGCCTTAGTCAATTCATTGAAGAAATGGAGGCATTACCTCCTACCAAAATAATTTTTTGTCTTCACAGACAACCAAGCATTGAGTTTCTTGAATAGTCAAGAGAAAAAAATCCACAAAGATATGAAATGGGTGGAATCAATACAAGTCTACACCTTTTCAATAAAAAACAAGAAGGGAGTTTCCGATAAGGTGGTAGATGCATTGAGTAGGAGGACTCTAACAGTGCAAGAAATATAACTTCAAAGTGTAGGAATTGATTCATTGAAGGATATGTATAAGGATGATGATGATTTAAATGTCAATTATAAAGTATGTTTTGAATTTTTTGAGGCTTATCATGTTGAGTATGTAGATTAATTGATCCAAAATGGTCTACTATTCAAAGGAAATTAGTTATTCATCCCAAAGTGTTCAATGAGGGAGAACATCATTAGGGAGAAACATGCAAGCATTATGGGAGAACATTTTGGTTTGGATAAGACTTTGGAATAGGTGAGGAGGTTCTATTATTGGCAAAAAATCTAGACTGAAGTAAGGAGAATTGTGGAGACATGCATGATTTGTGAGAGGGCCAAGGGAACATCTACAAATGCATGGTTGTATCAACCTCTACCTATTCCTACAAGGCCTTGGGAGAGTTGCAACACGGACTTTGTGATGGGATTACCTAGAACACAAAAGGAGTATTATAGCATCTATGTGGTAGTGGAAAGGTTTAGTAAAATGACCCACTTCATCCCTTGTAACTTACAAATGATGCATCATCTATAGAAAACCTATTCTTCAAGGAAATTGTGAGGATACATGGCTTAACTCAAACCATTCTATCTGATAGAAATGTAAATTTTATTGGTCACTATTGGATGACCTTATGGGAGAGGTTAGGAACCAATCCAAGCTTTATTTTTGCATACCATCCACAAATAGATGGGCAGACATAAGTTTTCAACAAATCACTTGGTAAACTACTTAGGTGTCTAACATAAAAACATGGAGATAAGTGGGATTTAGTCCTATCCCAAGCAGAGTTTTCTTTCAATGAATTGGTCAATAGGAGCACATGGAAGAGCCCTTTCCAGATTGTATATGGAAAAAATCCAAGAGGCATCTTGGAACTCAGAGAACTTCCACCAAACACTCTAGTCAGTGCTCATGGAGAAGAGTTTGCAGAGAGTATGAAAGAAATTCATAAATTAGTGAGATTTGCACTTGAGAAGAGTGTAGACACATATAAACAAGCCAAGGAAAATCATAGGAGAGATGTTTAGTTGTAGGTTGGAGACTTGGTGTGGGTATATTTGAAGAAGGAAAGATTGCCTAAGGGAAAGCACACTAAACTACTCATGAAGAAAGTGGGACCCTGTCTAATATTAAAAAAGCATGGGTTGAATGAATATGAGATTGAACTACCCTCACACCTTGGTATCTCCCCTATATTCAATATTTGTGATCTAACCCCATAAAAAGGTGATGTGAATGTAGGTTCTGAAGTATAGGTTGAAGAGCTTGAAGAAGATGTTGTAGGTATACCCTCTCATGTACCAAAGAAGCTTGAGAAGATCTTGGACAAAAAGATCATCAAACATAAAAGAAATAATGTTTATAAGAAATATTTGGTCAAGTGGAAAGGAAATCCTGAGGAAGAATCTATATGGATGGATGAGAAAGAAATTTAGAGGCATGGCTCTAGTTTAGAGGACCTCATCTCAAGAGGACTTGAGATCAATGCACCCCGAGAGTATGGTGCAGGACAACCCCCAAATCCATACACCATAAAAACATCAAAGGAACCATGAACAAAGGGTTAGGTTATTTATTTGGTCTTGGATCCAATGTAAGTCCTAAATTGTAAGACAAGGGGACACTAGGTGATGTTATAAACCTAGTTGTCTACCTTAGTCAATTTGGACAAGAATGGGTAGATTAGGCTAGAATAGTCTAGGGAACCTAATGGAGGGTAGAAATTTTAATTTAACCCTTCTAAGGTCTCCTATGGATTCTAAACACAAAACTTTGAAATTTTAGCCACATTAGACATCTTTTGCTAAAAGTTGTCAAATGTTGTCAAAGTTGTCAATGTTGCATAATGCAGCTTTTTGTCAAAAAGTGCAACTTTTGAATCCCAACATTTAAAACCACTTTTTTCAGTTGGAATTGCTTGGGAAATGTATTAAAAGGTTGAAAAACCTTACTCCATGGTTGGAGTGGATCGATTGTAAAGTTTTGATAGTGAAATCAATAAAATTCAACTATTTTTCTGTATTTTCAACTATTTTTCTGAGATGTACGGATCCCAATGCATCACTAAAGGATTAAAAAGTTTTTCCTATGAATTAGGTGAATGTTTCAAGTGGTTTTAAGGTTTTATGTGTAGAGGATCTAAAGTTATCCAATTTTGATTGTCCACTAGTCATAGGAAGGCCCTAACTAGGGTTTCGAGACAAAATTCCTCTTTCCCAGAGACTCCACCATGGGAAAAATCTAAGACTTGGTGGAGAGAAAGGAGGGAGGATGTAATTTAATAATTTTGAGGTCTTATATCAGGAGGCAGTTGATGGAGGGAGGAAACATTAAAACCTCTGGACATGCATCTTGATGTGACTGTCCAGAATTTGGTTTTTGAAGCACAACTAGGGCTAGGGATGGAATGCAGACCTAAATCCTTGGATTTAGTAGTTTTTTTTAATCCCAAAAGTGTTAAAATTGGAAGGATTGGAAAGTGAATCAAAATTGAGGCACTTACTTTGGAAAAGTGGCCTAATTGCTCAATTAGGTCTAGGAGAGAATTTTGAACAATAGGAGTTAGGAAATTGGTCAAGAGTCCTAGCTTGGAGGATGTTGTTGGTGAGTGGATCGAAATTTTTTAGGGTGGTTAAGACTTGATTTGGTGAATTTCCATGTGAATTTCCTTCATTTATCCATTTTTTCTCCTTGTTGCCCTATAGTGGGTTAAGTGTCCAAATTGAGTCTCAGAGTTGAGTAAGTGTGGGATTTGTCTTTTATTACATCTAATTAAGGTGTCTAACCTTTTAGAACCCCTATTATATCCCTAGATTGATTGGTTCAAAGTTTTGGCTAAGAATACCCTAAGGGTAGTGGAGACTAGGAAGTGGATCTAGTCTTGTATGTGGGTTCTGGGAACTCTAGTGGAGTCCTAGACTATATGGTGTTGGGAAGGTATCTTGAACCTTTGTGGAATTGTTTGGTATAGTTTGGGGCTCTTCTCCAAATTTTTTTTCTCCTGTTGCAAGACTTGAAGGAGTCAAAACTCTTCTGGCATATGCTACACATAAAGGATTCAAGGTATATCAAATGGATGTAAAATCTGCATTCTTGAATGGAATCCTAGAAGAGGAAGTCTATATTGAGAAACTTGAAGGTTTTGTAGATCCTAACAAAAGGAATATGGTTTTCAAACTGCACAAAGCATTGTATGGAGTGAAGCAAGCTCCTAGAGCCTGGTATGAAAGATTGCATGGTTACATGATAAGTATTGGATTTTAGATAACTAATGACAATAGTAACTTGTATATCAAAGAATGACCTTAGAAAAAGATACCATTAGCAGAGATATTTGTGGATGATGATGATATAATGTTTACTAGACATGATGATTTATGCAAAGAATTCTCCGAAGCTATGAGTAAGGAATTTGAGATGTCTATGTTTGGTGAAATCAAATTCTTTGTTTCTTTACAAGTTTATCAGATGAAGGATGGTATCTACATTACCCAGTCTAAATACATCAAAGAGATACTAAAGAAATTTTGGATGGAAGACTCCAGACCAATCAGAACACCAATACCTACTGGACATAAGTTGTCTAAGGATGATGATTCAAAGGAGGTAAATCAGACTACCTATAGATCCATGATCGGTAAACTTCAATTTGTTGTTCACACTAGACTTGATATTACATTAGAATTTGGTATTGTTGCAAGGTTTTTAGATAATCTTAGAGAGAATCACTTAATGGCTATCAAAAGGATTCAAAGATATCTTAAGGGTACTAAAGATTATGGATTTTGGTATAAGAAATGAGGAAAATTTGATTTGAAGACTTTTACTGATGCTGATTGGGAAGGAAGTGTCAATGACAAGAAGAGAAAAAGTGGTGGAGAATTATTTCTTGGAAAGAGGTTAGTCTCCTGGACAAGAAAGAAATAGAATTGCATTTCTCAGTCTACAACATAGGTAGAGTATGTTGTTGCAACAGTAAATTGTTCAAATATCATATGGTTCAAACAGATGTTGTCAGGTATGAAGGAAGAAATCAAAGAACCAGTCATTATCTACTGTGACAAAACCAATGCTATTAACATTTCAAAGAACCCTATGATGCATAATAAGACTAAACATATTGCAATAAAGTATCACTTCTTGAGAGAATTGGTTTAGGACAATGAAGTAAGGTTGGACTATGTGAATACTAGAGAACAAATTGTAGACATATTCACAAAACCATTACCTAAGGATGCATTCTTGTATCTTAGAGGAAAGTTAGGGGTGATTCCCCTAATTGAGGCTCACTAATGGATAGATTATTGATGCATCAACCGAGCTACAAAATAGATTTAACATGTTGATGCAGATATTCAGAGCTTATTACACATGAATCAGTACAAATAGGTACATTACAACTTCATTGGATGTGTATTGGTTTGTGTCTTTAGAATTGGTTGTCAAAGAGGGAGAGATTATTGATGTCATAAAGATTAATGAGGGAGAGATTGATGATAGAGGCAAATTTTTTATCAGAATTAGAGATTAATGTAAGAGCGAGAAATCTGTATTTCAGAGATTGTGAAGATAGAGGGAGTTTTTGGATGAGAATCCTAATGAAGCTAAGGACATTAATAAAATTTTATTCTTGTGTCTATTTCTCTATAATTGTTTGTATTATGACATGTTATGTTGCCATCATTGCCAAAGAGGGAGATTGTTGATGACAATTATTCAATTGTGTATTGTCATTGATGTTTATGCAAATCTAGTAATATTTACACAAATGTATAATCCTATCCAAGCACAATCAGTTTATGCCAAGCACTCTTAGGCATTGAAGAATACCAAAGTGATTTTCAGTTCTAACTGAGTTCACTCAGGCATTACAGTTTTGGTTAGGCATTGAAGGATTTTAGTATTAACTTAGTTATGCTTTTAGTGACAACCGAATAACAAAAATTTATATTTTATGGTTAATTGGTGATATGAAGCCAACAAACTTAAGTTTTATTGATTATTTGGAAGCTTATTAAGGACTAATTGACAAGGCTTATCATATATATATAAGGTCAAGTTTTGATTTAATATGGTGTAAGGAAGAAAGCATGATATGTGTTTATGAAATGAAGTGTGGAGGAAAAATCAGATGGGATTCTGATTGAGGACAATACATACAGAGTTGCAACAGAATATCTAATTAGTGAGGATTAAGTTTCATAAGCCAGAGTAGAGATTTGAATTAGCAAAGACAGTTGCTTCTCAAAATAGGTCAATTCATTGTTACTCTCTAACAATTGTAGCAGTGATCTAAATCTCTTAACAATCTTTTATAAATCCTATCACAAGGTGACATTTATACATTGAAGTGTTTGAAGACCTCTAGCAAGGCCACTCCTTACAGGGTGATTAAATCCTCTAATAGGGTCACACCTAAAAGTGTGTTATTGTAACCTTTAACAGGGTTGGCTCCTAATAGGGCTCACTTCAGAAGAGTGAAAAACATTGACTAGTTGCAATTGGTGGGTTTTCCCATATTGGGTTTCCACATCAAATCTTGGTGTTATCTGTGTAAATTTTATTTTCTTTATGGTTTATGTTTCTACAATTAATCACTAAAGGATATTCACAGTTAATATATTAAGATTTTCTATGTTAACTGAGTGACAATAGAATATTTGTGTTAACTGAGCAACAGTGATAATTTGTTTAAGACATATAAGGGACTTAGCTTTGTCTTTTGTTTTAACTAATTTAACCCTCCCCTCTTTGTTAATTAACTCATTTCCAACAATATATATCTCATGGGCCCTTTCATTTGTCACTTTGTAGTTTGGAGCTCTTGATTTCCTAGTAAGATTAGATTTTGATTTCCTTTATTTTTTTTGCTTCTTTAGAGCAATGGCAGACCTTCCTGGAGTGATTTACCTTTTTGAAAACTTAATCTTTTTAGCACATGCCAATTGTTTTTTTATCACTTCTTGTACTGATAGGTGTTTGTAATTTTCCTTTGAAGATGGTCAGAGATCTCTTTCGATGTTGAGATTCCATGCCACTAGGTTTTTTTTATCACTTTCAGATTATTGAGGATGAGAGATATCCTGAGGTAGTTAGGCCTCTACTAGGTTACTTATATTCCTGAGATCACAACCAGTAGGTGTCCAATCTCTTCCTTGCTCGAGAGGTGTAATTCTGATACTTGCACTTTTAATTTTCCCACTGGAGAGTGAACTGTCACTCTTGAGGATGTGTATCGCATCCTGTAGGTTCCTATTTAGGGTGCTTTAGTAGAGTTCACCCGATAGCCTTACATCATTTCCTAATGTGAGATGTCTGGTTTTCCTATGGAATAATTAGGGATGTCTAATCCCTATGATATTCCATGATCCAAATTTGGCTAGGGATTAGATAGACTTAGTACTTTACTAGGGAGTTTGATTTGCAGGATTCTATGTCCCAATCGTAGGAAACACAGATTCTCTATAGGATGGGGAGATGTTCTCTAGAGTATGGTTTGATACCATATTGTTTATGCATGGGGGACCTATATGCTTGAACACGTGTAATACCATATGTTCTATGTGGATTACCAGGTGTTAAGTTGATAAGATGCAACGTTACTTTTCTTCAGATCTGGGCAAGGGAGCATATAGCTGTTTGTAGACTTGTTGGTTTTCAAGATCTTACTGCAGGGTGACCTTATGTATTTTTATATGATGGAGCCATGATCCAGTCTCACATGGGTCACCTTAATTATTGGAGGCAATAGCTGGATATGATTCCATACTTTATCTGGAGGCCCAATAGATCCTGTCTTATTTGGGATGGTGAGGATGCACATCTTCCTTTCTACCAATAGAGGAGGTTCTTGATTGGTCATGTCACTGAGAATGTACATATGATTTATTTTTACAACATCAATAGTGTGTTGTGATATTTTGGTGAGTGCTATGATGTCAATGACTCATATGCTTACTTTTCCTAGAGGTCCATAGATATTACACTTTGGGGAGTTGTGGTCTGAGTTCATACTATGAGGACTGAGTTCAATGGCCTACATCATGTTTAGTGGAAGTGGCGATCAACCATTCTAGATGCAGTTATATTACCATAGTTGATTGTGTTTCCCTTATGATTTATGATTCTCTATTGATTAGGATCTTTTATCTTTATCCATTTGGTATTGATGTCTTAATCTTCTTGCTTATGTAGGCACTACTAGACACAGTATGATTCTTGGTGGACACAACATCGGCCAGTTTCCTTGGTAGATGTTACACATCCTATTATTGGGGTTATCATGAGGGGGCCATGATAGAGAGGTGGTGATCAAGGGAGAGGTGGAGTGAGGGATGGAGGTTGAGGTGGAGGGAGAGGGGGAGGATGAGGAGGAGGGAGAGATGGAGGCTGAGGGGGNGGGGTGGGAGAGGTGGAGGGAGGGATGGAGGGAGGGGTGGAGGGAGGGGAGGTGGTGATGATATTGATCTTGGGAGAGGAGGAGAGAGAGTTAGGACTAGAGGAGATGGACCTAGGGTGAGTGGGAGTGCTCAGGTTGGTTTAGGAGAAATCCTAGATGAGGAGGAGGGGATGGAGGAGGATGCACCTCAGATTTTGAGGAGGGTACAAAGATGAATTGGTGAGGCTCCTACAGAGAGAGAATAGGAGAGAGGAGAGGCTATAGATGAGGAGATGGTCTTGGTGGAGGAGTTAGTATCTAGCTGGTCAGTTTCTAGAAGTAGTAGTAGTGGCAATGATAGTGATAGTGATAGAAGTAAGGAGGATGATTCTAGGATTTCCAGAGATGAGGGACTGAGAGGAACTAGGGAGGAGGGGGATATGGTTTTTTCTATGGGTGGGCAGGGGAATTATGGTTCTGTAGAGGTCCATCAACTAAGTGAGAAGAATGCAGTTCTTAGGCTTAGATTAGCAACATTAGAGGAGAGGGAGAGACAAGCTCATTCAGAGGTGAGAGACTATTTGGATGGTGTAGAGGATTTATCCCATAGGGATGCTCTAAAGCATCTATGGATATCAAGGTGTGAGGATCAGAGAGAGATTGATTACTGGAATTGTCATTATGAGGATGTTGCTTCTTCTACTCAGTGTGTTCCTAGTTACACTACTTCTTAGAGATCTAGTAGAGTAAAATGATCACATTCCAGTGGTGTGGATCCTTCTTCCCACAAGAATAGGGTAGGATCTAAGATACCACCCCATCATGAGTCTGGTGGCGAGGGTGGGGGAAGCATCTCTTGACATGTCTTTGTTAGCTTTGTATCAGTTGTATCTTTTTGTACCATTTTTGTATCAATGTTGTACCAATATTGTAGACATTATGTTGAGTTCCTTTATGTCAGACTTGTGAGCTTTCATTGTACTTAGACATATGATATATGAGATGATACTTATGATATGATTCTATATGATGTGTAGTTTAATTCTATATGCTTCCTCTTTTTATGTTGATGCACTTTATGAGGTGCTTTATGGTTATATGCATTCTATGTGGTTTGAAATATGCAGACTCTTGATATATGATGTTTATTTCCTATGTACTGACATATGGATGTAGGTTGGGTTGTTTCTATGGATGTAATTTTATATGATTCATGATGTACTGACTCTATGCTGTTGATTTATGGATGTATTGATTATATTATCTTCCATGTATGATGTATGCACATGTTTTATTTTCTTTATGCAATAAATGAATAAAAACCTAATATGTATAGTATGTCTGAGTACATGCAAGTATTATTTAGAGGAAAGTTAGTGAGAGATTATTTTTGGAAAATATTGAAAGAATGAGTGATGAAACCAAGTCATTTTTGTACTTTCCAATTTTATTCATCATTGCACCTTATTATGAAAAGGAAGAGTGTAAATGCACCCAGATATTGACCATCTGGATACCACTATAATCTCTAATAACAAAAAGCATATAAAAGATAATGAATGTTCAATTATTTTCTAGGGTTTATCTTAGATTGTGGACCTGCATGGCTGCGAGATGCATGACAAATCCTATCGCATTTATCCCAAATCATCATTTCCCCAGAATTGAATTGAACACTCCACAAAAAAAAAACAAAGAAAACAAGATTATGATCCATGATAGACACTCTCACCACTTAGTGGCATCCTTGAGGAGTGTAAGAACACAATCATGAAAGATAAATTGATAACAAAGTGACATGACTGACCTAGTTAATAGCCTTATTGTTCCTTTATTTTCTTGATTTTTGATTTTTGATTGATGATTTGTCTAGTATCAAGAATGGATGACTCATATAAGACTGATCTGTCTAGTTTTGAGTAAATTCTTAATTGTTTAAGATAATTGAAAGTTTGATTGATGATTGATTGAATCATTCTATTGATGACAAATTGGATTGTTGATAAAGATGAGTCACATGAGTCCATTTCTGATTTGTCAAGCTCATAGTGTTGACATTTGATTGATTGTTTGATCGGCATTTGCTTGTTGATGATAGAGATTATTTATTGATGATATTTTGCAATATTTGATTTTTTTGATGATTGATGCTTCGTACAAGAAACCTACATAGTAAATGTGCACAAAGTTCAAAATCTAGACCTCCTTCAAATGGTTGAGAAGGGTTGATTATATAGAAATAGAAATGATTTGGATGGATGAGATCGATCCCAGAAACTTGAGAATGGATGGATGAGATCAAAAGGATTTAATTGATTTTGGGGAAATGATTGAATGATTAGATGATTGGATTTAGATGAAATAAGATGATTAATTAATGAGTAAAAAACCATTAACTAATAGAGGAAAATTAGTAATTAAATGTAAGGTCACAAGTCTATCCATTTTAGGGTGTCTACATTTTCCCCTTTTTGATACAATGTTGCTTGTCACATTGTGTCAAATATTCTTCAGATTTTGATCCTACCCCAACTTGCCCCGACGATAGCAGGTGGATTTATGCCCCCTCACCAAAATGCATAGGATCTGATTCTACACACTCAGATGAGGGTTAGTAGTATCGATTTGCAATGAAAGAAAACAATCAAACTACTAAGAATGAACCTATGAACAATAAAATAACAAGCATCAAAGAGGAAAACAAACAAATGCAAACCACAATGCTTAAATCTTCTATTGCTTCTCTCTACTCCTTCTGAAATATTGTATGAATGGTGCTCAGTATTTGCATTGGAAACATTTGTGACTTGGGAGTGTTGAGAAAATGAGATCAATATGATAATTATTTCTCTTTATGCTTTGTACAAGAATTCTGCAGAGTAATTATGCACAATAGTTTGAAATCCAGACCTCCTTGAAATGGTTGAGAAGGGTTAATTATATAGAATATGGAAATGATTTAGATGGATGAGATTGATCCTAGAAACTTGAAAATGGATGGCTGAGATCAAAAGGAATTAGAGAATAAATCGGTAAACTCCACCTCTTAACTAAAGAGAAGAGGGGATGGTTTAGTCAACTAAAGAATTGATTTGTGAGTTACCTCTTGGAATTGAAGAGTTGATTTGGAGTCACCTCTTGGAACTTAAGAGTTGAATTGGAGTTACCTCTTGGAACTAAAAAGTTGATTTGGAGCCACCTCTTGGATTTGAAGAGTTGGAGTTACCTCTTGGAACTGAAGAGATGATTTATTTGAGTATTTTTTTAAATTTAGAAATTAAAATACTCAACCATGAGATAATTGAATTCTATTTTGATTTAAAATAGAATATTTGAGTGAAATTAAATTAATTTAGTTAGAAGAATAAATTAATAAGTTTAATAATTGATTTTAAACTTTAGGAAATTTAATTTAAATAATTAATAAATATTAATTAATTAAGGTTTATTAATTAAATAAAATTAATTATTTAATTAATTTTGGGTAAATGATTGAATGATTAGATGATTAGTTTTAAATGAAATAAGATGATTAACTAACGATTAAAAAACCATTAATTAATAGTGTAAAATTAGTAATTAAATGTAAGGTCGCAAGTCTATCCATTTTAGGGTGTCTACATTATTAAGGAAACCTATAGAGATATCACTCCCAACTTTAAATCTATCCAAATGTACAAGAGAGACTACCTATTCTCATTTTTATCCTTTTATTTATCCACAATCTATTGATGACCCATCTTTTAGGATTATCAATGACATATCCATAGCCTTGATGGTATGAACTGTTCTAGAATTGTTGATGAGTATTTTTGGGGCCTAACAAAACTAACATGTAATCTTCCAAATTGTGTGTCAACCCATAGTTTTAGGCTCAAATGGGTCATGACACCTTTTTTACACAAAATCCTCATCGAGTCAAGTCTTTTAGGAGTACAAAAATCACAACCTTGACCTCTCTCAATAGTAATACTATGGACTAACCAAGGATTCCCCTACATCATACTCCCTTATTGACCAATTTTTCTCTCTTTTGTGAAATTAAGCTCCTTCATACTAATGCTCGCCTACTTATATTGCCATACTTTTATGTCCCAACTTATTCATACAAACACATTCCAATATATTCATTACAATTATAAAGAAGTATTATACCTATACATGCAATCATTCCCATACATGTGGTATATGTCATTATTAAGTTGTTTCCATATTTTGGGTTTCTTTTGTCACTACAAATTTTACCCTTCAAATTTAAAAATCAAAATCAAAATCAAAATTTGGTTGATCCCTACCTAGAATTGATAAAACACACACTTGTATAATTTATTTATATGTACTTGTAATTAAATACATTTAATTACTTCATGTTTGATTGTATTGAAGTTTATCTAACCATATCATTTCTATAAAATGCATGCTAGAAGCACTTGCATTGGAGCACTCAAAAGATTATGGATTTCTATAAATATTCTAAATGTATTCATTTTTAATCATTGGTATAACCATAAATGTAATCATTTTCTAAGAGTGGATGCATGAGATTATGTACCCTAATAATTATGGAAAACTTCTAAAATTATTTCTAATTGCCACTAATTTAGGTAATAAAGAAAATAGACAGAAAACCAATGAAATAGGAAACATCAATACATAAATATCCTCTAACTTTAATATAGATCCATATTTGGGAAAAAGACTAAAATTCAGAAATAGACTTGAGATTATATAATAAAAATTGATTGCTACATTTAATGTAGAATATTTATATTAAATTGGCCTTTTCAAAGGAACATCTTTAATTTAATGTTTACAACAAATTTGAGTCATCATCATCATTTGTCACTAGCTCTGGCCAACCTCTAGTTTTGTAAAAATGTACACTCACTAGGTGCTCTTATTCCACTTATTACTACCTACTATAATCTTTTCAACTACCAAAAAAATATCATATTCTTCTTGTCCATCATCGATCTTATCTTGTATTACCTTTTTAACTACCCACACAATCTCTTATCTTGTATTGTCTTTTTAACTACCGACACAATCTCTTCTTCTTCCCATCACTCTCATTTTGGCAAGAGTAAAGTAAAATTTAGATTAAGACTAACAACCCCATCTTCTTCTTGTCATTCTCATTTTGGAAAAGTGAAACTCTGATTAAGAATAATAAAAATGATCATTTTCAACTGGGTCTTGCACAAAAAAGTTCAAATTATTTATTCATTATCATGCCAACAGATTTCACTTATTGCTTTTGAAATCTCTACGCTGCAACACTTATCCTATCATTCCACAAGGGATTGTGTCTCTATTTATCTAGCATTTATCTACTCTCCGTCTATCATGGAGTGGATCAAGCTTCATGATTTTGGTATGGGTATTGCATTTAATGTTTATCTCTTATCTGGATGGGTTCATGCTACGTGCGACCTATGTATTTATTGTGTATCTCTTCTCTAGATGGGTCCATGTTATGTGCAATCTATGTTTTGGTTCGGGTGCTTTTGGAATGGGACCTTATTGTACTTTTTTGGTGACATGGCTGACTTGCAACTTAATTGTAAAATTATTTTAGCATGGCTGACTTTTTTGTATACTCCAATGATATATCTTGTATATAAGCATAGTGTGTGCTTTGGAAAAATGTAAGAGGGATGTGAGCAAGAAAGTGAATATCTATAAGTAGAGTTTGAGAAGAGAAGAGTTTGATTCATGAGGATGTTATTTTGTGATAGTGGCAAAGAAGAAAAGGCAGTAAAAATATGTGGTTGAGGTTGACTCTGTTGTGCAGATCAACTGCATCATCAGGAGAATTTCTCCCTATTTATTGTGAAGGATTGTATGTACCGTATCCCTAGGAAAATGAGTCTTGGGTGCACAAGTTATTTACTATATCTTTCTCCTTTGGAAATGAGCCTCTGTTTGCAAGTCTGAAGCAGTGAGCTCCTATCTAAATTCAATGTTGTATTGGCAGTGAGCTTCTAATTGCAAGTCCAAATAAGTGAGATCCTAATATCTTTGTAATTATAATATATACATAAGTAAATTATCTTTCTGAGCAAGTGCTCATCGTGGTTTTTCCCAATTTGGTTTTTTCCACGTATAAAAATATTGGCGCTCATGTGTTTTTGTTTCAATTCATTGTTCACTTAAAAAGTTGTGTGGTGGATAATATTAATGGTTGATTTCCTAAGTAAGGGTTTTATTTTAAGTAGAATCATCCCCACTCTTAGCATTTGGTATGTGTTCATAATTTTTCATTGTTAATGACATATCCCTAGTCTTGATTGTATGAACTGGTCTAGAATTGTTGAGTAGTTTTGGAGCCTAAAAAAACCAACATGTAATATTCAAAATTTTGTACCAACCCCTACATTTAGGATCTAATAGGTCATGTCACCTTTTTAACAAAAACTCCTCATCAAGTCAAGTCCTTTAGGACAACAAAAATCACAACCTTTCCCTCTCTAAATAGTAAGACTATGGACTAAACAATGATGCCCCTATGTCATATTTGTTGGAATGTTCAATGTGTTTTCATTGATTTCAACATGTCTACTGTGAATTTTTTATATTTCTACTATGTTTATTGGATGTCTAGTGTGAATACCAGATGGTTTTGATATTTGTTATGAAGTTTGGTTCACAAATATGCAATTTTTCTAGTAACACAAAATATTCAGATGAATGGCGATACAAGGTTACTAAAGATGAGGATTCATGGATCTCATAGGATTTTTTAGAGGTTGTCTTCATACTTCATGTTAATTTTGAGTTGCTGACATGATGATTTGATCAAGCTATGATGTCATAGATAAATATTAGCTATTTTATTGATTGCTAGTATTACAAAGTTGCAAAGATTGCTTTTGTGCATGTGTTGTAGATGAGAAATTTGGTTGTGCATATGGGAATATGTTAAGGACATAGTAATGTGTATACCATTCAAAGGGTTTGTGATTCTGATGATCCACAAGGCAGTTAGAAGTATTTTAGTGGAGGATAATAGTGTTCTTGAATGTTTATCATAAGATGTTGGAAGATCTGATGGGTGCAATGGATTTGTTTGTTTGATTGAGCTTAAGGATGCCTTAGGATGATCTAGGATTATGTGCTTAATGAGTTGGAAATTTACATTGATTAAGGTGACCAAGTTCAATGAATCTAAGTTATATTTTTGTGATCTTAGCTGACATGTTAAGGAAATATTATAAAATGGTTTATATGAGATTGGTAGTGCATTTTAGGATTATGATCATTATCTCAAGATGTTACTAATATATCTAAGGGATGTTCAGAAAGTGCACAGAGATACTAATGGTTGGTTGTGGCATTGAAGAAAGGATGATTAGGGATTAGGTTTTTACAAACCTAGTTCTTGATATATATGGTGAATTAGGGTTTTTGATGTGTCATGTGTATGCACCATTATTTTTGAGATTGTGAAAGCAAGTGTATTGTTGGCATATAAGATGCAATTATGGTAAGTGAGTTTTGGAGATGTCATGATTATATTTGATTACATGATGATCAAATATTATGTTTCCATTGAGTTAATTACTGACTTTATGTTCTTAGTATGTTGTCAAGAATAGTTGTGATGAATGAAGGGTTGCGGTGAGTTTCAATGGTTTATATCTTTATGGGAGACTTAGGTGTGTCTTTGGATGTCTAATGCATGACCACTACTGCTGAAGTGATCTTATGAGAAAGTTATGATTAGTTGAGCTATAATAGTGCAACTAATAGAAGAATTAATGATATGTGATAGATGACTTAATGTCTAATCAAATATACGTTGTATCTTGTGGTGCAGTCATGAGCTATGGTGGTAAAAATTATTCAGATGCTATAGTTGCAAATGAAACTAATTTGAGTTATTGGTATGCAGGATAGGTGACCGATGAGTAGAGATAGAGTTCTTAATAGGTTACAATGTTTGTGTTCTAGAGTGATAGGTGATAAATCTTTGATCGGTGATCAATGTTGAGGTTGTGGTGGAATTGATTGAGTTAGTCACGAGCTGGTGATGTGTCTTCATGATTGGAGGTGATGATCTAGCATCACATTACTTGATTCTAGCATGTGGAGAAGATTCTAGAGGAAGCTTGTATTTGGTTAAAGTGTGTTTTACTCCTTGACACAACATTCTATGTAAATCATTTTATTGGCCGACGCGGTCTTGGAATTGTGTTTTGTACATTAAATTTTGTTTTGTGTCTTTTTGAATCTAAGAGGGATGTTTGAAATTCTAATTTAGGGTTTGATTAAGGTGGTGGCCTTAAAATTTTAGTATATAATGGACAAAGTTGAAGGTTAAGAGGGTATATCATGTGTTGGACTAGTGTGAAAAGTGCAAGTTGTGATCAAGAAAGGGAAGAGTTAAGTGTGTTGAGAAGATATTGTGTACTTCAGCAGATCTGATTAAGCAGAGGTAGTGTTTTTCTACAGATCATTTTTCAATTGTTCCCTAATAGTTGCAATAGGTTAAATCCCTTTATAGTGTAGATCCTAACAGATATCTTTTGTAAATCCTCTAACAAGGTGACTCTTTGTCAAGTGTTTTAATTTCCTCTAGCAAGGCTACTCTTAACACGATAAATGTCCTAATAGGCCTAAGGAAAATCCCTTAACTGGGTAGAACCTAATAGTGTTGTTGTAACTCCTAACAAGGTTAAGCTCCTGACAAGGTGTAATTAAGAAGAGTGCACCATTTAGTGGGTACTAATACCCACCATGGTTTTCTCCCTATTTGGGTTTCCATGAGATAAATTTGTGTGTCAATTTTGTGGATGGACTTGCATGTTTTATAATTTTTATTTGTTGTGATTAAGGTTTTTTTATGAATGTTGATTTAAGTTTAAGAGGTGAAAAGTTGGATTATTTGATAGATTATAGATTCTCCCCCACCTCTCAGTAATCTGACCTCAGAACTAATAATTGGTATTAGAGTATTGGTCCTATGTTGTGGTGAAGCTTAACAACTTGAGGTAAAGATCTGAAGATGATGAGAAAGGAAGGTCCTAAATTCACAAGAGAGAACCAATAAGTTTTGTGTGGTTCGATGAAGCTCTATATTAAAGGTATGGGTGATAAGTATTAGGATCATGTGGTTATTAAGTATACTATCCCTTTAGGAACCCTGACTATAGATCAATTGAAGGTAAGGCTAGAACACACTACTACGATGGAATATATTGCAATTACTCTTTCAAATGTAGAATTTATTGTTATCAAAGACTTGGATACTGCTAATGAGATGTGGGAAAATTTGAAAACCGTCTATGGTGGAGATCCACATGTGCAGAAGGAAAATATTGATAGTTTGAGAGGAAAGTATGATGATATGAGGATGCAAGACAATGAGAACACTGAACAATACATTCAGATAATCAAAGGAGTTGTTGCTACAATCTGAGGTTCTGGTGGGTGAATATTGGGACCTACAAGCTGCAACACAACACTTAAATATGTCATTATATTCATGGTAAACAATGCGAATTGAAAGAAAAGCACATGGAAACTATAAAAACTGACATATTGCTTTCTATCTAAGAAGAGTGTAATTTAGATCATAATTTCCCTTAGATTATGCCTAAATCAGTGACATATACAAGCTTAGAATGGAAAATTCAATGGGAATTGAAACTAATTTCAATGCAAATGTTCATTTTAGAGCACAAATGGAGATTATGTAATGATCTATGTGAAATCTTGAGCTAAAATGAGAAGCATAAGAGTGCATTTAGATTATTAGAAATTAAAGCAACATAAGATTGTAATTGAATTTTAAAATTAAGGGCAACATAAGAATGCTTTTAATATTCTTGAAATTAGGGCCCATTGAGCTCAAAATTCAATCCTTTTATAGAATAGTTTGAGGAATGAGTGGTTAAGATTGATTTGTGAAGAGAGGTGGAGATTGAATCTTTGGTGATCCATGTGAGTGATCCAAGTGAGTGAACTCTCATTGGCTAATGGATTGACTTTCCATGTGCAAGTGATGAGTTGTAATTAGGAGATTTATTTAATTCATTTTAATTAATTACTTTAGCCAAGGATTTAATTGTGGCTAATGTAATTAATGTGAGTTAGTGATGGAAGAACTTTGACTTTAGGAGATTAAATTAATTTTAATGAATTATGCAAATTATTGAATAGTTGGATTGACATAATTAGGGGTATGATCACACTTAGGGAAAATAGGGTCTCTGGTTAGAGTAGACCAAATTAAGGTGGTTACATTTTCCCCTCTTTGAATTGATGTGCGAGCAACACATTGATTCAAGGAATATCTTATGTTGACTTTAGAAAGTTTGATAATTTCGCACTTCAGTGAATGAAATGTCTGATGAGATCAGTCTCACACTTGATTGAAATAAGACAGATAGTATAAACTTTAAACTTGATCGAACAAAGGTCGATTAACAAAGATCTAAAGATCTAAAGATACCAATTCTAAACTTGATTGAACAAGAATTGATAATAATGAATCTAAACTTGATCAAACGAAGGTCATTATGAAGCTGCTGAGATCTATGGGGTATCAATTTTGAACTTGATTGAACGATAATTGACAATACTGACTCCAAAATTGATCAAATGAAGGTTAGTATGAATCTGCTAAAATTGAAGGAAAAAGAATAAAATCCCTCTCTATAATGATAGATCAATGGAACAGATTGATTGGATCAAGAAAGAGTCAATTAGAAGATGAGATAAAACGAGTGTGTGTTAAGAGAAAACATGATTTTTCCAAGTTGAATACTTGAAAATGTAAATTTTGAGTCTAATAAAATGATGTATGACCAATATTTTGATGAATAATGTGTAATTAAGTGATAGAGAACCCAAAAAATTAATTACGTAAAGCCTGCAAATCATTTTCTAAACATATAGAGCAATTTGGCATTTGGAGTAATTGTCACAAAAAATTGTATTGCACTGTTACAAACATCGTCTTTGCATTTGATTTTGTTCCTGACTAATCAAAGAAGAAAAAAATTGAATTTTGATGGTCCTAGAAGGTTTCAGAGCATTTGAGCAACTCAAAAAGGTCAATATAAGTCTCAAAAATGACTTTTTACCCATTCATTTTCACTTTCATCCATGGTAATTCTTTATCTTTACAGAGAAGATGGTGGTCCCCATGGAGAGATATCAAGTTGAGCTAGCACGTTGTAACTAATGCCCGACCCAGTACGCACAACCAGTGAGTACATCGATACCTACGTTTTCATGCTTTTTATTTTTAATTTGGTCACTTTTGTTGGTTAGGATCCTTTGAACTTTGCATTGCATCTCGTGTCATAGATTTCATCTAGTTAATCCCACTTTGCATCTAGTTTTCTCGCAAAATTCTGGATCGCATCCCGTTAGGAAGTATAGCATCGTATCTTGTTATTTTTGTCCATCTTGGAATTGTGTCGCATCCTGTGAAAACATGATCATACCCTATATCCTGTGTCACATCCTATAAATTCAGGATCATTTCCTGGATTCCCCATCACATTCAGTAAATTAGGTGTCGCATATGGTATGCAAGATCGCACCTGGGAAAAACAATGTCATTTTCAGTATAAGGAGTTAGTTTTTTCAATTTTTGATTGTTTTTCCTTTTTGTGGAGGCCAAAAGGACTTAACTGTTTGATATTCTTCATAATTTCCCTAGCTAGGATACTAATGTAAACATGTAATTATGTGCTTGATAGATTGATTTTGAGGTTGTATATTTTTGAGGACCTCATCCTGCACAAGTCCTTTCTTTATCACAATTATTGACCGATCCTAAGTTACAAATTATAGGACATCTTGGATTGACCTCATCAATAGATTTACCTAAAATTAGGGTAAATCAAGGGTCGGTGACTGCTATTACTAAGAGATGGCACTCAGAGCACAACACCTTCATCTCCTGACTAGCGAGATGGCAGTCACTCCAGAGGATGTGTGGCATATACTGTGTATACCAGTGATGGGTTGAGAGGTTTGGTTTGAGTCACGCTCTACCATAGTGATTGTATCTGCATGGAGATACTTTGAAGATCCATCCATAGTCTACTGATATCTGACTTGGGACTATATCTGCGATCACTATGATCGATTACCTATATATCTTGCTGGGTTGATTGGTGGTATTCTGATTCTTGATGGGGGATATCATGGATTTATGTGTGGCTGGATAGAGACCTTAGAGTAGATGGTTGTCTCCTCCCATAAATTTGGCTTAGGGAGTTGTATAATTGCACACATGTATAGGGAGCTACATGAGACAGTGTATGAGTAATCCTGGAGTATGACTGTGGGGATCTTGATATTACAGATTTGGGCCTGGGAGCACATCCTAGTGACACAATAGATTGTGGATAGGTAGAGAGAACCTAAGGATCCTTACATGTATATGTATTTAGGTTTCATCTAGAAACCCCACCTGGGTAAGATGGAATACTAGCGACATATTTTTGATGACATCATAGTGGTCGAGTGGAGACCCTATTTATATTATGGGGAGTGGACCTTAGATAGGCAGAAGATGTCATACTTCTTCTAGAGAAGGTATTTAATTGGCTGGACATGGTATATTGTAGAGAGATTCATTGTCACTTGTGTCCTCAGACAGTATGGATGGATTTAGGGTATGTCACAGGACTTGACTACTTATGCTCAAATATATGATGAGAAGCCACACTAGGGAGCCCAATTGGCATATGTGGCTGCATAGCTTGAGATCATACATATGGTTGCAGTTGGATGGGATTATCTTGTAGATGTTGCAGATGCTGGGTGCACTGATGTCTATCTTGCACATCAATTACTATTTCCATTTCCTTGGTTCACAACACCAGATGAGGTAGCACCATGCATCAAGGATGCGTTAGATTATGATCCTGCAGATGATGGACCTATTAGAGGCAGAGGTGGAGCCTAGAGAGATGGTAGAGGTGGGGGTGGTAGGGATGGTGGTGACAGAGATGGAAGACACCCTCCCTAGGGTGAAGGTTAGAGACATGGCCGAGATGATAGAGGAGATGATGGAGATGATAGGGGTGGTGGTGGAGTGGGTGGCAGTGGGGAGGGTAGACAAACTAGGTTCAAATTCATGCATCTACGTATGGATCTAGGTCCTAAACTGACCATGAGAAGAAGCAATAGAGGCCATCAGTACATGTTCCTAGTGGAGGAGGTGGACCTCCTGGACAAGATCCTCCTAGAGATATAGGAAGGGATACAGGCAGGGATGGAGACCCTTTATCATAGTTCCATAGAGAGAAAGAGAAGCTCAGAGCCAAGATTACTACTTTAGAGGCATTGTTGGCTAATAGACATAGGTAGCTTGAGAGATTGAGATTTGAGAGAGATCATCAGGGTGATAGGCTCAGAGAAGAGAGAGAGATACATGCACAAAAAACCACACATTAGGGGCTGAGATTGGCCTATTATTTTTCTTTGTATTGCGCTGCAGTTCCACAGCCTCAGAGAGAACCTCTGTATTCTGTTGTAGCTCAACAGTCAGAGGGAACTAAGCCTCCACTATCTCCACATCCATGAGCTAAGACACCACCACCTCCTCCTCTAGATTAGGGAGAGGGTGGTAGTCAGACATGACTTATGATTATATCTAAGAGTATTTGTATATTTATTGTTCTGTGATCATCCTTTGTATTTCAGACATTTGATACCTGTATATATGTTTTATCATGATCTTGTTGATACTCATTGTAGACATTTCCACATTTTTGATTTGATAGTCACTGATATATATCTGAGATAGCTACTTTGATTCTGATATGCTCATGGGTTCTCTTTTGATGTATTATTAGATGATTAGATTGATGCATATGTTGATTATGTACTTGGTCTTTGATGATGTTTAGAGTAGATTCATGTAATGACATCATTTATGCTCATTGATTATTACTAATATATAAATGTGTTAGATGATTCTAGATGGATATGCAAATGTATATTTTTGAGATTTTATTTATGTAAATATATGTAGAGATGCACTTAGGATGTAGAAATAAATGCTTGAATGCTTTGTTTTTGTATTTTTCTCTTTCTCATCATGAATGCAAAATGAATGCAATGGATATGCAATGACATGTTTATATCAGTAACATAGATTAAGTAGTCAAACTTGGATTTTGAATAAACCAGGAAATCATTTTGAGCTCAAACTCTTATGCTTCTTTACAAATGAATCATGCAATCTTAAATGCAACTAAATGCAAACTTCTAGGACTGTCACTGATTAGTGTACATTATAGCATATTATCATCATTGGGCATTTGTGTAATAAACATCATCGAATAGTAAAACTATCACTAATAGGTCCAAAAAGTATCATGAAAGTATGAATACTATGGTTATTGGATGCAATGTTGAAAATAAACTAAGCATTAAGGCATAGAGGCTAGGATGACTTGTCAGTTATCTCCTTTTTCTTTAAGAATCATCTTCGGTTCATGTGTAATATAAGATATGCAACCCGCAATGACCTTGAATATTCATATCCTTGGGTACATAATGTGTTGTACACCTTACTTAGAAGTTGATTAGAAAGAAAAAAGGAAATTGGTTCAAACTCACAGTACTTTACACGTAACAAGGATTGAGATATATGCGGCTATCCAATCATGTTGGAAGCTCTTACCATAAAAATCCAAGTTAGGAAAAATATATAGGATCATTAAAATGATCACCATACACAAAAAACCAAGAAAATGTTATGCCCCCTATCCTTGCAACTCTTTGTCTTTGAATAAATGTCATGGAGTAACTCGGAAGACATAACAAGAAAAAATTAATAATTAGCCAAAGAAAGTTCATAACTGTTTACATGCCCCTAGTTTGAAACATCATTGGAACATAAAAGAGTCATAATCAAACCAAGATTAGTCTTATGTGCTTAAGTAGTGTTTAGAAACATTGTGGATTCAGTTTTCAATCACAATAGAGAGATCATCAATCACAACTTGGAATTTAAGCAATATGTTTTTATGTCTGGGTAAATGAGATATTATCAACAATTGCAATCCAATGTAGTGTTAAGGAACACTATTTGATTAAAGTGTTGAGAAAAACTAGTATGATGTCGATTACATGAAGGTGGTGTTTAAGAAACACCTTTGTTTGTGATAGTGACATTTTGATGCAAGTATTTAGAAATACTGTTTGTAGTGGAAAACCATCTTAGACAAGGACCTAGGAAAACCTAGCAACCAAAAAATGTTGATAAAAAATGCTAGCAAAGATGCCTCAGTGCAAAATGACTATCCCTAAGATGAAAATGCAGACAAATCTGAGGAAAGGTTAGGACATTTGGAAGGAATTGAGAGTCAACCGATAGAAAAGAGGTGATTGTGAAGGATTAATGCCAGCACTGCATTGATAGATGGAGCACAGAGTACAAGTGACACATGTTTGCCAAGTTATCATCACTCGAAAAAGATTTTTATTATTTTCATTATTTTTTCTACCAAGGCGCCTGTTTGCCAGGTTTTCATCAAGGCAATTTTTCTATTTTTCAATTTTTTTGTACTTTTTTCTCCTTTTTCTCTTTTTTTGATAGTATCAAGGCGCCTGTTTGCCAGGTTTTCACCAAGAATACCTTTTTTAGGAAATTTTCCACTATTTTTTATTTTTCTCTTTTCAACCATTTTTGACTTTCTTTAGGATCAATTTTCTATTTTTTTTGGTATTTTCTGAGAATCAATATCATTTTTGAAGCCCTTTCGGCTAGATGTCAAGTGTAGAACCGCTTCAAGTGGAGAGTATTAATGGGATCAGGAAGAAAATCTCCCTCAAGTGTAGCTAACTGATAAGCTCCTGTGCCAAAAGTTGTTGTAATAACAAAAGGCCCCAACCAGTTGGGTTCAAACTTGCCTTTTTGTTCTCTATTTGGCTGATTTTTAGGATTCTCTTAGAACAAGATCCGCCACTTGAAATTGTTGTGGTTTCACTTTATTGTTGTATCCTTTTGATATTATTTTCTGGTAAACCTTGAGATGATCAAACACTTGTTGTCTGCACTCATCTAATAGTTCTAATGCATGAACCCTATCAATGCGGTATTGTTCACTTGTAACACGACCTTGGAGAGATACTCCCAAAGAAGGAATTTCCACTTCAATTGGTAACACTGCTTCTATGCCATAGACTAGGGAGAATAGTGTGGCTCCTATTGGTGTTCAGATACTTGTTCTATAGGCCCATAGTACCGAATTTAATTGCAAATGCTAGTATCTTCCAGACTTACTCAAAGTTCTATGTAGGATTTTCAAGATGTTGTTTGAAGCCTTAGCTTGTCCATTACCTTGAGGATAATAGATTGAAGAACAATGCTGAGTGATATAAAAATGTGTATAAAGGTCCTCAATATCTTGGTTTTTGAACTAAACCCCATTATCTATTACAATAGAAGAGGGTATCCTGAACC
This sequence comes from Thuja plicata, assembly GCA_018584345.1. Classification (NCBI taxonomy): domain Eukaryota; kingdom Viridiplantae; phylum Streptophyta; class Pinopsida; order Cupressales; family Cupressaceae; genus Thuja; species Thuja plicata. The sequence goes on along the minus strand of MU225558.1, from coordinate 871,099 downwards.
TACAAATGATGTAGTTCAAGATGAACATAACAACCTATTTTCCAGTGGCATTGATCAATGACACTGCCTCGACCCACTTAGTGAAATAATCAGTGGCCTTGATGATGTACTTGTGTCTACTTGAAGAATTAGGATAAATATGTCCAACAAGATCAAAGGCCTATTGTTGAAATGGCCAATGTGTTATAAAAGGTATGAGTTCTTTGGTAGGAGCATGGATAAGCTTTCCATGTGTTTGACATTTGTGACATGTTTTAGAAAATTGTACGACATCTTTTTCCATTTTAGGCCAATAGTATCCAGCTCTTAAAAGTTTCTTAGCCAATGAAAGTCCATTTGAGTGTGATCCACATACACCTTCATGAACCTCTATTAATACATAGTAAAACTCTTCTTGTTCTAAAATCCTAAGAAGCATTCTGTCAAGATCACGTCGATATAATTTAGTAGTAATGAGGACATAACACAATGCTTCCCTAATTAAAGCTCATTTTTCATTCTTAGATAGGCCATCAGGTAAGGTTTGATCTGTAAGATAAGCAATTATTTTGGCATATCAAGATTGGTCTTGGGCATCTAAGGCACAGATAATTTGGGATTCAGGTGTATCAAAGGCTGGCAAGGATAATTCTTCCACCAAGATGTCATAGCAGAATTGGTGTTCTTCCAGTTGTAATATGGATGCTAGGGTTGCCATAGCATCTGCAACTTTGTTTTCTATTCTCATAATTTGTTGGAATGTAATGAGAACAAAATAATTTTTCAAGTCATCCACCATCTATTTGTAAGGCATAAATTTCTCATCTTTTATTTGATAATCACCAATCACTTGGTTGATAATGAGCTAAGACTCACCATACACATGTAACTCAATGATTTTCCATTCCATAGCTAGCTTGAGTCCATTTACTAATGCTTTATATTCTAAGATGTTATTAGTGCAAGGAAAAATAATTTTGTATGCCTTAGGTATCTTTTAACCTTGAGGAGTGATAAATAATACCCATGCGCTAGATCCTTGTTGTGTAAAAGAACCATCAAAATACATTTTCCAAGGATATTTTGTTAGGTGCATGATTGTCTCCTCTAGAAATTCTACAATCAAAGATGTATAATCTTGCAATGGTGAATTAGCTAATTGATTTTCTAGCACTTTTTATTTCATAGCCCTTCTGTCTATGTACTCAATATCAAATTCACTTAATATCAAGACCCATTTTTCTAGTCTTCCTGTTAATGCTATTTTTCTCAGAAGATATTTGAGAGGGTCAATTTTTGCTATAAGTTTGAGTGTATGCAAGAGCATGTAGTGTCTCAAATTCTGGGATGCAAAAAAAATTGCCAAGAAATATTTTTCAATAATACTGTAGTTGAGCTCATAAGACACCAGGTTCCTGATGATATAATAGATTGTCCTTTCCTTTTTGTTTTCATCCTCTTGGGCCAACAATACTCCAAGCGATGTAGTCGTAGCTAAGATATAGAGTAGAAATGGTTTTCCATGAATATGCACCATGAGAATAGGAGGATTAGCCAGTTAGTCCTTTAATTATTTTAAATTATTTTCACAATGCTCATCCCATTTGAAAGTGACTCCTTTATGTAGAATTTTTGTGAATGGTTGTGCTACATATGGTAACTGAGACATGAATCTTCTTATGGACTGAAGTCTTCCTTGAAGTGTCCTCATTTGACTGATATTGCGAGGAGGTGACATTTCCATTATTGATTTTACCTTTTTGGGGTCCACCTCAATTCCTTTAGCTGAGACTATAAACTCTAAGAGCTTCTTTGATTGGACTCCAAATGCCCATTTCTTTGGATTGAGTCTTAGTTGAAATTACTTCATTCGATCTAGTAACTTCCTCAAGTCTTCAATGTGAGTCATTCTTACCTTTGACTTGGATAATGTATCGTCCACATAGTCCTCCATGTTTTTGTGTATCATATCATGTAATATTGTTGTAATATCTCATCGATACGTAGCTCCAGCATTCTTTAGCCCAAATGGCATGACATTCCAGAAAATGTTCCCCATGCGCATGTAAAGGCTAAATTTTATTGGTCTTTGGGAGAAATATTTATTTGGTTATAACCTAAGAATCCATCCATAAGTGAATACATCTGATATCCCGCTGTGAGATCTATAATCATATAAATATTGGGCAGCGGAAAATCATCTTTAGGACAAGCTTTGTTTAAGTCCCCAAAGTCTGTAAAAATCCTGATAGACTTATCTATTTTAGAAATTGGTACGACATTAGAAATCCATCTTGTATAAGTGATGACCCTTATGAATCCATTTTTAAAGAATTTTTCTAGCTCTTCTTTTACCAATAATGCCACACGTGGGTGCATCTTCCTTAATTTCTATTTGAGAAGTTTAATTCCAAGAGCTATAGATAAGTGATGCATTATTAACTCAGGATCTAGTCCAGGCATATCAGTATAAGACCATGCAAAGTTAATCTTCTTCTCTTTGAGGAATTCAATGAATTGTGTATTTTCTTCTTCTGATAATGATTATGCTAGGTGAACAAATTGAGGAGCATCTACTGTTCCCAAATTAATTGGTTGTGTTGGTTCTATTAGTACTGAAAATCTTTCTTGAAAATGCTCAGGGAGGATATCAAGAATCTCATCTTTTGGCACATTTGAGAGGTTTTCACCATCAGATATGTCTTTTATTTTTACTATTTTAGAATCTAATAGTACCACAACATGGTTTTCACCATCAGTTCTTTTCTTCTTTTTATTTTTCAATTTGTGACTAAGAAACTTGATATCCTCCTTTGTGAGATTCAAGCTCCTTGCATTAGTGGAAGAGGGATAGGGTTCACAAGAATTTAGATAACAAGCCAAACTATATTCATTGGGAAAGTTCATGATAGGAGTAGGGTTTGAATCGGTCCAATCAATAAGGTCAAGATTTACCAAGGATAATGATTCATAGGTTTGTAAGGACAACATCACATCAACGTCAAAACTATTAACTGACAAGACATGTTCTTTTAAGTTGGCTTCTATAGCGTTTAGATCAGAAAGAGTTGAATTGTCATTAGTAGGGTCATTGTTAGTGTTATGCAGACCTAACTCTAGTGACTCATCAATTGAGCTTTCTATTTCTTCTCGTATCATATTGAGACTTATAGCTTGTATCCTTTGAATTTATTCTAGACCTAGTAAGACACCAATATCTTCATCAATGATCCCAGGAATCAACATCTTACCTCATTTTGCAATAATAGTGTTATTATGGGTAGTGTTAGAAATTTCTCCTCTTTCCAGTAGAGGTGCAAATTTACGGATTAAATCTACCTCAATGTCCATTGTAGCATTAGACATGTGATCCTATTCATAACTATGTGAGTCTATGATAACATCATCAGACCTGTTTAAAAACTTAGCAATAGTTATTTGATGTACCCTATTAGCCATTTGTGGATCAAAGTGTGGTAGATCTAGGACATGTGAAATAGTCACCAATTTCCCCCAGTTAGGATGTATATCTTGTTTTTGAGGGGTTTATTCATGAGATTATTTTGGCTAGTGGACTTTGGGAGAGTCTTCTTCTTCTTCTTCCTCTACTTCTTGGACATCAGTTTGTGACAACAACAAAACATGATTCTCTAGTTGTGCTACAAAAGTAGGTACATATCTTTCCCCTTGATATTATGGATCCTCAGTACCAATGTGTAGTAATCTTTCATATGACCAAGGTACAAGTTCTATTTATTCTTCTTCATCATCACTTCCTTCATCAAAGATTGGACCATCTCTTGAGGTAGGGTGTTCTAAATTGTTATTGAAACCCAACCTTGTTTTGTCTTTGGTGTCTCTAAATTCCATGTGTATAAACTCAATGAGTCCTTTTCCTTTATCTCCTAAAGGTCCCTTCCCTTTGTATACCATTTATTTAAGAAGGTCATAGCCTTTTACATACTTTGCGGGAGATATCTCAACATGTTTTACTTCATTTTCTCTTGTTTCCTCTTTATAGAGCCAAGACAAGACTGCTTTATCTTCTTTTTCATCCTCTTGAGAAGTAGAAGCTCTAACCATATCAGTTGGTTTGTGAATATTCTTTTATTTTGATGCAGCAGGTGTAAAATGTGGGGATGGTTTCCCATAAGATCTTGGAGACACATGAATGTCTGTCAATGATGGTGTCATGTCTAGCTTATATTCTCCCATGCCAGTTTCTTCAAGTTTTAGTGTCTTTCCAAAGCTTCTCATCATCATGTCTTTAGAGGTTTCAGCTAGGAACTCTTTTGGGACTTCCTTATTGTGAGGAACCATACTGTCTTCTTTAACTTTGTTGTAAGTGTAGCTTAAATCTGTAGGAATTGTGACTTCCACCCCATTGTGTGGGAATTTGATACATTGGTAGTTGATGGTACTGCTTGCATTTCATGTATCCAAGGTCTTCCTAGTAAGATGTTATAGGCCAATGGTAGATCAAGAACTTGACAAATCAAATTGCATTTAATTGGTCCTATTCTTATTGGTAAAACAATTAGCCCTTTAGATGATCCTTCTTCTTCATCATAAGCCTTGATGGTTATCTTACTTCTTGAATCAATTGTTTGTTCTGAAAGACCCAATTTCTTGATTAGATTGAGAGTACACATATTCAACCCTGCACCTCCATCCATCAATATACATTTTACACAATGTTTATGGATCATGAATTCAATTTGGAGAGGTTGATTATGGGGATGAGTCAAATATTTGTCATCTTCCTCCGAAAAGGATAGGTAATGAGGAGTTGATATGTGTTTGACCATTGCCTAGAATTTGTCCAGATCTATGTCTTTTGGAACATTTTTAGAATGTAGGACTTGTTCAAGAAATTCTCTATGCACTGAAGAGATCTTTAGTAACTCAAATATAGAGATTTGAGTTGAGGTCCTTTGCAATTGGTCTACCAAGTTATAGTTAGCAGATGACATAAGATCTACTTGTCTTGAAGTTGCTGGTTTAGGAATTGTGACGATAGGTGGTTTAGATGGTGCTGCATTTTTTGATGAGGGATTAACCCCTTTAATTGTGATTTGTGCTTGCTTCGAGTGACCGCATTCGAATGTGTTGTATTTTCTTTGACACCTTTGATAGTGATCACATTGATTGATTCACTTTTTATGTCCAACATGTTGATCACATTATCATTATGAGAGTAGGTGTAATTAACTTTTTTTGCCTTTCCTTTAGAGGCTTCTCCTTTTTCATAGTTGGGAAATGGTTTATCATATGCCGTGTGATCTTCATTAGAGGTATGTCCTTCCACTTTGATCTTGCCTCCCTTAATGAGGTCTTGTATAACGTATTTGATTTTAACATTGTCATTAGTCTTGTGCCATTTATTCTTATGGAAGTTAGAATAGGCATTGCCATTTCACCACCTTGATTTTACTCTCGGTTCCCATGGTTTTGACTCTGGTATTGTAATGATTTTTTTGTCCAAGAGAGTCTTCAAAATGGTCTCAAGAGGTTCTCCCAATGGAGTAAATGTTCTTTTTGGTCTAGCTGTTCATGGTTTACTCTTGTTGGTGTCATTGTTTTCGCTTGGTATTGTATTTGTTACCTTAGCTTCTTTGCTTTCTTGTAGGCTATTTGTTAGATTAAACACAACTGGTTTAGAATTTGCATTTGAGGCTTCCACCACTCCATTGTTAACAACATTTTTATTCTTGTTCCACCATTTAGGTTTTTTGTTATAGTTGTTAGATTTATCATCACTTTGGAGTGTGATCTCTCCTTTCTTGACCATAACATCTTCAACAGGAATAGTGTTCTTGATCATTCTGCCAAAACTAGGAGAATATTGCATTTTTAGAGCATAGTTGATTTTAGGTATTAAATTATTAACAAAGATTTCTATCTTTTTAGATTCAGGTATTTCTCTTGAGTACCTTGCAAATATTCTCCTCCACCTTTACAAAAAGTGTGTGAAGGATTCACCCACTATTATTTTTGTATTGAAAATATCCATCATGGTAATGTTATGTTGTATATTGTAGGAGTAATGTTGGATGAATCTTTGAATCAACCCTCAAATGTTTGCATAGTTGGTGTAAGTTTGGAGAACCATTCCATAGCATTTCCGCCTAGACTTCCCAAAAATAGCCTCATTAAGTATGTTAGTTCATGCATGTATTATATGCTTAGAGCACAAAATTCTCTAACATGGTCATGTGGATAAGTTTCTCCCATGTATTTGTCATATTTTAGTCATGACATGTTTGGTGGGAACATAACCATGTTTATACTCTTGTCAAAAGGAAATGGGCATATATGCTCCAAAGAGTATTTCTTCATTGGTTTAGTCTTCTCTTGTTTGAGAGTTGCAAGTTCCATTTGCATTCGGTATAATTTCTTTGAGAGTATGGAAATATGTCTTTGCACTTCTTGATCCTTGAATCTCTCAACATCATAGTCTCTAGGTAGTTTCTAGGTAGTTTGACTCCAAGAGAAGCCAAGTGTAGGAAGTATTTCTCTTTGTCTTCTCCAATGATATATTCCAAGGTCTTTTGGAACTTCCCACTTTGTTTGAGTTTGTTATACTCTTCTTCTGATATTTATTCATCGCTATTCCAATCAAACAAAAGATGACCATAGTTTTGTTCTTCGTGACTACTTTCTCTTTCATCATGGTCTTTTTTGTCATTGTATTCATCAAAGGAAGCACTCCATTCATGATGAGGTGCATCCTTTTTGGGTGAGTCTTGATCAAATAGGGGATTTCAAGACATCTCTCCTTGTTGAAACTTGAGTAATCTAGGAGGTCTCTCTGAATAGTCAGCAAGGTATTGTTTATGTCTTGTGTTAACCATGAAAACTGGGTCTCAACTTTGTCAAAAGTGTTCCAATTATGTCAAGAGGATTTCCAAATTGTCCAAAATAGGTGTGTCCAAGTTGTGAGAAGTGAGTGTGAATGTTTAGAGTTATTGACTCGAGCGTTAGAGGGTTAGAATGACCTAATAGTGAGATGGGAATCAAGAAGTTTTGTTGAGTGACAAGACAACATGTTTTGGGACCAATTGTGAGAATCCAAAAGGACATGCAAGGTAAACTTCCAAATAAATTGAGAAACAATGACATGCAGACCAAAAATAGCAATAGGACCAGAATGAAGAGCCAAAAGGGTATCCAAAACTATAGAGCTTATGAGTTTGACATGTTTGCAAGTACCCACTATCCTAAATGCAACTCTCCAGATGTGAGCTTTGATTTACATAATGCAAGATTATGCTTACTAAATGCAATTTGATGCTTCCTAAATGCGAGCCTCTTTACCATATGCAAGCCAAGAATGACCAAATGAGAGCTTGTTCCCTAAATGCAAGTTTGTGTAACCAAAAGTGAGACAGGAATAACCAAATGCGACACTCTAATGGGTTTGTCTAATTTGTGCTAATTTGTCTTGAAGTACGTGAAAATTTGTTTGAATCCAGAGTCTATTTGAGGATTTCCAGAGTGTTTTTGAACAACATGAATCAATGAGTGTCAAAATTTTGTTTTTTTGAGGAATTTGTCTTGGAATTTGTATTTTAGACACATCAAGCAAGTTTGTTAGGTGACCAAACACATCGCTATTCCCTAGATTCTAGGCATAGAATGAAATTTTTTCTTGTAGACTCAGGTACACACTCACATGATAATAAAAATATGACCATCACCAAGCATGCAATGGATCCAGACATGATGTCATATTATCCAAATCCAAATGCAAGTGAGGGCACAAAATGATGAGTATCTTGGGGCAATTACTATTTTCCTTGCACAAATATTATCATCCTTTCAGAGATAAACCAGGTTGTTTTCACTACAAACTATTGATTATGATTGGGAATCCATTCGCAATCCTCCCCCATAGAATTGCACAAGGAAAAATTGAGGCATATATCCCTATGAGTACTCAAATGTGTGTAGTCTCACAAGAAAGATTCAAGTGGCTCCGCTCCACACACATCTAAGAATGTCCAAGGAATGATGTTGAAATTCCAAGGACAAAACCGACTATGTCTTATGAGGATTTTGCCTTCAAGGAATAATTTTGATTATAGTGAGATAGAAGGGTTGGCATTCACCTTTCCTCACTTGCATCATTCCCAGGAGATTTGTTTCCTCAACCAACATACCCTCTAATGTTTTGAAAGAAATAAAGAGGATTAGTGGCTTAGGAGTCTAGATTTCTGATTCTTCATAAAGAAGAAGAGCATACTCTCCTATCCATGCCATTTTCTCCTATGAAGCACATCATGCAATTGTTCATTCCCTTGAATTTTATAATTCAAAACCTAATCCCCATAGCGAGTTCTAATTTTCCAACTTGGGAAAAGAGCATAATCCTCTAGTTGGACTAAGAATCAAGTTTAAATCCAATTATTAAGTGCCTATTTTAAGAATTGACAAAAGCACTTTAGAGAAAGTTTTTAAGGTTCATTTACCACAAATCCTAATCAAATTCTAACTTGATTTTTGAGTTTCTGATTTTCCATGGAGGAAAAGAGCATAATCCTCTAGTCAAGTTAGCAAGTGATAGAAAATGTGTTAAGTTCCTAAAAAAATGCAATAGAGTTAGGTTGATCACTTTAGGCAACCTAGAAAACCACTAGTTAGTAGTTTTTATCCATATTTTTGATCAAAAAGTCTTTGAAAACATTCTGCAATAAATCATTCAGTTGTTTAACATCCAAAAAAATTCATGGTTAGTAGATTAGTAATCAAATTTCAAAATATGTAAAACAACTAACCAAATGCGACTTCCTTTCCCAAATGCGATGCATTTTATACCAGATGGGATTAATGATCCTAGATGTGAGCCTTTGCAACTAAAGGAGATGTAGGATTCATTGAATGTGAGCCTTTACTGGATGTGATGTAATATTAGTAGGATGCGATTCAGGAAATCTAGGATGCAAGGCTCTTTCCCAGATGCAAGCTTTTGTTACAAAAGGCTATCCTTGGTCACTAAATGTGATTTTGCACACAGAGACAGAGAATACAAATGAGTGAAAAATGACTTAAAATGAGGAGAAATCCAAGGATCAGCCCCATGGTGGGCGCTAGAAATGTGTGTGTGAATATTGGGACCTACAAGCTGCAACACAACACTTCAATATGTCACTATATACATGGTTAAACTATGAGAATTGAAAGAAAAGTATATGGAAACCATAAAAATTGACATATTGCTTCCTATCTAAGAAGAGTGTAATTTAGATCATAATTACCCTTAGATTATGCCTAAATTAGTTACATATACAAGCTTAGAATGGAAGATTCAATGAGAATTGAAACTAATTGCAATGCAAATGTTTATTTTAGAGCACAAATGGAGATTATGTATGATCTATGTGTAATCATGAGCTAAAATGAGAAGCATAAGAGTGCATTTAGATGATTAGAAATTAGAAAAGCATAAGATTGTAATTGAATTCTAAAATTAAGGGCAGCATAAGAATGCTTTCACTATTCTTAAAATAAGGATCCATTGAGCTCAAAATACAATCCTTTTATAGAAGAATTTGAAGAATTAGTGGTTAAGATTGATTTGTGAAGAGAGGTGGAGATTGAATCTTTGGTGATCCATGTGAGTGATCCAAGAGAGTGAAATCTCATTGGCTAATGGATTGACTTTCCATGTGCAAGTGATGAGTTGTAATTAGGAGATTTATTTAATTCCTTTTAATTAATTACTTTAGCCAAGGATTTAATTGTTTTTGTTTTGATTTAACTGTGGCTAATGTAATTAATGTGAGTTAGTGATGAAATCACTTTGATTTTAGGAGATTAAATTGATTTTAATGAAATATACCAATTATTGAATAGTTGGATTGACATAATTAGGGGTATGATCACACTTAGGGAAAATAGGGTCTATGGTTAGAGTAGACCAAATTAGGGTGGTTATAGGTGGTAATATTTATGTGGAGGATGTGGTAAGAAAATTTTTGATAAATTTATTGCCTCAATATTATATTAGGGTTTCAGCTATACAAGAGCTCATATCTATAGGAAATTTTAATGTTACTCTTGATGAATTAATAGGGAAAGTAACTACATTTGAGTTAAGCAATTTTGATAATAGTATGCCTAAAGTTGAATCTTCTTTAAAGTCATCATTGACTCTTGCACCATCTAGGAAATGAAAGGAGATATCTAACAACTCTTCAGCATGTTATTTTAATGATTATGAATCTATCTTGTTTTAAGAAAGAGAACATGAGGAATTGGAAGCTCTATTTGTTAGAAGGTTGCCTAGAGGGAAAGGTAAATATAAGGGTAAGTTAACTTTGAAGTAATTTTCATGTAAAGATATTGTACATATTGCTTATAGATGCCCCGACAATGATAGGAAGGAGAAGCCAAGAAGATTCAAGGATAAAAGCAAGAAAGTATGCTACCTATACGAGGAAAGTGTTACAAATGAGGAATTTGATGGAAGAGATGAATAATAAATTATTTTTACTGCAGTAAAGGAAGAACCCTCATAAGAAGGTGAGAAAGCTTTGGTTTCTAACATGAAACATAATGGTAACTAGATTATTGACCATGTTAGAATAACTGAGAGGGGGGGGAGGTGAATCAGTGTCCTCAAAAATATTCCAATAAATTTACCCAAAAACTTATTACCACAATTATAAGCCTCTAGTTATCTTCAATCCTATAATATGTATGCCCTAAAATAATCTTATCAAATAACTACTGCTTGGAGTTCACTGTTAAACCTTATTCTTTAATATTTACTGATTAGCAGTCTATCATTTACCGAAATACAGTAAATAACTTAGTGTATACCGATCAATCATGTTTTAGTAATGCGTAAAGAAAAAAATGAAAGTAATGAATCATAAACAGATTTGACACATGGATTTTTAATGTGGAAACCCTGTTAAGGGAAAAACCACTTGGGACTGGTAACCCAAAATTTTCACTCTTCTGAAGTGATCTCGGTGAAGAGACAACCCTGTTAAAGGTTACAAACACACTGTTAAGTGCAACCTTGTTAGAGGATTTACCACTAATAGTTAATCACTTGATATCTAGCATTTCACTATGCTATCTTCATGAATTAACCTTTTGATACTCCTTGGGATGTATCTCAATATATAAAGGATTGTTAAGTCCTGCTTGGTTAAGAGACTTTCTGAATCAATGGTCAAATTGAAATAGTATATGATCTATTCATATAAACAACTGACTTGCAGATGTTCAGATCTATTCTAAGATCATAATAACTTTCTGATCAATGTCTCTTTTCAATACCTTTTCTCCACTTCTTTCTACTCGGTGATGCTGTGCTTCTTTGTTGCTTGGTGTCCACATAAATCTTTAGCTCTATTTTTAGCTTGATTGATTAGGATTGTATGAAGTGTTTCTTCACTAGTATTCTCTTCAGTATCTTCTTCTCTATTGACCCCTGATTCACAATGAATTATCTTGTCTCTTTATAGACATTATTTCACCATTTCTAAGTCCTTGACTTTCTTGTTCTTGGCATGATCCAAAATTCTCACCTTTCTTTCTTTAAAGATTTAATTCAGTTTTATCCCATAGATTTCTCTTAGACAAATGGAATAAAATAGTTTTAATACTCTCGCTTATATCTGGATTTTAACTTGTCGATAAAAAAATATTAACAACCAATTAACTCCTTCTTTAGCTCTTGCCAGCTAAGTCTTTTTTCATTTTTAAAATTCATTTATTTTCAGTGTTTAACTCCTTGTTAGATCGGTCTAGACTTCAGTTGTCCTTGGGAATCTTTGTCCGTAGGGGTTGTCTATCCATTGGGTAACACTGTGATTCTTCTTGTCGGTAATGATTGCTTGGGTATCATTGTAACTTTCCTCTCGGGGTTCTCCATCCATTGGGGTGAACTATCCGTTGGTGTTTGTTGTCACTTAGTGCATACTGAGCTTTTATGCATTACTGATAGCATAAAATTAATCTCTATAGTTCTTTGAAGTCTTTCACACTATGCATATAACCAATAAGATTATATCAAGTTGACATCAATGTCAATACAATACATTAACAGATTTAATGTCTTGCATTAACTTTTTACATCTTGGTGATCATCAACTTAACATATTCAAACATTCAATTAGTTATAGTTCATCAGACAATGGGTGCACTCACCATATGACCGGTGATAGAAGAAAATTTATCAATATGGAAGAATGTGATGGAGGCTCAGTGACATCAATGAATGATGCTCCTTGTATGGTAAAAGGTAAAGGATCTATTACTTTGAATGATTAAACAATTTGTGCTAATGTTTCCTAGGTTGATGGTTTGAGATACAATCTGTTAAGTGTTGCTCATTTAAATACAAAGGGTATAGATTGGAGTTCAATGGAGGTAGTTGTAGGATTATTGGGAAATCAAGAGAGTTGATTGCTAGAGGTGAATAAACTAAAGGTAACTTGTTTCATCTCAATTCTACTGTTAAGAGTTGTTTGATTGCTAAGGTAGAAGATTTTTGGTTATGGCATAATAGGTTTTGTCATGTAAATTTTGATAACATATCAAAGTTAGTAAGATGAAGATAGTGAGAGGTTTTCCTAACCTAGTGAAACTATACAATGTAATGTGTAAAGAATTTCAGCATGGGAAGTTAACTAGTTCTAGTTTCATTAGTTAAAAATATTCTTTTGAAAGTATTTTAGATTTGGTTCATACCGATCTGTGTGGTCCAATGAGAACTCAGAGTTACTATGGTGATAGATATTTAATATTTATTATTGATGATTATTATAGAATGATGTGGGTTATATTTTTAAGAGAAAAATCTGAAGCTTTTCACATGTTTAAGATATACAAATCTAAAGTGGAGAAGGAGACCGGTAAGACCATAAAATGTCTTAGATATGATAGAGGAGTTGAGTCTAATTCACATGAATTTAGTGTATATTGTGAATAAAATGGAATACAAAGACACATGTCATCTCCTAGAGCACCTCAGTAGAATGATATTTCTAAAAGAAGAAACATGTTTATCATTGATTGTGCTAGGACATTAATGATTCAGAAGGGTGTTTCACAGATATTTTGGAGAAAAGTAGTGAGCACTTTTATTTACACATTGAACATAGTTCATTTGAAGAAAGGTACAAACAAAACTCCCTATGAGCTGTGGTATGGTTGATCACCATGTGTAATTTATTTCAAAAATTTTGGGAGTAGATGCTACATAAAGAGAGATGAAAATAAAGGAAAATTTGACCCAAGAGGTGATGAGGAGATATTATTAGGATAATCCTCAAACAGAAAATCCTACAACTGCTTGAACAAGAGAAAAAATGACGAATCCAACAAGATGGAACCTGAAGACTATCATGGGTTTATTTATGCACAACTGGTGGAGGACACTTTAGCAAAATTGATGGAGAGATAGGTCAATGAACAAGAACCGATACAAGCGGTTGAGGAAACTCCTAGAATTGAACCAGTATTTCTAAAGTATGTAAAGTTGAATCATTCTCCTAATCAAATTATTGGTGATATAAATTCTAGTGTTAACAAGAAGGAAGGGAAGAGAATTTATTTTCTTTTAATATATATTTGAACCTAAAATAATGAAAGATGAATATTGGGTGAAAGATATGGAAGAAGAATTAGAGAATATTGAGAAGAACAATACTTGGATATTAGTACCTAGGCCGGTAGACAAGAATGTGATTGGTACGAAGTGGATTTTCAGAAACAAGATGAATGTGACATGTGAAGTAGTAAGGAACGAGGAAAGATTGGTGTACAAAGGATATGCACAAGAGGAAGGCATGGACTATGGTGAAATATATTCACCTCTGGACAAACTTGAACATGTAAGGATATTTCTTGCATATGCTTCTTTTAACAATGTCAAGGTATATCAAATGGATGTTAAGTCATATTTTCTTAATGTTGTTTTGGAAGAAGAGGTATATATTGAACAACTTGAAGGATTTTCTAATTCAGAAGGTAAGAGCATGGTGTACAAATTAAAAAAAAAATAAAATTTTATGGGTTGAAACAAGCACCTAGGGCATGGTATGAATGTTTTCATTTATATCTGATTTAGATTGATTTCATCAGGACAAGTGATAACAATAATGTGAATTTGAAGATTGAGAAAGATGAGAGGTTGCTGAATGTCGAGATATTTGTAGATGATATAATTTTTGGTGGAAATGAAGAGACAAGGAGGTCATTTGCAGATGAGATGAGGAAATAATTTGAGATGTCTATGATCGGTGAGATTAAATTCTTCATTATATTGCATGTTCAAAAAATGAACAATGGTATATACATATGCCAACCCAAATATGTAAGGGAAATAATAAAGACTTTTGGGTTAGATGACTCAAAACCGGTTGGTACCCCTATGGTAACTGGTTGCAAACTATCAAAGGAAGATGACTCTAAAGAGGTGGATGAGACACTTTACAAGTCCATGATTCATAAGATACAATATGTAGTGTACATCAAACCAAACATATCACAGGAAGTTGGATTAGTGGAAATATTTTCTTCTAATCCTAACGAATCTCATTTGGTTTTAGTAAAGAGAATCTTCAAATATCTTCAGGGGACTGAAGATTATGGTCTCTGGTATGGACATAAAGGTGATTTCTCTTTAAATGTGTTTACTAATGTTTTTTGGGGAGGTAATGTTGATGATCAAAATAAAATGTATGGAGGTGTATTCTTTCTTGGTGAAAGGTTTGTATGTTGGACAAGCAAGAACAAAAATTATATATCTCAATCAACAATTGAAGATGACTATGTTGCTATTGCAATCAATTGTACACAGGTAGTATGGATCAAGAAGATTCTGGAAGGAATTCAGGAGAAGGTAACTGAACCAGAGGTTATCTATTGTGATAATACAAGTGTTATTAACATTTCAAAGAACTCGGTGATGTACTCTAAGACTAAGCATATAGCTGTAGACACCCTAAAATGGACATACTTGTGACCTTACATTATAAACACTAATTTTCATCTATTAATTTATGATTTTTTAATCATTAATTAATCATCTATTTTATTCTAATTTCATTCCCAAATCATCTAATCAAATCCTTAAAATTAATTAAATAATTAATTTTATTTAATTAATTAACCTTAATTGATTAATCTCCATTAATTAATTAAATTCAATTTCGTAAAGTTTAAATTTAAATATTTAAACTTATTAATCAATTCTTCTAATTAAATTAATTTAATTTCATTCAATAATTCAATTCTAAACCAAAAAGAATTCAATTATCTCACATGTTGAATACTTCAATTACAAAAATGAATTAAATATTCAATTAAATCCTTTCTTTAGTTCAAAAAAAGAGAACTCTTGATCAAATCTGTGATTGCATGAATTACTCCACCTACCTCTTCAATTCAACAAGGTAACTCTAAATTACCTCTTCAGTTCAAAAGGTAACTCATAAATAGTTGTTCAGTTAACCAAACTTGATCTCCTCTCTCCAAACTGAGGAGGTGGATTTTACTGATGGCTTCTCCAGTTCCCTTTGATCTCAACTGTTCATCCTCTAATCTTTGGGATTGATCTCAATCGTTCATATCATTTCCATGTTCTATATAATCAACCCTTCATAACTATTTGAAGGATCCAGGATTTCAAGCTTACATGCGCCATTACTCTATCAGATTGGTTCAAGCATCAAGCCTTCTTGCGATCATAGATCTTGTATTTCAAGCTTACGTGTGCCATTACTCTGTCAGATTTTTTCAAGCATCCAACCTTCTTGCGATCAAAGATCTATGATTTCAAGATTTGATGTGCCATTACTCTGTCAAATTGGTTCTAGAATCAAAACCTCTTGTGATCATACATTTGATATCATATTATTGACACTCCCAAGCCATAAATGTTGTCGATACCAATACTGAGCACCACACAAACAACGTATCAGAAGGAGTAGAGAGAGATAATAGAAGATTCAAGATTTGTTGGTTTGCATTTGTTTGTATTCCTCCTTGATTGCTTGTCATTTTATTATTCATAGTTTCGTTCTTAGTAGTTATTAATTTATTTCCATTGCAAATTGGTGCTACTAACCCCCTTGTTAACTGGAGATTGTGGAAGAAGGATTGAGCATACACATTTTGGTGAACCTGAAGTGAGAAGATCAACATGAGCTACCCCCACCCTCTCCACCAGGTGGACATGAGGTGACATATTAGGTGCAATCCTCTATTGTGGATAGGAGATCCAACACCACTACTCTAGGACCTCTATGTCCTACTAGACCTCTTTGAAGTAGTGTAACTGGGTACCCACTGAGTGCATGAACAACACCCTCATAATGGTACCGCTAGTACTCAATCTCTCTCTGGGCCTCACTCCCTAATCTCCAAAACTAATCTAGCACCTCTTGATGGGATGCATCCTGTACACTATCAATGAAGGCTTTGACCTCTATGTGAGCCTATTTCTCTCTATCCTCTACTATTGTAACCCTACTCTCCAAAGTCATAGCATGTTTCTCAAAAGTTGTCAACCTAGCCTAAAGATCAGATATCTGCTGGGTAAGTCTCTCAATCTCTGATGGATCATCATCCATTCCATCAATGGCCACATCCTTCTCTCCCTCCTAGCCCCTATCACCCAATCCCTCCTCCCTAGTGCCCTACACTACCCAAGAATCCTCATAACTACTCTGACTCCCACTGGTACTACTACCAGTACTGCTACTACCAGTTGATGAGCTAGTGCCCACCTCCTCGATCTCAACACCCTTAGTCTCCATCTTAGTAGCTACCCTCACCTCAACCCTCTCTGAAAAATAGCACCCGTGCGAGGAAGAACTCTCCTAACTAGATAAGGTGCCTCCTCCTCTAATCCTGCCTCCTCAAGCATGACACTCACCCCAACCCACCTATCAATGCCATTCCCACCTCTAGTCCTAACCCTCCCACCATCACCAATAGGCCCAAGATCATCTCCATCATCTCCACCATCCCAACCACCGTCTCTCCCAATACCTCGACCACCACCTCTCCCCCATCCAGGAATGTGTATGACTCCCGGAAGGCCTTCCATAGCTCAAAAAAAGTGAATAAAGTAGAAAAAACTATAAACAAACTCACCCAAGGATCAAGAGCTCCAAGAGTGAAAAGTGACAAATGAATGGCTCTCCAAGATATTTATAAGGGTTCTGAAAAAACCCTAATTTATGTAGGATCTCAATATTATTGTCCTGGCCCCCAAAAAAGTTAACAGTTGATATCAGGATAATATTGAAGTATTTTCACGAACAGTCAGATACCCAAACAATCATTTTGTAGTATCAACAAATTAACGCTCATGTAGCCACTTTTTGCTCAAATTTGTTGAGGGGGTATAAATACATCTACTATCACTGGGGCAAGCTGGGGAAGGATCAAAATAGAGAATCTTTAACATAATGTGACAAGCCACATTACATCAAAGAGGGGAAAATGTAGACACCCTAAAATGGACATACTTGCGACCTTACATTACAAACAACTAATTTTTATCTATTAATTAATCTTTTTAATCGTTAATTAATCATCTATTTTATTCTAATTTCAGTCCCCAATTCATCTAATCAAATCCCCAAAATTAATTTTATTTATTTAATTAACCTTAATTGATTTATCTTCATTAATTATTTAAATTCAATTTCCTAAAGTTTAAATTTAAATATTTAAACTGATTAATTAATTCTTCTAATTAAATTAATTTCATTCAATAATTCAATTCTATTAAAAAATAATTCAATTATCTCACATGTTGAATACTTTAATTATAAAAATGAATTAAATATTCAATTAAATCCTTTCTTTATTTCAAAAAAGAGAACTCTTGATCAGATCTCTGATTGCATGAATTACTCCACCTACCTCTCTAGTTCAAAAAGGTTACTCCAAATTACCTCTTCAGTTCAAAAGGTAACTCATAATTAGCTATTCAGTTAACCAAACTTTATCTCCTCTCTCCAAGTTAAGGAGGTGGAGTTTACTAAAGGCTTCTCTAGTTCTCTTTGATCTCAACCATTCATCCTCCTATCTTTGGGATTGATCTCAACTGTTCATATAATTTTCATATTCTATATAATAAACCCTTCATAACCATTTGAAGGATCTATAATTTCAAGATTTTGTGCACCATTATTCTGTCAGATTGGTTCTAGCATTAAGCCCTCTTGCGATCATACATTCGATATCATATTCTTGATGCTCCCAAGCCATAAATGCTGCCGATACCAATACTGAGCAGTACACAAACATCATTTTAGAAGGAGTAGAGAGAGAAAATAGAAGATTCAAGATTTATAGGTTTGCATTCATTTGTATTCCTCCTTGATTGCTTGTCATTTTATTGTTCGTAGTTTTTTTCTTAGTAGTTATTAATTTTTTTCCAGTGCAAATCGGTGCTACTAACCCCTAGTTAACTCGAGATTGTGGAAGCAAGGAGCCTACACATTTTGGTGAACCCAATGAAATGCTGACTTCTTCAGTTTCCTCTGCTAGTAATGCTAACTTTTCCTCTATCAAGGGGAGGAGGTCCTTCTTTCCATCCTTTAGCACTTCAGTGAGGTTTTCACTAGAAGATATATCTTTTATTGTCTTTTTTTTTTCATTTTTTGTGTCAAAAAGAGCCTTGCGGTTTTCACTTATTGACGATTCTTTTTTTCTTTTTCTTTTTCTTTTTTGACTAGAAAGAGGAGCTTCCTCCCTGAAATAGGTTGATCTCTCAAGGTCAATAGAGAAACCTTCTTTGTGGTCCCCTGATGGCATGCCTTCTTTGAGTCCCATGAAGTCTATGATAGCCTCATCATTTTCAAAGAGATCTATATCAGTTTGTCCTTATTGATCCCATTCTATCAATTCATGGTGTACTAGACAAAGGTCCTCATGGGGGGATGACTATTTGGGTAAATGGGACTATGGTGATAGTTTTGATGAACTGGGAATGTGATGTGGATGCACCACCTAAGGAATTGTTATCAAAATTATTATCAATACATGGATGGTTCACTATTGTGACTTTTTTGAACATATCCTCAAGGTGTATAATGTTGTCTGACTAAGGGGAATAGTTTGGGATGGCTGGTTCAAAATTATGGATGGATCTTCACTCGTACTCATGGGAATTAGTTGCGCTAGAAGGCTCATCGGATGCCTCACTTTCCTTATTATCTTGGATAGCTTGGTTAAGGTTTAATTGAGAATAAGAGGTTCCCTCTTTAGATGACAATAAATATTGGAGTATATTGTTGGTTAAGGCATGTTCTGGGTTTCACCCCCGGTGTAATTCTACCACTTTCTCTTGATCAATGGGTATGACTCAGCTGGTAGTACTGGTTTTGTGTTTCCCATAGCCTAACCCTCTCTTATTTCTCTGGGTTGGTGGTAAAGACAGTTCCATTAGATCTTTTTGTCTTTCCCCCAGACTAGTTGTACCATCATACCCAAACTTTTGTAGCATTGTGAAGTCGGCTCCATATGTTGACATGGGTATGTGTGCTTGAAGTGTGTCTTGTGGGTCTTGATACCCCATGGTACCATGATGTATACAATTACCTCCAAAGCAGTATCCTACCTCTTGACTTGTCTAGGAAATAAAAGAAGTCCCTCATCCACCAAGCCTCTAGGTACACCCTTCTCACTAGTACTCTATATAGAAGAAGTCTATATGGAATGCTATTATAATGTCTCACTTCCACAAAATCCCAGAGAGCCTTGTATGAGGTGCATGAAAAAATTTGTGGAACCCACAAAGGTGGCAATAGATTAGCAAAGAAGATCATCTGAATGGGATACTATTGGCCCACAATAGAGATAGATGCCAAAAATTTTGTGCAAAGGTGTAGACAATTTCAGATTCATGGAGACCTCATCCATGTACTAGCCCAATTACTCAATCCCATCACTTCACCATGGCCATTTTCTAAGTGGGGATTTGACCTAGTGGGTAAGATTACACTAAAATTGTCTATTGGTATATCATTACAACAATAGAGTACTTCACTAAATGGGTGGAAGCCATTCTTCTCACCTACATCACTGGTAAGTAGATCTCCATGTTCATACTCAACAAAATCATCTGTCAGTATGGAATTCCTGAAACCATACTAACAGATCACGGTACACCTTTCCAAAATCAAGATGTTGAAGATCTTTGTGAGAAGTTCCACATCAAACAAGGTTTCTCTTCATTTTACTATCCCCAAGGGAATGGTCAAGTGGAAGCCACAAACAAAACCATACTGAAGATCTTAAAGAAAAAAATAAATGAATCAAGGTGAGATTGACATTTATAACTTAGTCCCACACTATGGGAATAAAGAACTAGTGTGAGAACACCTACATGAGCCACTCCTTTCTCACTAGTATATGGATCAGAGGTGATCCTACCCCTCGAAGTGGAAATCCCATCCCTGAGAATATCATTGAAGTGTTGGAAACACTGAGAGGGGGGGTGAATCAGTGTTTAACTATTTATTCTATTTCAGCAACTTTAAACATAAATCAAATGTATATCAATTGGAGCTTAACACAAGAACACATAACACATTATATGATTATGAGGAAACGTTGATTAGAGGAAAAATCCAGTGGGAATTAGTACCCACAAATATTTCACTAGTATAATGAACCTATTAAAGTTCCTTTGCCTTGTTAGGAGAAGTATTTGCAATGCAAGTACAAAGACTTGGTTAAAGGCATGACCCTGTTAGGATAAGTATTTACAATGCAAGTACAAAGACTTGGTTAAAGGCATGACCCTGTTAGGATTCTTTACAAACAATCCTATTAGGGGTGAGGACTCACTGTCCAAGAGCTCACTACTCAATGAGAAAGAAGGCCACAACCTCTTGAGAATAAATATGCACTATATCCAAAAGTGAACTGCTGTATATGACACAAATGTCTGATTAGTTCTGGTTATACACTTAAGCTCTTATCTTCTTTAAGGGCTCTTTCTCATACTAACATCTTTATACTGTTCTTTTATATCTCTGCTCTACATATTTTTTTGACCCTTGTAATATACATTTACATTACATATATATATATATATATATATATATATGTATATATATATATATATATATGTTTATGCCTGAATAGATGCGACTATAAACAAGATCTTAGTCAGCCCAAAAAATAAAATCACAACACTTCCAAATAAATTGGCTTAAGCATGTTTACAATAATGTTTAATACATGATTACAAACTAATTACAATAGGCACTTAGCCTTTACACAACAAAAGATTACACGCTAATCAAAAACCTGAAGTCGGCTTCATACTCTGTATTATGAATTGCTAGTGTACTTGTTCTTTGTGTAACTTATCTGTACTAACATTTTGTACCATGTGTGTATAGGGTAAGCATAAAAACATATCATAGAGATTATTTTTGAAGGCACTTAGTCTGAATTGGTCGTACACACATGCGTTGGTGCTCAGATCATCTTTGTATCTCTATTCTATATTGTCTTCTATACTTGTCAATTTCCACAACAAAGTTTGCTGTCAAAACTTCATATGAATTTGTTTCCATAATGACAACAAAAAATAAGTCATATACTCCCTGGGAGTCAACTTGCCAACAATCTCCCCCTTTGTCATTAATGGCAACAAAGGAATGTAGCCAAGTTACTCAAAATTGACTAACACCAAAAACTATATATTATCTTCTTTTAACATATAATATATCATATTTCTTTGAATATATACACTACTCCACATACATACTTTACTCCCCTTTGACATTAACGACAAAGGTGTCAAAATTGTAAGTCTCTAGATACTTACTCCATGTATACATCTGGATAGGCTATTTATAGATTCTTTGTCTCTTGCTGCCAGAATGCCTTTAGTGCATCAATTGTTTGTAGATGGGTGCATAAGGCATATGTAAGATTTTCCATATTTGTCAAATCCATGCTAGGTCCTTGATCATAGGTAGTAATGGTTGCAGCAATCTGTTTAATGTTCTCATCCAGAACTGCTAAGGAGGGTGCAAGTGAATTTCTCAGTTGAGTTTGTCTGATCCTTATCTTATTGATCTCCATTTTAGCTTTTTCTATCTTCTCTATCTGACCTTGATAGATATTGTTGCAGATGTTTATGTCTTGGGATGATTTTTCAACTGATTGTCTTATGGTTTTTATTACGGTAAAAACAGGTTTTGAAGGGGCCCCGAAACCCTTTAACAAAAGAGAAGAGAGATAGGCATGAAAACCCAAAGAACAAAAAGCTACCCCAAGGAAAGGAGCAGGCTACAAAAGGACAACTCATAGATTCAACAATAAGCACCTACAAAGAAAAAAACAAAAAAAGACGCTGGAAGAAAAATAGAGAAAGAAAGCCACCAACACCGAGGTCAAGACAAAGTCTTCAAGAAGCTCTCGGATTCCTCCAGCTGAGTCTGCATGGTCTTTTGTTATCAACCAAGATATCTGCCTCTTCTATATTTTTGATATGTTCAGAGGTGAGTTTGCCTCTATCCATGCAATTTGCTATAACCTTTCTGCCTTTTGATGCCAACTCTTTCAACATTGTTTGACCAATCTTTAATGACTTTAAATCTAAGAAAAAATTATTTATCAGTTCATTCAATCTTTCCTTTTTATACTCATCTTCTGCAATTCTAGTAGCTGAGTCTACTAAACTTGTAAAGTGTTCTTTGAAGCTTGTTAGGATGCTATCTGTTGGAAACACTGAGCCGGGGGGGGGGGGGGGTTAATCAATATTTAACTAATTATTCTATTTCAACAACTTTAAACATAAATCAACTATATATCACTTGAAGCTTAACACAAGAACACATAACACATGATATGATTACAGAGAAACCTTGATAAGAGGAAAACCCCGGTGGGAATTAGTACCCACAAATATTGCACTAGTATAATGAACCTGTTAAATTTCCTTTGCCCTATTAGGAGTAGTCTTTACAATGCAAGTACAATGACTTGGTTAAAGGCCTAACCCTGTTAAGAGTCTTTACAAACAACCTTGTTAGGGGTGAGGACTCGCTATCCAAGAGATCACTGCTCAATGAGAAAGAAGGCTACAACCTCCTGAGAATAGATATACACTATATCCAAAAGTGAATTGTTGTATATGACACAAATGTCTGATCAGTTCTGGTTATGCGCTTATGCTCTTTTCTTCTTTAAGGGCTCTATCTCATATTGAAATCTTTATACTATTCTTCTATATCTCTGCTCTGCATATATCTTTGACACTTCAAATATATCTTTTCATTACATATATATGTTTATGCTTGAATTGACGTGACTATAAACAAGACCTTAGTTAGCCCAAAAGCAACATTCACAATGCTTCCAAAAAAATTGGCTTAAGCGTGTTTACAATAATTTTTAATACATGATTACAAACTTATTACAATAGGCACTTAGCCTTTACACAACAAAAGATTACACGCTAATAAAAAACCTAAAGTCGCCTCCATACTCTGTATTCTGAACTACTAGTGTACTTGTTCTTTATGTAACTTATCTGTATAGACATTCAATACCATTCCTATATAGGGGAAGCATAGAAGCATATCATAGAGCTTATGTCTGAAGGTGCTTAGTTTGAATCAGTCGCACGCACATGCGCTGGTGCTCTGATCATCTGTGTATCTCTGTTCTATATTGTCTTCTATACTTAATCAATTTCCACTACAAAGTTTGCTATCAAAACTTCATATGACTTTTTTGCCATAATGACAACAAAAAATAATTCATATTCTCCCTGGGAGTCAACTTTCCAACACTATCTACATCATCAACTGATTGAATTTTAGCCACTTTCTTGTCTGCAGGCACTAGGTCATTCAGAATGTTCACTAATTCCAAAAAGAGAGGATTTCTCATAACTTGTTTCTCTTTAGCTTTTTCCATGGCTAGGACACTGATCTTGATCAAGTCTTCTTCTCCCCATGCATCTAGACTTGCTGAGTCAGGAGTTAAACTTGACAACAATGAAGTTGATGGTTGAATGGATGGTGTGAATATAGTATTCTGACTAGTATCTATGCATTCACTTTTTACTGAGATCTCCATTACTAGTGTCTCATTAGTTTGATTAGCTTCCTCTTTATTCAAATCTGTTGAATCTTTAGAGGGAAATTCATCTTATTGTAAAGATGTGTCATCAGTGCATACCTCCTTTGTCTCTTCAGTGCTTAGAAATGCTTTTTCAACTTTGTCCATATCATTGTCAGAAGCGGTCATGGATATCTTGATATCATCAATCATTATAGTATCTCCTGATTCTTTTACTGTATCAGAAGCTATTGAAACTGAGGGCATTGAAACATGTGGATGTGTCTTAGGTTCATTTTGAATGACTAGTTCTGTAAACTGTTTGGGAGGAACCAAGTTACCTTTGCTATAGGTGTCGTTGAAGGATACATATGTTTATCCAAATATACCTACTCAAAAGCTTTCTGAGTCTCTTCACTAGCCAAATGATACTCTTTATTCATGATATGAAGTGTTCTAATTTTGGTTCTGAGATGAGGTTTAACTAGGTCCAATAGTATATATTTCTCATCATGCGAGCAGATAGGGAGAAGACTATCTAATGTTTCCTCTCTTATCCTCATATCCTCTTCAATTGCTTTCCTTTTTAATATGTCCACTATGTTCTATAGTTTATCTAGTATAACAGTCTTGAGTTCCAATACTGACTTCTTGAACTTAATCATATGAGATATAATCATTGAATGAATTTCTGATTTGTCTATCTCTTGATGCTTATCATAGACATTCTTGATAGATTCTAGTCTGCCTTCATTAACAATTCTATTCTTTAGGACTATTAGACTAGGCCTGAACCCTACCTTAGGAGGGGCTTGTGTTTTCTTTACCTTTCTCCTTGTGGTCCTTGAGGATGGATGACTCGTAGGAACTTGCTTCTTCCTTCTAGTCAACTTGTTGGGTACACAAGGTGGAGAAGATTCTAGATCAATGGTGGTTGATGGTGCAGATGTGTCTTCATTTGATTTCTTCTTCTTCTTCTTGGGCATATCATTAGAATTTTCCATTTTCACTTTTGTGGGAGTTTTCTCAAGTTCTTTGGCAATCTTAGCTTCCCTAGCTCTATCTAGGTCTTCTTGTGTAACCCCATGAACTTTTAGGATATTTGAGGTAATCCTTGATGCCTTCCTTTTGTTGTCAGCACTGTATAAGACAAAATCAACTTGATTTGTCTTTTCTCTATAATTACCCCATCTAGGTTCATTGGGATCCTTGGGCATAGATAGGAGTACTTGTGCATAACCTTCCAAAAAATGTTCTTCAACTTCATAACTGAGAGGGTGAATCCATTTTTTTCTAGGCTCAACTGCCTCCATGCAAGTATAGTCAATCTCCACCATGAAGAATTTGGTGTCTTTGTATTTCTCAATTGTCTTCTCAGGTATCCTGAACCTCTTATGTATCTTGATCCTAAATGTTTTGATATCCATGTCCATAGATTCCTTCATGCTGCTCTCTGATGGAGCCTTGAGTGATATCTGGGACATAGTAGGTTTACTCTTGTCTAGGTAAAGATTGGAAACTTTACCTACTATGTGGAAGTATAGATAGATGATTAATGAGCCAAACCTACATATCTTTCTCTTGTCATGCTTAATAGCTTGAATGTTCTCAATCAACTATGCACGCAATAGTTCACATACATTGTAATGAGTGTTGTCTCTCACCATCCTTATTACTGCCATAACTGTTGCTGCGGACACACTATTCAGTTTGCTTGCCTGCTGAAACTTGTATCCAAATATCATAGTGAGTAGTTTGATATCATCCTCCTTAATAGGATCAAATTTCATACCACACCTATCACTTCTTGATAAACATTCTTGTTCAACCTGCTTCTTAACATCCTTACTAGTAGGAAGAACTGGTCTAGTTTTGGAAACTCTACTAATTTCATGAATTAGGTCTGTAGTGATGCGGACACGAACCTCACCAATCCAATATAGGTCATCATGTATCCTACTCAATAATATTTTCACCCATTCTGGCTCGTAAAACTCATGCGCATTAGAGTACTCAAAGATAGGGTGATCAGTGAGATGTGCATATTCATCATTGAATAAATGGTCTAGTTTCATCATTGAGGCCATGAGAGTAGCAACACTGTTATCTCCAACTATTTCCTTTTTACAGTATATGTATGCGTGAATGTCTTCTACATGCATGACTCCTAGCAGAGTCTTAGAAAATGCTCCTTCTACATCATCTAGTATGGACTTGAAGGGATGCTTCTTAAATAAAAATATTTTCCTTTCAGTAAAGTTAAATACAACTAGAGTGGTCATACTTACTTGTTTGGATAAATAGGGTTTCACAGGGATTCAAAATGATGCAACTGCTAGGGTTCCGTTTCAACTTGCAATCTATTCATAAATTGATCAAATTGATACCTTTGAATGCTTTGATGCTTAGTGCTCCTGTGCTCTGGAAATTTTATGATCTTAGATGTAATAAATGAGAATAATCAGTCAATCCACCGATTTATATAAAGTTTTTTTGCATTTAATGTCGTAAGTGCTTTCACTGAGACTTTCAAACTTTATTCAGAATGTAGTATAGACAATGCATGAATGCATACTACATTCTTTTGTTATCACTGACATGAATACAAAGGTGCATAATCAGAGATGAGTATACCAGCCACGTAGGGGTTCAGAGCTAGAATAGCTCCCCCTAAGACCATGTGGGTCAACTATCCAGAAGTAGAAGGTGCATCCAATGGGGATGTATCTACTACCTTTTTATCTTCATTATCCTTCTTTAATTAAATCCATATTTTATGTGAATTAGCTTTAGCTTGCACAAACTTAACTTCACTGATTATTCAAATAGAGACTTTTTAGGATTCTCTTGACCTTGTGTTCTTGACCTGCAGAACCTTGAGATGTGTCCAACTTTTCCACATAAGTGGCAGATGATAGGAGGTTTGATGTTACTCTTCATCATGCTGCATTTTTTAGTTGTGTGTCCATTTTAATTACATATCTAACATGTAATATTCTATAAGTTTCTTTGATGTTGATTTCTCTGATTATATTGAGTCTGATTCCTTTGGTTTAGTTGTGACTAATTTCTTTGATTTGTCCTGCAATGAATAGCCCTGTGACCAAACTTGTTACAGGAGTAACAATAACCATTAAAAGGTCTTACTTCTTTACAATCTCTTGCCAAGTGTCCATGCTTGTTAAAAGCATAAAAAGTTATGTTAACTTTCTTGAGTTCATCTTTAGGTGGTTCAATTTTAGTCTATGCTATGTTCTCCTCTTTCCTTGCTTTTGTGGATGCTTCCTGTGCTTTCTTTGTTTCTTGTATTGAGTTGATTTCAGTTGGAACTATACTGTATCCCATACCAGTGGTATCACCTTTAAGTTTCTGTGCATAAAGCTATGATTAAATTATATTATAACTTGTGTGTAGTTTATCAATCTTGTCTTTTTCTCCTGATAATTCAGATTCAATCTTATTCTTGATATTTTCCAATTCCAAGCTTTTCATATTAGCTTGCATGAGTTCTTCATCTAACTTTTTATTTCCTTTGTTCTTCTCTTCAATAGCTGTTAGGCTATCAGATAAATGATCATTCAATTCTTCTATCTTATCATTTAATGATAAATTTTATTCATTCAATTTCTTGACCATTTTACCCAAATCATTTGTAGAGCAATCTTTCAAATCTTTTCTTAACTTTTTGATAAGCATTTGTGAGCCATCAACTTTTAGTTTAAGTTCCTCATTTTCTTTCTTAGATCTATCTAGATCTTCAAGGGCTGCTTCAAGATTCTTTTTTAGATGTTTTTCTTCTGCTGAATCCATGATCTCCTCACGTGGTTAAAATTTCTTTCAAAGGACTAGAGCTTTGATACCAATTGTTGGAAACACTGAGAGGGGGGTGAATCAGTGTTTAACTATTTATTCTATTTCAGAAAATTTAAACATAAATAAAATGTAGATCAATTGGAGATTAAAAAAAGAATACATAACACATGATATGATTATGGGGAAACCTTGATTAGAGGAAAACCCCAGTGGGAATTAGTACCCACAAATATTGCACTAGTATAATGAACCTGATAAAGTTCCTTTTCCCTGTTAGGAGAAGTCTTTACAATGCAAGTACAAAGACCTAGTTAAAGGCCTAACCCTATTAGGATTCTTTACAAACAACCCTATTAGGGGTGAGGAATCACTATCCAAGAGCTCACTGGTCAATGAGAAAGAAGGCTACAACCTCCTGAGAATAGATATGCACTATATCCAAAAGTGAACTGTTGTATATGACACAAATGCCTCATCAGTTCTAGTTACACACTTAAGCTATTATCTTATTTAAGGGCTCTTTATCATATTGACATATTTATACTATTCTTTTATATCTCTACTCTGCATCTTTTTTTGACCCTTGTAATATACCTTTACATTGCATATATATATGTTTATGCCTGAATAGATGTGACTATAAACAAGACCTTAGTCGGCCCAAAAACAAAAATCACAATGCTTCCAAACAAATTGGCTTGAATGTGTTTACAATAATGTTTAATACATGATTAAAAACTAATTACAATAGGAGCTTAGCCTTTACACAACAAAATATTACACACTAATCAAAAACCTGAAGTTGGATTCATACTCTATATTCTGAACTGCTAGTGTACTTGTTCTTTTTGTAAATTATTTGTACTGACATTCCATACCATGTGTGTATAGGGTAAGCATAAAAACATATCATAGAGCTTATGTGTAAAGGTGCTTAGTCTGAATCAGTCATACACATGTGCGTTGGTGCTCTGATCATCTGTGTATCTCTGTTATGTCTTGTCTTCTATACTTAGTCAATTTCCACAACAAAGTTTTCTATCAAAACTTCATATGACTTTGTTTCTATAATGAAAACACAAAATAAGTCATATACTCCCTGGGAGTCAACTTTCCAACATGAAGAACATTATTTCAGATGAATATTACAGAGTAGAAAGACTCAACGAGCTAGAACTGTTGGATGAGAGAAGAAAAAATTCACTCAATCACTTACAAGGCTATCAAAATTGACATATAAGGAATTATCACAAGAAAGTTAGACCACACACCTTTTAGGTAGGAGACCTCATACTTATGGAGAATCAAAATAACCAAGTAGAAAGGGTGAAACCAGGAAAATTGGAGCCTAACTGGCTAGGACCTTATGTCATTATCACATCTTGCAATAATGGGGCATACCAACTGGAAACACCAGAAGGAGATCAAATCCCAGAGTACATCAAAATCATGCACCTCAAGAGGTTCTACGCTTGAGGTCTCAAGGTTAAGGCACTTATCTACATTTCTAGAAAATACAAAAAAAAATAGAAAAATACAAAAGGTTACCTTGGTGAAAACCTGACAAATAGGCACCTTGGCATGAAACAAAATAAAAAAAGAAGAAAAAAGTAAAGAGAAACAAAATCCATCTCTCAGTGAAAACCTAGAAAATAGGCACCAAGTGTTCAAATCTAGCTTCATCGTCAATGACAAGGATCAAAGCTTTAGCACCCAGCATGCAAGACTAGCTACCCAAGCTTATTTTTAGAAGCACAATCCCCTCTTAGCATCAACACTTATCCTTGGTTTGTACTGGTCCACTAGACTAGGGGAAATTCTAAAAGTCCTGAAAAAATCTCTAAAATCTTAAAAAGTCATCAAAAATCCTAAAAAGAGAAAAATGTCCTGAATAAATCAATCTTCATCAAAAAAATAAAAAATTGCAAAATCTCAAAGAAATAACATCAAGCCAATCTATCAACAAGAGAATGGTATTCAAGCCAATAAATCAATGTAAAATTCATGACCTTCACTAATCAGCAATGGACTCATATGACTCAGCTTTATCAGTTGTCCAATCTATCAACTATCCAAGCGATCAAATCAAGCCAATCAATCAATGTCAAAATCATGAGCTTTGCAAATTAGTACTGGGCCCATATGACACAACTTTATCAGCTATCTAAGGGATCATATTCAATCGATCAATCAATCACTCTTAAAAAAAACAAATCAATTATCTTACACAGTGATGAATACACTCAAAACCAGACAGATTAGTCTTATATGAGTCATTTATTCCTGAAACCAGATCATTCGTCAGGCGGATGTCAGTCTATCTTTCGCAGTTATGTTCTTATGCTACTGCAGGATACCACCAAGTGAGGAGGGTAGCTATGATGGATCATGATCTTATTTTATTTGATTGCTTTTTGTAGAATGTTTCATTTTGATTATGGGGCAATGATGATTAAGGATAAATGTGGTAGGCACTGTCACTTATCTGGTAGCTGCGCAATTCCACGATCTGAGCTTAACCCTGGGAAAGAATTGGAAAATCCTTTTCTGTTATCTACTTGTTCCTACCAATAGAATCATAGAGGTATCTAGATGATCTGTATCTAGGTGTAGTGGACTTCTATCTTGGTTTTTCTTTTATGTCAGATTGTTCAGAGAGCATAGTGGTATCCAGATGGTCAATATCTGGGTGCATTTGGTTCTCTTTCATTTCAAAATGAGAGATCATAGCGGTATCCATATGGTCAATATATGGGTGCATTGGATCTCTTTATTTTCAAAATTAGAGAGCATAGTGGTATCTAGATGGTCAATATCAGGGTGCATTTGGTTCTCTTTCTATTTAATCTCTCTACTCCTTCTGGTTATCAAGAGATCATAGCAGTATCTAGATGAGAAATATCTGGGTGCATTAGATTCTCTTCTATTTTCATAGTAAAGTTTAATGATGAACAAAATTAGAAAACTTGGCAGTAGCTTGAGTCACCCATCCTATCTATCAGTCCAATCTATCAATCAATTCTAAAGATAACTTCACACTAACTTTCTTCTAAGTAACACACGCATTTACTAAGATATTTTGTGCATAGTGGATTGCCTTCATTTATTGCATAAGAAAATCCAAAAAACATGCATAGTAGATCATATAATCAATGCATCCATCATCAATAACATCATAACTAACATAGGGATTCATTCATCATCATCATATAGTGATTCACATTTTCAACAAATTAATGCTCATCTGACGCATTTTCTAAGCTTAATTTGTTGAGAGGACATATAGTCCACCTGTTGTCACTGGGGCAAGCTAGGGCAAGGTCAAATCTGAAAATTATTTGACACAACATGATGAATCACAATGTATCAAAGAGGGGCAAATGTAGACACCCTAAAATGGACATACTTGCGACCTTACATTACAAACACTAATTTTCATCTATTAATTAATAGTTTTTTAATCATTAATTAATCATCTATTTTCTTCTAATTTCATTCCCCAACTAATCTAATCAAATCCCCAAAATTAATTAAATAATTAATTTTATTTAATTAATTAACCTTAATTGATTAATCTCCATTAATTAATTAAATTCAATTTTCTAAAGTTTAAATTTAAATATTTAAACTTATTAATTAATTATTCTAATTAATTTAATTTCATTCAATAATTCAATTCTAAACAAAAAAGAATTCAATTATCTCACATGTTGAATACTTTAATTAAAAAAATGAATTAAATATTCAATTAAATCCTTTCTTTAGTTCAAAAAAGAGAACTCTTGATTAGATCTCTGATTGCATGAATTACTCCACCTACCTCTTCAGTTCAAAAAGGTAGCTCCAAATAACCTCTTTAGTTCAAAATGTAACTCATAATCAGTTGTTCAGTTAACCAAACTTTATCTCCTCTCTCCAAGATGAGGATGTGGAGTTAACTAATGGTTTCTCCAGTTCCCTTTGATCTCAACCGTTCATCCTCTAATCTCTGGGATTGATCTCAACAATTCATATCATTTCCATATTTTATATAATTAACCCTTCATAACCATTTGAAGGATCTAGGATTTCAAGCTTACATGCGTCATTACTCTGTCAGATTGGTTCAAGAATCAAGCCTTCTTGCGATCATACATCCAGGACTTCAAGCTTACATGTGCCATTACTCTGTCAGATTGGTTCAAGCATCAAGCCTTCTTGCGATCATAGATCCAAGATTTCAAGCTTACGTGCACCATTACTCTGTCAGATTAGTTTAAGCATCTAGCCTTCTTGCGATCATAGATCCAAGATTTCAAGCTTTCATGCACCATTACTCTATTAGATTGGTTATAGCATCAAGCCCTCTTGTGATCATATATTTGATATAATATTCTCAATGCTCCCAAGCCATAAATGCTGCCGATACCAATACTGAGCACCACACAAATATCATTTTAAAAGCAATAGAGAGAGACAATAGAAGATTTGAGCTTTGTTGGTTTGCATTCATTTGTATTGTTCCTTGATTCCTTGTCATTTCATTATTCGTAGTTTTGTTCTTCATAGTTATTAATTTATTTCCATTGAAAATCGGTGCTACTAACCCCCTCATTAACTCAAGATTGTTGAAGCAGGATTGAGCCTACACAATAGCTATAAAATATCATTTTCTTAGAGAATAGGTATAGGAAAAGGAAGTGAGGTTGTAGTATGTCTGAAATAAGGAGTAGGTTGTTTATATTTTTGCTAAACCATTGCCTAAGGATACATTTTTTTTATCTAAGAGGTAGGTTGGGGGGTCATTCCCCTATCTAATTTGAATAGGAGAAGACGCAGTTGAATCAATCCAAGTGTATTCACTGAATATCATTATGTTAGGATTGATGTTGTGGGGATACTCCTTAGGGGGAGCAGTCTATGTAGTCATGTGCTTTGGTTAGTCAGGTTTAGTAGAGAAGATATCAGATGTGTTTGAGGCCTTTGATACTATTGTCAAAGGGGGAGAATGTATGAATATGAAGGGGATAATGTGTGTATGGAAAAGGGAAATAAATTGCATAATAGGTGGAAGAAAGAAGTAGAAACATTTTATGCTCATTGTATTATGTTATAGACAATGTTACCATCAATAGGAAGTGAGTGTTGCCATCAATTCCAAAGGGGGAGATTTTTTGCATATCTGATGCACTTATGATTAGTGAGTTTTAGAGATGTCATGATTAGATTTGATTATAGGATGATCACATATTATATTGTCATTGATGTCAATTATTGAATTTGTGTTCTTAGTATGTTTCCAAGAATAGTTGTGATGAATGAAGGGTTGCGGTGAGTTGTGGTGTGTGATATCTTTATGGGAGACTTAGGCATGTCTTAGGATGTCTCATGCATGACCTCTACTACTGAACTACTCTTATGAGAGAGTTGTTATCAGTTGAAGTAGAACAGTGCAACTAATAGAATAGTTAATGACAGGTGATAGATGACTTGAATGTCTTTTCAAATCTATGTTGTATCTGATGGTATAGTCACGAGATATGGTGGTCAATAGTATTCAAATGCTATAGTTTCAACTATAACTAATTTGAGTGACCAGTGTGAAGGATAGGTGATCGGTGAGTAGAGATAGAGTTGTTAATATATTACAGTGTTTGTATTCTTGAGCGATAGGTGATAAATATTTGATTGGTGATCAGTGTTGAGGTTGTGATGGAATTGATTGAGTTAGTCATGAGCTGGTGATGTGTCTTCATGATTGGAGGTGATGATCTGGCATCACATTTCTCTATGCTAGCATGTGGAGAAGATTCTAGAGGAAGCTTGTGTTTGGTCAAAGAGTGTTTGAATCCTTGACACAACATTCTATGTATGTCATTGTACTAGTCAGCGCGGTCTTGGAAATGTTTTTTGTACATTTAATTTTATTTTGTGGCACATTGGATTTGAGTGGGATGTTTGAAATTCTAATTTAGGATTGATTAAGGAAGTGGACTTAAAATTTTAGTATATAATGGATGAAGTTGAAGGTTAAGAGGGTTGGTCATGTGTTGGACTAGTGTGGTGAAAAGTGTGAGTTGTGATCAAGCCAGGGAAGAGTTAATTATGTTGAGAAGAGATTGTGTGCTTCAGTGGATCTGATCAAGAAGAGGTAGTGATGTTCTACATATCATTCTTTATTTTGTTCCCTAATAGTTGCAACAGGTTAAATCCCTTAATAGGGTAGATCCTAACAGATCTTTGTTGTAAATCCTCTAACAAGGTGACACTTTGTCAAATTTTTAATTAAGTCCTCTAACAACGCTACTCTTAATATGGTAAAGGTACTAACATGCCTAAGAAAAATCCCTTAAGTGGGTAGCACCTAACAATGTTTTTTTAACTCCTAATAGGGTTAAGCTCCTCACATGGCGTACTTCATAAGAGTACATTATTTAGTGGGTACTAATCCCCACCATGGTTTTCTCCCTATTTGGGTTTCCACAAGATAAATATGTGTCTCAACTTTGTGGATGTACTTGCATGTTTATGATTTTCATTTGTTGTGATTAAGGTTAATCTTGTGAATGTTGATTTAAGTTTAAGGGGTGAAAAGTTGGATTATTTGATAGATTACTGATTCCCCCCCTCTCATTAATCTGACCTTAGGACTAACATGAATGCTAGTGAATAATTTTTTTAGATCTACTGAAGGCTAAATTGCTTGTCTTCGAAGTGGCATAAAGAATTGCAGCAAGGATCTAACTGTATTAAAAATGAACTAATCAAGGCATAGTGAGATGCTACTATACAATTCATGAATTATCAGTTTGGAGTTTGAAAAGTGTTTGTAAGTCCGTAAAACTTTGAAATTGTAATTGTAAGTCAATGTGACTTCCATAGGGTGGGTGCCCAAGGCGAATTGAGTAGTGAACCCTAGGCAATGTTCCTCATGTGCATTACTCATATTGTAATAAGATATACTTCTAATAAGGAATCAATCTTATTGTGGGTATCAACCCCATCATGGTTTTCACCCTATTTTGGGTTTCCACAATAAGAAAATTTGTGTTATGTGGTGTTGATGTTTCCTTATTTGTGTTTACAGGATTTACTTTTTGCAAATTAGTAATAACAGTTTATGTGATCGAGGGTTTTACACTTGAAGGGTTTAAGGGTTTTAAAGTGTAAGTATTTTGGTAGCCACTGATTCACCCCCCCTCTTAGTTGAATTCTACCTATTTCCTAAATTTGGCATCAAATCTAGTCCCCTGAAGGAATCCTAACAACTTGAGGGAGATCCAAAGATGGAAACATATAAAAAAAATAGTTCAAGATTTGGTGGAACCAACTATGCACTGTGGTAGAACCGAATGATTGTACATATCAGATGTGTTGATGAAGATTGTTGGAGGATTACAAAGAATTCATATATCGCTCCTCATAATCCTAAAACTCCTGATGAGATCATTGATTCCAAAGTGAACATTAGAGCCAAGGAAAATTTTCTAAGTGCATTGATAGATGCAAAGATGACTAATGTCATGGAATTGGAGATTAAAGAATTAGTGTAGACACCCTAAAATGGACATGCTTGCGACTTTACATTAAAACACTAATTTTCATCTATTAACTAATGGTTTTTTAATCATTAATTAATCATCTATTTTACTCTAAATTCATTTCCCAAATCATCTATTCAAATTCCCAAAATTAATTAAATAATTAATTTTATTTAATTAAATAGCTTTAAATGATTAATTACCATTAATTGATTAATTAAACTCAATTTCCTATAGTTTAAATTCAAATATTTAAACTTACAAATCAAATTCTGCCAATTAAATTAATTCCAATTTAATTAATTTAATTTCATCAAATAAAGCAATTCTTAATAAAAAATAATTCAATTATCTCACATGTTGAAAAAAATTATTAAATAAGTGAATTAAATATTCATTTATCTTCAAAGAGATAACTCCAATAAGATCACATGGGTTACTCCACCCATCTCTCCAGTCCACATGGGTAACTTCACCCACCTCTTCAGTTCAAAAAGGTAACTCATAAT